>OZ005611.1:15600000-15997500 GCA_963930655.1 Myrica gale
GTTTGATCTCTCATAAAAAAATACAAATATAATATCAAGAAATTCGAAATACCTGAATTTACTTCAAGAAATTTCGTCTAGATTGTTGAAAGCAAGAAAACCCTTCTTTTTCCTCTTGTTAGTGTAAAATCAAGGTGTGTAAAAATTAAAACCAATGTGTAAATCTATATATAGACTCACACTAGTAATAGAGTCCCTTTTGAACTCTAAAACTTTTATTTTAAAATAATCATAAAATCTTTCAAATTTTAAAAAGGTTTGACTAGGTCAAAGATAAAAATTCAACTATTTTAAATGAATTAAACTCAAATTTCAAATTTAAAGAATACATTTCAAATATCAAATAACAAATTCAAATAAATCTTAAAAATAGAAGTCTTGGGTGTTACATCACATCTTCTTTTTCAGCCAACATCACATCTCCTTTACTTGCATTCACTTCCTTGTCTCCTAACTCAAGCCCTTCACATGAACTACTCTAAAAGCCATTTCAATTTACTCTTTGCCTTTCACGTAAATCCCCCCTCTAGCCTTTGATTTTTTTTTCTACTTTTTCATTTTATCTCTCTCTTATCACATGATCTACTTTATAGGCATGTTAACTTATCTCCATTATAAGCACACTAGCTTATCTCTACTATAAGCACTCTAACTTATCTCTTAGTTCTCTATCAAGCTATCCTATAAGCCTACCAACATATCACTTAATTCTCCTAATGGTGCTTAAAACTACCTAATGGAGATTAGGGTTACCTAATAAAGACATGGAGTAATTTACATACATTAACATAGGGTTTCACAACCATAGATTAATATGTAATAAATTTTACTTGAAGAATTTCAACAATCAATAAGAATCAAAATACTCTCCAATATTCTTGACATTAATTTAGTACATCATTATGGCATAATAATAGGCTAATGGAAAATTTCTTCATAAGGAAAATATACCTTAGAGAATTTCGGCCATGATGAGTATATCAAATTATACTAACATGATTTCACAACATAATGAAATACTTAGGAAAACTTATAATTCAAAATACCATGTTCAGTTTAATATCTTACATTGGCTAAACAATAGCCCCTTGAATTTAAATCCAAAACAATTACATAGAGTAAATAGCAAAATGAAATAGGGGGTCTAACAGTAGCATTTTCAAAGTTCGACATTTTGTGATCTTGGCGGATCCTGATACCTCGTGACTAAATAGCAAAATGAAATAGGGGGTCTAACAGCACCTCTCGCGGACATGGAGGATATATCTTTTATTTTTGTTTTGGCAAAGCAGCCTGCTCAAATTATATAAAACGGATATATATATATATATATATATTCTATTTCACTTAAATCATATAGATTATTCTTATGAAGAAAGACATTCAATATGATTATTTAATATTTTGTGTACTTTAAATAGATTTAGTAACTACATAGAAGCAAATGCATCCGTCACATTGAATACGAGTCAACGGAGCACTGTGATGACCACGTACATCTGCCTTAAGAACAATGCCTCATATATTACTTGAAAGAGAAGCCATAAGAATATATATAAAGATTCCCAGATTAAGTACTACTTTAGGTTCCTCGGAGGATTCATTTGGTATGGTGCTGGCGCTGACGTGGTAATTGAGCAATTCTAGCATCTAATGTAGTTGGTATGTTGTAAGCCTAGGGTGTCCAGACCATATGCGATACCGCTGTTTATATATCTTTTATTAGGTTGGGTTGTCCGCTACATTTGGTTAGTTGGTAAACTTGTGTGCGAGAACTCATTTTCATACAGTAAGCATTATATTTCATATACAGTAAACTTGTAGTTCGTATATTTGGTTAATTGGTGTCAGTGGCATGTGTTGACACTATCTTCTCATGTGTCCACACTTTGTTTCACAAGTGTCGACACTATCAAAGTGGCTCTCAGGCTAGAAGAGTTTTTCAGTGCTTTAGAGATATGCAATCCTTTTCTCTTTGACTTGATAACTCCTACTATAAAAAATTGATTGTTTAAGTTCAAGCCACGGTGTTTAAAAAAATTATTGGGCTATCTATCATTCAGAGAGACTAAATTAAATTAAATTGCCTTAATAGAATTGTGGATTGACCACCAAAGCTATTATTAATTATTTGTTATCGTCAAAGTTGTGTTAGATTGCTCAAGGAGCAACCTTGGGCAAACAATCTCCTCCTTTTGATGATGAGAAACTGTAATATTCCAGACCGTAAAGACCTCTAGTAATGGACGTTGCTATTAAACTGAGGTTACGACCAGTGGGAGGATCGTTTAAACCAACAGGATTCAAAGAAATAAACATCATCAAGACCTTTTATTCCAACCTTTGTATCACAAAAGAGTATCAATTCTGATTTCTATGTACGTCTACAAAATATGGCAGAATAACTACTAAATTCAGTACAATCTTCATAGGTCTTTATCTTATTTTCTTCTATTCTTCTTCTTCATCATTGCTAGAAATAAAATTAGGACGCTCTCAACGATAATGTCGATGTTCTCAGTGACCTTGACCCAACTAGCAGCTTAATATCAAGATCCCATTAGTCAAAGTCTAAGTAAATTCACCTAGGCACATTGTGAACAAGTACTAAAAAGAATTTAACAAACAACGGTGAGTCCAAATAACTCAGTAAAGACAGCAGTTAGTACAACAAAATAGCATAAACAAGAAAAGAATATTTGAAGAAAACCCGTTCATCAATAAAATCTCAAAACAGAAGAAGAAAGTAAAAGACAAAACTCAGTTTCTTTAAAAATGTTCTTTTCAATTCTCAATTACCACTATTCTCACTCTCAGAGGGAATCGCTGGGCCAGAGTGACGGGTTACAAGTAACCTCCTTGTTTTGTGTCATTATTCTCAGAGTAGAACATGACCCGTATATTGTGGCATTACTCCTAGAGTAGAATACGATATACTCATAGAGAATCTTTCTGCATACGACAGAGTGACCAGGATGCCACAACAAGTGGAACACACCCTCTTGTGCACAGGACTGCCATGTCTTCACAATACAGATTAAGTATGCATGTCTCATGTCAACACCCATACATATCGCTTATGATATGCAACACCTTAATCATACTTGAACATCAAATATTCATTTTCAATGTACACTTTAAGTATGAATGTCTCATATCAACCCTCATATATCTCATTTATGATATGCAACACCTTAACTTGTTTCCATCATCGTAACATTTTAAAACTTTTCTCAAAGGAAAGTGTTATGAAGAGAAAAACAACACTTTGATTTTTCTGTTAAAAACTGACTTAATCACCATGTAGAAAATACTAATTTTGACATAAAAAATGTTGAAATCAGAAGGAATATTTCAAAAGAAATATGTTCAATCTTTGAAAAATAACTTTTGGAAGAAAGTTTGAAAAGAAACAGATCAAAGTTGGAAAATACTTTGAAAACGAATAGAACTTTGAAAATGGTACTATTTCGAAAAGACGAGCTTGTTCTTCGTCAAGAACACGAAGAACACATGGAACACTATGAAGAACACAAATAATAGGAAGAATAGAAAGAACGTAACAACATCAACAGATGCTCGAATAAGAAATACAAGAGATTCACACAAACCATCTTTAAAACTTTTGAATCGAAATCAAAGATAACCAACTAAACTTTACCTTTAAGCGAGTTTGATCTTCAATAATCTTCACTAAGCGATTTCCTCCTTGCTTCTACTTCACTTCACTCATAATTTGCTAATGAGATGGTGTAAGTTTAAATGGTCGGACCCTCGAGCTGCTTAGGTCCTAGTCTTTTGTGTCGTGCTTCTAGCCTTGATTTGTCGTGCTTCCTATATGTCATTTCTATTCACAATTCATCTCAATCCACAACTTATCTCTATCCATAATTCATTTCTATCCATAACTTAATGGCTAAGTTTCGCTAAATTTCCTCAATATTCCAGCGATATTCACTAATCAACCAACTTGCTTCCATAAAATGTCATACTTGTTTCCGAAAAATAAAAAGTATCCAAATTTAAACCATAACCTTGTGGATGATCCCCCGACATATTAAAAAAATAAAAATCATATGGTTCAATTTTAGAGAAAAAAAATTTCCTACTTGCTTAAAATATTTTATTGATCCAATACGTGCTCCTCAACATCCTGAACAATAACTCAGTTACATGCGAACTCTAATTCTCACTTAATCAGGTCCTAAACAAGGTTTTGAACTTAGTTCCTCAAGTACTAATAAATCTCACTTAATCACTAAGTGCCCCCTAATGCTCTGCTAATCAGAAACAAGACATCATTGATAGTATACATGTTATGCTGAAAGCTTGGGATATGACGCAAACCATTTTAAAAGGATCTTTGCTAAGAAATTAAAAAGCTCCTCTTGAGAATAAGTGGGAGTTTTTCAAAAAATTTGATACAAAGAGCTTTCGGATTTTATAAAATTTTGCAAGCGTTTCCTTTGTATTACGAGTTTCCCAAAAATTTAAAACTTAAGGAAAACACTTCAATATCAGGCTTCAAGTTTCTCAAACTCCACAATGTAATTTCATATCATAAACACTTTAACATTCAAGAGTTTAGAGCGAAGAAAACATTGTATCATATAATAAGTAATTTGCATTTAGAAATAAGCAGATTGAAACAGGAATAAGATCATCAACATCTTTCAATGTACTCAAATTGCCACGCCCCAAACGCTAGCCTGAAGAGGCTAATGACAGCCGCGAGCATTCCAAACAATGAACGCTCCAGCGCATTTAATAAAAAATTGAAGCGGATTTTTTTTAAAGACTATCATGCATATTACTATATTCAGAAAATAAGAATTTCTTTAGTTCATGAAAATACTATTCAGAGATTTACTTCTTACCCACAGCTGACATGCAGACTCTTAATGCTCTACTGAATATAAGAACATAAAGAAAACGTAGGTGAAATAAGAACATATAACTACGTCAAACAACACACATAGGAAGACATTCAGAATCTCATTCTCAGACAATAACTTAAGGCCATAAAGTATAATTACATCATGGTCCCAAAATATAAGTTGTTTAGGAGACTTAAGTTTCGAAGACTGAACAGATCATGACCACCACACATTGGAGGTTCATGTTAGTCCCCTAAAAAATAACTCAGAATATACATGAATTGCAAGTTAGGGGAGGGCACCCTTGTCAACCCCCCACCTCGGGTTCTAGATCCTCCTCATGAATTTCCTCACCTAAAACATCGTCTGGAATGATACAATTTAAATTCTGTGAGTCGAATGACTCAGTAAGGGTTATGCATGACATGATCATGGATGACAAGTAAAGATATGTCAGAATGAATGCATGTTCATGTATGCAACTCTTGCAACTGAAATTTAACTTAAAGAATATCTTCATCATTATTTGGGCTCCTTCTATCGCTCCATTTACCCCTGAAAATCAGGGTTGTGCGTTCCCTTCGGAATCATTCCCCTTTCCCTTGGGAATATGTCATTTGGTTGAGCTAGCCCTTGATGTGGCCCCAGGCCTGATGGCTAGACACGACCCTTAGAGGTCCACACCTTCTCGCATTCGTCCTTCAATGTGGTTGCACATACCTCAAGGACCACCCATCCTTCTCGCATTTCCTCTTCGGAGTGGATGCACCTATCATACTTAGGTACGGTACCGACCATTCTATTTAGCCCCATAACATATCATAATGTAGCATAAAATTGCACTTTCATTTGTATAAAATTTCTCTTTCATCCTTATGAGAAAAATAAATGTAAATGTTCATGACGTGCTCATGCCGTGATTGATGATAAATATCCACGATGTGTATCATTCCAGTTTTCAGAAAAACATAATTTTCCACTTACCTTCGTCCACTTGAGCTTATGGTGGCACCTTGCCTACAAATGAGTCATACTAATGTCATTTAGAGGTTTACTAGCTGCAGGGAATAATCATTCCATTGAATTCAGCACATCATACAAAATCACCCATGTTTCTTAACTACTCAATGGTGATCCTACAATGTAAAGTTCTATCTTAAGGTTGCTGAAGCCATAAGACTTGGATGCCAAACTGATCCCTACTCCAATTTTTATAACATATTAAAATTCCAGGTAATTTGGAGCTTGTTTGCCACTCGAAAGATTTACCCTGAAATGCAAGCTGCTGAGGACGTCCAAGCGGACAGTCCTGACGTCTCCAGCTTCAAAATTTATAACTTAAAAAATATGGCTCCAAATTACATGAAAATTCTTTTAAACTATTCTTCTTTCATAGTTCAAGATTGAAGATAAAAATCACAAACATCGGAATTACTATGCATTTTCAAAAATACTTTATATTAGATGAAATTTCTAGAGTAACACTGCTGCTGCCGCCTCATAACACCACAACTTATTCATTACACCTCTAAATCACACGAAATTTTCCTTAAAATGTTATTCTTTCTATAACATAAATTTCAAAACCATACTCATGAAATTTGGACTTAAACTGATCACTTAAGAGGTATTTGAAATGAGCAGGAGTTCTGGACGTGCAAGGCTGCTGGCAGCTTGACGTCTGGACCTTGAAAAATGAAAAACTCACTCTATACTTATCGGAATCACCCAAAGTATGGCTTAAAATCTTCGTATTTCATAGGCCTATAACATAAAATTCTCTCAAGATCAAATAATAAGAATAATCACATCAAAGGTTATTCCTAATTTGAACTTTGTAATCTACAGAAACTAACTTCAGCAACTAGTTTAACGAGTCTTCTCTATAATTCTCAATGATCTCCAACATTATAAGCTAGGATTATCAATGCTACAGGTTCTCCAACAACAACAATAGCTCATAATGGATTAGTTCTAACCTCTATAGATGCAACGACAACAACAAGGACGTTTCCTTTTCAACCAATTATGTTCATTAACAGCAGCAACTATGGTCTCTTCAAGCATCATAACCAGCATTCAAGAGCCTATATAAACCCCTAAGGAGGTGCTGAAATAACAGGGACATCAATGAAAGTAGAGGAGCAAATCTGCCCTTCACTTTCTTCAGCTCATTTGCACTTCATCCCATTCAAATATCAAATGACAACACCCTATGCCACAACTACTACATATCCGGCCATGCATGAGCAAAATTGATTTCAGATCTTGCCAACACCTCATTACAGAAACTAATCTCATGAAAATCTTCTACCTTAATGGTTTCAAATCAAAATTTACAGTAGTACTATGATTCTCTCTTTACCAGGCCAATGTCAATGCATTATCTTTTCTCTTAGGCTTTCCATCAAACATTTATGCTACATCAATGTTTCTCTTGAACCTTTACTCAAATCTGACCGTGCATCCCACAGGGGGTTCTTAAAGGTTCAACACCTGAGGCTTGGTTCTCTAATTAAAACTAACATGCATGCAGCCTAGAGGTAAATCTAATACATAAATCCAAAAGGCAAAAACATAATGTGTAAGGTTCGGTCAGCCATAACCAATCATCAACAAGCTCCCATTTGTGACCCAACAGAACTTCTTCTCCTCCATTCATAACTCTGGATCAGTTTGCATATCTACCTTTCATTCCCAACTCATAAGTACTCAAATTTAACATGCGAGCAAGTAACAGAAACTTCTACACAAAGCTTACGGTTCCTATAATTTCAGATTAGGATTTCCAATTTCCCTTACCTCTAGATTCGCTTGGTAATTGATTTTGATGGAAATTGACACCTTTCTCCCCTCTTTTTCTTTTCTTCTTCGTTCTTCTCCTCTTTTCTTCTCCTTCTCCTTCTCTTCTTTCCTCTTCTCCTTCTCTTCTCTTCCTTCTTCTTCTTCTTCCTCTTTTTTCTTCTCTCTTCTCATTCTTCTTCTCTGCGGCTTCCTCTTATTCTTCTTCTTCTTCTTCTTCTTCTTCTTCTTCTTCTTCTTCTGCTGTTTCAATGCTTTCTTCCCCTTGTGTGTGTGTGCACGAATGTGGGAGTTTGTGTGGTGTGAGTAGCAGTCGAATGAAGAAGAAAATGAGGCTTATTTGTGAAATAGAGGGGTGGGGAGGAAAAGTCCATCTTGCCCTCATAACATTGTGAATATCGCCTCTCCCCATTGGGTGAAAAATGCGGCTGTTTTTCCCTCTTTCTCTTTTTTTTTGTTTCACTTGCCACTTCATACAAGGTTGACTCCCTTTCACTTTTATTTCAAGCAAACATATACTTCCAAAAATCAAGGCCCTAGCATAATTGGTCTCAAATAATGAAATTTAACACTATAGAAACTCACAAACAATATAGCATTTTAATTATAACTAAAGATGCACAAAAAGGTGCTAGAGGAAAATTTCACCTTTGATATAAATTTTAAATCAAGTCAACCATACATTTCTTTTCCCAAATATTCATAATAGAGCAGACCCTAAAGAGTCAAGAAGTAAGATTTTAAATGCTTAAATTGACATTAAAGAAAACCTAAACTAAGTGATGCTACTAGTCTCTAAGTCGAGGTCTCACACAAATAGCGTAAACAAGTCCAATAGTCGAGTATACATGTAAAAACCATAATGCAAAGAAAAAGTGCAAAATATGAAATGTTTCTTTACAAGGTAGTGAATGCGACAAAATTTCAGACTACTTTTTCTCCCCCTTTTTCATGATCAAAAAAGACAAAGAGGGGTAAGGAATAGTAAGGTGAGATCAATCAGAACAAGGGTCGGGGTTGATGTTGTAGTGACTAAGGCATTTCGTCGATGAAGTGTTGAACCACTAAACCCAAGCAACCACATTGGGGTAAATATATCTGTCCTTTTCAATGAAGATGTCACAAGTCTGATTGATATCAGCCACTGTCTGAAGAATGTTGCCACCCAGTTCATCTGAAGTCTTGACCAAGGCATCCACTTTCTCTATTAATGTGTCCCAAAGCTTCCAAAGGACTTCTCTGTAGTTCTTCATGTTGATGTTGTAGAAAAGACGAGTAGAACTTCAAGCTCCAGGGTCTCAAACACAATGCTATGTGTGGCTAGAAGAGCTTTGATCTCCTTAAAGCCCATTTTCATTGCTGCTCATCCTTAAAATCCTTGATAGAAAATTCCATAAGGGCAAGTTGTGTGAAGTGGAGACATGCCCTGCAGGTGGGGTATGTGGCGTACGTGGAGTATGTGGAATTAGTGCTCCCCCATCTGAATCAGCCACTGCTTCTTCTTAGTCTTCTTCTTCTTATTCATCACCCACATCAGCTTCCTCATCTTCTGGAACACTCTAAGAAGGAGTTGCGACTCCTTTCTTCACCCATTCTCCGTCCTCATTCCGAATGAACCCCTAAGCCTCATAGTTTTCTGATTAAGTACTCCTTGGAGGCCTTATGTTTCTCCCATTCTATCCACCAGTATCAACTTGAAGCTCTTGAATGAAGCGAGTGAATAACATCCCATAAAGCAAGCCTTGCCTTTTCTTCTCACATGCAGCCTTCATGTGGTTAAGTAGTAGGTGCGCAAGATTCATTTGGAGACGGGTGATGAGGCAAAACATAACAAACAAATCTAAGAATGTAACATACTCAAAATTTCCTGTACGAGGGAGAATAATGTTACAAGCATGTGATGAAGAAGTCTCCTGTGTATGTTTAGATCCCTGGCTGATCAGTGGGGTGGATACTGCCTCAGCAGCCGCAGTTGCAAGAGCTTTTGGTGGGGACTTAGGAGCCCCCACCTCCTTAAAAGAAGGACCAGCCCGATCCCTCCAAACGGAGGCACCACGTAGCCCCTGGGCATGACATGTATTGGACCAACTCCTTTGATTGCTCAGATTCACAAGAAGATAAAACTCCAGTTGGAGTCATTAAACAATTGAATAGAGAACAAGGCCCAATTGGGGGTCTAAGAATGAGCTTCGAAGAGGATCCAGAAGAGGATCCAAAGGAGGACCCAATGGAGAAGGACCCATTACCTAAGTTGGTTGGGGGCCAGGAAGATGAGTACACTGAGAAGAGTTCATCATGGGAATATGATCCCTAGGAGAGTGCTAGAAGAGTATATGGTAGGGGACTGAGTATCCTCAATGATATTCTTGAGACCCATATCCCCTCGCAGAAGTTGACTTTACACCTAGGTATACGAGCCTTCGGGTAATGTGATCCGTGACCCTAGTATCATAGGTCAGAGCTACAAGTCCATGTCCTACTCTTGGACAGGTAGTAACTCCCCAGACCACGTCTACCATGGCAAGGTCAATAGTGAAGCCAGCTCGAGCGCTCGCCCTCTCCCATATGTTCCTAGGCCCCCACGATCGTGTGCAAAATTTCTGGTAGAAAGTGACCAAATTCGCAGGTCAGAATTTTATAAGGAGTCCCAAGATGTCAGACCCCGACTTAGAGACTAGTAGCATTGATTAGCTTAGGTTTCCTTCCATGTCAGTATAGACATTAAAATTTTACTTTTTGTCCCTTTAAGTTTTTGATTATCCTGAATTATTGAGAAAGAAGATGCATGGTTAATTTGATTTAAAATTATGTTTAAGGTGAAACTTTCTTTTAGCACTTTTCATTCATCTGTATTAATAATTTAAATGTTATATTTGATTGCGAATTTTAATAGTCTTAAATCTTTCTTGTTCAAGAAATTAATTAGTATCTCGCTAAGAAAGTCATTATAGGTGTCAATTATGCTACTCATTTTTGTTTGTCTAAGAGTATCCACCTAAATTGCAACAAAGTTTTGGTCTACATGATACTTGCTTATAAATTTTCTCTTGAATTACATACACTACCCCTCAGTAAAGTTAAGTTTTAAATCACATATACCTATTGACGTTAATGCTCTTGCTAAAAGTACAACTAAATGGATCCAACAAGTTAGATTCAAAATTTAGAAGAATTTTAGTTAAAGGATATGATTTTTGAAAAATTTATGTCTGCTTTGAGATAACTTAAAAGGGATAGCAAATTTTGGTTAGTGGGAGCATTAAATTCCGAGTGCCAAACATTAGAAAAATGAAAAAAAAAAACAAAAAGAGAAAACTGTCGCACAATGGAACCAATCAAGGTTGGCGTTACTAACTATGTTATGGATAGAATAGTCTTTCCCAGCTTTCACCTTGTTTTTTCCCTTCAACGTCACTTCCTTCTTTGTTTGCTCGTTCTTCATCATGCACACACACCAAAATATGGGGAGAACATCGAAGCCAAAGAAGAGAAGAAGAGGGAGAATAAAAAAGGAGAAGAAGGAGTTCGGTTGCAGGAGAGAGAATCAAGAGGAGAAGCCAAGGTAAAATCTAGCATTTGGACCTAGAATTCTTAAGGGACCCATGAGTTATCTGTGTATTTCTTGGTGGTAAAATAAGTCTTTCTTGATGTTAATTGTGGGTTGTTTCTACGATGGAGTTGCATGTTAACGTTAAAGACTCTGATAGTTGAAAGTGTTAAAATTGTGAGGCTATTGGGAGACATGAACAATTTGGTTATTGAATAGCAAGGAAATAAAATTTTGTTGGTATAAGAAAGTTTGTGATAAACAGTTTCTGTTATGAGTTAGAGTTACATGATTATATAATTTTTCAGAGCCCAATGGCTATTGAAGTTCTAATTATTATAGGTATGCAAATCGTTTTAGAGATGCAAAGGAAGGAGAGAAATGGTGTAAAAATAAATTGGTTGATAGTAAATGGGAGATTGGTGTGGAAGGTTAATGAGGAGAAATGTGAAATGTTAGTTTCTGCAGAATTGGAGTTTTGCAATTTTTGGGCTATGAAAGTTGTTGAAGGGGGTTTGCTAGAGAGGGATACAAATATATAAAAATTGCAGGGCCTAGAGTTATAAGGAGTACAACTTGAAAGTTTAAAAGCATATGATTATGATTTCTTTTCTGCAGAAAAGAAAAAGAGGAGCAAGTTAGAGAGAATATATCTTGCTTGAATGCTGCAGTAAATTTAATGTGAGGATAGAGTAACGAACGATTTTGATCCTAAAGGTTTATAGTAAAGTTATAAGTTCTGTCATATGAAATACGTTCATGTTTAATGTTAGTAAGCAAGGAGTTCAAGAGGTCTGAGTTGTGGACATGTTGCTGGAATTTTTGTGCAGAACATTAATTTGATGGAAATCTTTAGTTTTCTGCAGAATTATAAGTTATCCACTCTGTTTTTATGTTTGATGTTATTAGATATATATCTGGATAGCTATAGTGGGTACTATAATGGTTTATATAAAGACAACTGCTACCATCTAATCAAGCTAAAAGGAGTGTTTGAAGCTTTTGGAAAAATTCTGCAGAAATTTGTCAAAGTATCGAGTTTACATAAGTGAATAAATGTTGGAACTTGCTTTATTCCTGAGGCATTTTGTTTCCTATTGGTGCTTCAAGGTGGTACAAAAGTTAGATAGATGTTTATTTGATGAATAACCCATAAAGTGTTGAAACTAAAGAGAAAATAATCAAACTAGTGCATGCTTAAGAAAATTATTTTATGCAAATCATAAAGCTCAAATTAGGAGTAAGTATTGATGTGATTTCTTTAATCTTTTGATCTGTGAGAGAACTTTATCTTATAGGCCTATGAAAAACAAAGATTTTAAGCCATACTTCAGATGATTCCAATAAATATTAAGTTATGATTTCTTACTCGTTCCAAGTAATTTTAGTGTCCAATTTAAGTCAGATTTTTATAGTCTTTGTCTTAAATTATAATTTTATAAAATAGGAACATTTGAGGATAAATTTCGTGTGATTTAAATGTATATTGAATAAGTTATGGTGTTTTGAAAATGAAAAGTCACGCTGGAGGCAGCAGTATTGTTTGCACTAGTATTTTTATCTGGTTCGAAGTGTTTTTGAAAATATAAATTAGTTCCGATTTTTATGATTCTTATCTTCAGATTTAAGTTTACACAAGCAGAAAAATTTAAAAAAAATTACGTGCAATTTGAAGCAATGTTGTTGAAGTTATGAATTTTTGAAGTTGGAGACGTCGAAGTTGTCAGCTTGGATGCCCTCAGCAGATTGCATTTTCAAATAAATATTTTGAGTGGCAAACGAGCTCTAAATTACCTGAAAGTTTAATATGTTATAACATAGAGTGTAAGGATCATTTTGGCATCCAAGTTTAATTGGTTCAACAACATTAATATAGATTTTTACATTGTAGAACCACCGCTTGTTAGTAAAGAAAATGTGAGTTAATATGATATGTTTATTTTGAAATGAATGATTGTTTGCTGCATCAAGTGAATCTCTAAATCATTTTAAGTGAAGACATTAGTATGAATCATTTGTAGGCAAGGCACCACCACAAGCTTGAGTGGAAAAATTATTGTTTTCGAAAACTGAAATGATACATAGCATGAAATTTGTCATCAAGCACGTCATGAACATTTGCATTGATTTTCTCAAAAGGAATAAAGGGAAATTTTATGCAAATGAAAGTGAAATTTTATGCTATGTTATGATATGTTATGGGGCTAAATAGGATGGTCAATGTTGCACCTAAGTAAGATAGGTGCATCCACTCCAAAGGACGAATGCGAGAAGGATGGGTAGTCCTCGAGGTATGTGCAACCACACTGAAAGACTAATACTAGAAGGTGTGGACCTCTAAGGGCCATGTCTAGCCGTCAGGTCTGGGGCCATATTAAGGGCTAGCTCGACCAAATGACATTTTCCGAAGGGAAAGGGAAAAGTTTCGAAGGAAAAGCACAACCCTGACTTCAGGGGTAAATGCAGCGATAGAAGTAGCCCAAATAAAGATGAAAGGACTTTTAAGCAAATTATCATGTAGAAGAGTCTCATACATAAACATGCATTTTTTTAGCATATATATATAACTGTCATTTGTGATCATGCTTCAAGTCATGCGTATCTCCTTTCATTAATCATCCCTTATTGAGTCATTTGACTCATTGTATTTTCAATTGTATCATTCCAGATATTGTTCCAAGTGAGGGAACTTATGAGGAGAATCTAGATCCTGAGGAGGGGGCTGATGAGGGTGCCCTCCGCTGATTCGCAATACATGTAGATCCTTCTTTTTTTGAAAGAGCTGGTATGAACCTCCCTAGTGATGTTGTTATGGCCTATTTAAGCTAATGGACCAACTTAAGACTCTAAGTAACTTATATATTTGGAACCATGATGTAATCTTAACTTATTGCTTTGAGTTATTGTCTAGAGATTAGATTTCTAAATGTTTCTTTATGCGTGTTATGTGATATAGGTATATGTTTTTATTACACGTATATTTATTTACATATTCGTACACTACATATGAGCGTTTGAGGGTCTACGTGTAAGCTTGCGAATAAGAAAGTAAGCTTTTGAGTAGTATTTTCATAGACTAAAATAATTTATATTTTTTGAATTGGTAATAGCAGGTTATATATATATATATATATAATCCACCGCAAGATTTAGTTAAGTGCGCTGGAGCGTTAGTCGATGCGAACCCTCGCAGCTGTCATTAGCCCTTTTCGGACTAGTGTTTGGGGTGTGACATTTGAAAGATTTATGATACTTTTGTTATCACACATAATTAAGATGAATGAATATTGATGATTAAAATCTTTCAATTGTTGTTTCTTCCACAATATTTGTGCACAACAGTTACTAACAACAATATACTCGGCCTCTGTGGTTTATAAAGCCATAGAATTTTTTTTCTTACAAAACCATGAAACTAGAGATGTGCCAAGTAATTGACATGCACCACTAGTACTTTTTATATCGATTTCGCAACCGGTATAATCAACATTTGAGCATCCTTGCAAGTTTAATTCAACACTCCTAGGGCAAAATAGACCAAGATTTTGTGTGCCAACAAGATAACGAAATATTTTCTTGAACGCAAGGAGGTGAGACTCCTTAGGCAAGACTGAAATCTAGCACACACGCACACACTGAACATAATATCTGGTCTACTTTTAATAAGGTAAAGTAAGGAACCAATCATACCTTGATACTTCATTTGGTCAACGTCCTTACCTTTCTCGTCCGTTTCCATTTTGGTTGATGGACACGTGAGCATATCCATCGATTTTGAATTGTCCATTCAAAATTGTTTGAGTAGATCTCTTATCTATTTTGCTTGGTTTTGAAAATGCCCTCATTACTTTGTTTAATATAAAGTCTGAGAAAGTAACAACTCTCACATGAGGCTCATCTCAAATTCACCTTTCATGACTTCAGAAAATTTTTGACAAAGAGATTCATTACTAGAACAAAAGATGATATCATGGACGTAAATTTGAACAATAAGTAAATCATTACTTTGTTTAATCTTAAATTCGAGAAAGTAATTCAACTCACCTACGAGGCTCATCTCGAATTCACATTTCATGAATTTTGATAATTCTTCACAAAGAAATTTATTACTAGAATCAAAGATGATATCATCAATGTAAATTAGAACAATAAGCAAATCATTTTCTTTTTCCTTAGTTAAGAGAGTGGTATCAATCATTCCTCATGAAAATGCATTGTCAATAATAAAAGAACAAAAACGTTCATACCATGCTTGCGGTACATGTTTTAAGCTATATAGTGCTTTTGTGAGCTTGAACACATGATGTGGTAGTTTCTCATCTTCAAATACAATAGGTTGTTCTACATTAACTTCCTCAAATGCAAAGGTTTCATCTTCTTGATTATAACCTTGGGCTACCAATTTTGCCCTGTTCCTTATCACAACCTCATATTCATCTATTTTGTTTCAATAAACCTATTTTGCACCAATAACTGGATGATCCTCAAGTCTAGAAACTAGATGTCATACTTGGCGCTTCTCAAACTGCTTTAACTCGTCCTCCATAGCATGGATCCAACATTCATGATCTTTAGCCTCAGAAATATTCTTTGGCTCAATTTGAGACAGTAAAGTAAAATTGTTAAGCATGGTTTAACGAAGAACGAGTACTTACACCTTTATGTACATTACCAATGATTTTTGGATGATTCTTGACGAATTTCCAAGCCTTTGGTAGATCATTGTTGACTTGACCCATTTCTTCTTCAATTTTTTGTACATCTTGCTCTTGTGAATGAGAAACTTCTTTTTCTTTGCTTGTCGTAGGTTTCTCAATTTCTTTATCTAGATCGACATTTCCAATACCAGGTATTCTTCCTTTACCATTATCACCAAATGTAAGTGAACATTTTTTCTTTTGGACAAAGAGTGAAAGTCTAAATAACAACCCAAGAGGGGGGAGGGTGAATTGGGTTTAACAAAAACTTATCACTTATTTGCTAAACAAACAGATCTGAAAACTTCCCCTCTTTAACAAATAATAATGTTGAACTAAAAGTGTCTAATGCTACACCAAATATAAGAAATGAATGATAAAGCATAAATCACCACAAGTATGAATAAGTACTAAAATGTAAGAGAGATAGAGTTAGAGAGATGACACCGTATTTTTAGGTGGTTCGGCCAAACACGTGCCTACGTCCACCCCCAAGGCAATTGACTTCCTTGGGCTTCCTCCACTATTCTCAAAATAGCGAATACACCTTAGCTTCCCGGGTGCTAAGGAACCTTTACAAAGCGTTTTGCGAGCTCACGCTTCAACTCTCACAAATCCTCACAACCTAGAGGATTTCTTCTACTCTCTCAAGTGAGACCAAGTGTTTTCCGACCTTACACTTTAACTCTCTTACAAATCCTCACAACCTAGAGGATTTCTTCTACTCTCACAAGTAGGACCAAGTGTTTTCCCAACACTCAAAGGTTTTACAAATAATGGCTACAAAGAAGGCTCTCTAAGCCGAATGAGCAAATGAAAATCTCAATACATGAGGAATGACTCTCTAAGCCGAATATGCCAATGAAAAGCTCAAATCGTATGGAATGGCTCTCTAAGCCAAATTAGCAAGTATGAAGCTCAATAAAGGTAAGAAGATAAGATTCTTGAAGGAAACCTAACGTTTGGCAGGTGTGAGCACAAGCTTCCTTGCTAGGTGTGGTTTTCCCTCTTCTTCAAATGACTTCTCTCTCTAGAAGTTAGGGCAAAGTGAGTTTGCAAGTGGGTTGTCCCTTCTTCAATAAATCTCTCTCTCTCTTTGGAGGCTTGATCTTCGATGATGAGCAAGAGAGGAGGATTTGACAATGGAGCTTTGTTATTGAACGATTCAGCAAGTGAAAACTTTTGATCTTGGACTTTCTCTCTCTAGATGTTGCAATATTGGTCGAGCTCGCTCTTCTCTCTCTCCATCTTCTTCTTTTTATAGCTTCTAGGTCTTCAACGGTCATAAGAGTCTTCTTGTAATGTTAGAGTGCCGTTGGAGGTCATTTGAGGCAATTTGGAGACTTTTTGAATCATTTGGCGTCACTCCAGGAAATCTGTAAAATCTCGCAATGTGTCGACACATTGATTGTATGTGCTGACACATTGAACTTGGTCCTGAAATGAAAACTCTCGGGTGTTAGTTCAATGTGTCGACACTATGATCCAATGTGTCGACACTTCCAATCCTTAGTGAAAACATCCATGAAAGACCAGAAGTGTTGACACTTGTTTTACCAAGTGTTGACACATGCCATGTAAAAAGAATGCATACGATAATTTTTCAAGGAATAAGCATGATTTTAATAGGAAAAAAATAAAGAGCAATTTAAAAAAAAAAACATATCAGAACATGTCCAATGCAATCAATAACACAATTAATATCACAAAACAAACACATATAACCAATTTACTTCAAAGGAAATCTCATTCCAACTTCTTGGGATAAAACAAACCAGGATTTTGAAAGTCAACAATATATGTAAAAATCATTTTAACCGCAAGAAGATGAGATTTCTTAGGACAATATTGAAATTTAGCACACATGCATATACAAAAAATTATATTAGGTTTACACATAGTAAGGTAAAGAAAAGATCCAATCATACCTCGATACCTTGTATGTTCAACGTCTTTACCTTTTTATTATTTTCCTTTTCCATGCTTCAGATGCTTGCTTCAAGCCATATAGTGCTTTTGTGAGCTTGAACACATGGTGTGATAGCTTTTCATATACAAGTCTAGGAGCTTGTTCTACACACATTTCCCTCAGAAAGGTAATTATTAAGAAATACACATTTCACAACAATTTGACATAATTTGACATCATTCAAACATGCAAGGGTAAACAACATACAAAAAGATTCTAATCCAGCCACAGGAGCAAAGGTTTCATCAAAATCAATTTCCTCTTCTAGATTGCAACCTTGGGCTACTAATCTTGCCTTGTTCCTTACCATTTCCCCATATACATCCATTTTGTTTTGAAAATTTCATTGAGTACCAATAACTGGATGATCTTGGAGTCTAGGAACTAGATGTCATACCATATTTTTCTAAAACTTGTTTTACTTCATCATCCATGGCATGAATCCAACTTTTATCAACTTTTGCCTCAGAAATATCCTTTGGCTCAATTTGAGAATACTAGCTTGATTATGAAAGGAGCGAATACTTACACTTTCTCCACATTACCAATGACTTGATCAATATGATGATCTTTTGAGGTAATTCCAAGACTTTGGTAGATCACTGTTGACTTGTTGAACTTTTTCTTGTGAATATTGAGATCTTTGCTCTTGTACACAAGTTTCTTCCTCGTCTTCATTTATGGCAAGTTTCTCAATCTCATTATCAAGATCTATAACATCTTCATCATTTCTTTTCATAAGATTGTTAGATTTATCAATAACAATATGAACAGATTCTTCAACAATCAATGCATATAATATGTTCAATAGTAGGATTATGAGATATACCGACATTTCCAAAACCAATAATCCTTCCTTTATCGATATCACCAAATGTAATCGATCCCTTTTCTTTTGGGGTAAGATATTTGAACCAACTCATCATGTGCTTGGAGCATCCGCTTTCAATGACCCAATTTTTCTTGACTTAGATAGTCTTCAAGCACTCCTACAAAAAAGAATCACGTCTTGCTTTTTGGTACCCAAATCATTTTGGATCCTTTGGTGTTAGAAACGGTTTCCTTCACCTTGTCCTTTGGAATCCAAACAAGTTTAATATTACTAGAAGATTTCTTTCTGGTTGGACAAGTATATGAGATATGACCAGATTTTCCACAAAAATTGCACAAATGTAAATGATGGAGATGATTTTGTTATCATATAAGAATAAGATTTTTGATCATTTAGAAAATCATATCCAATGCCACTTTTGTTGAAGCAACATCTTTGAGAACCAAGAAGAATGTCAAGATTTTTCTTTCCTTGAGTAAACCTTGCAAGGTCATTTGTATGGGAGTCAACTTTCACTTCAAGGTGTCATTTTCATCAATCAAAATACTTGACTCAATTTGCAAAGGTTTTTCATTTTCTTTTGTGGTCCTTGCAAAATTATCTTCAAGAGATATGACTTGACTCTTCAAAGTATCATTCTCTTTTGCAATGCTTTCAAAATTCTTTTTGAGAGAACAATATTTTGAAAATATTCTTTTTAGTTCAAGGTATTGTTCATTAAACGCATCTTGCAATTCATCAAATGAAAAGCTTTCAGTAAGTGAAGATTGTACCTCATCCTCGCTTTCCTTTGCTATCAAACAAAGGTTTGCAATTTCCTTTTCTTCACTAATAGAGACGATTTCTCTTTGGCCTTTTCCTTCAGTTTCGTCTCCTTTTACTTGGTTCATCTCGTGGGTCATAAGAGATCGCATGAGCTCATCCAAAGGAAGCTTTGTCCAGTCTTTGGCTTCTTGAATGGCTGTGACCTTGAGTTCCCAAGCTTTTGGTAGGTACCTAAGAATCTTTCTCACCATCTCAACATTAGTATATTCTTTACCAAAAGATTTAAGTTCATTTATGATATCGGTAAAGCGAGTAAACATAGATGAGATAGATTCATCAGATTTCATCTTGAAAAGCTCATAATTATGAACTAGCATACTAATTTTGTTTTCGTTGACTTGATTTGTACCTTCATGAGCTACTTGGAGTTTATCCCAAATTTGTTTCGCGGTATCACAACCGGAAACACGATTGAATGCATTTGCATCAAGTGCATAATACAAAACATTCATAGCTTTCGCATTTAAAGACATAAGTCTAAGATCAACATCATCAAAATCTTTTTCATCCCTCAACTTACCATCTTTGTCTCTAGGGAATTCAGGTCCATTAGAGATAACTCTCCATAGTTCATAATCCACGGCTTGGATGTAAATCCTCATCCTAGCCTTCCAATAATTGTAACAAGTTTCATTGAATAAGGGAGGTCTATTTGTGGATTGACCTTCAGCTAATGAGGTATTAATAAGGGTTGTCATAGATAGAGATATTAAACCTCAGCTCCGATACCAATTGAAAGTCTAAATAACAACCCAAGAGGGGGGTGAATTGGGTTTAACAAAAACTTATCACTTATTCGCTAAACAAGAAGATCTGAAAACTACCCCTCTTTAACAAATAATAATGTTGAACTAAAAGTGTCTAATGCCATACCAAATATAAGAAATGAATGATAAAGCATAAATCACCACAAGTATGAATAAGTACAAAAATGTAAGAGAGATAGAGTTAGAGAGATGACACCGTAGTTTTTAGGTGGTTCGGCCAAACACGCGCCTACGTCCATCCCCAAGGCAATTGACTTCCTTGGGCTTCCTCCACTATTCTCCAAATAGCGAATACACATTAGCTTCCCTGGGTGCTAAGGAACCTTTACAAAGCATTTTGCGAGCTCACTCTTCAACTCTCACAAATCCTCACAACCTAGAGGATTTCTTCTACTCTTACAAGTAGGACCAAGTGTTTTCCGAGCTTACACTTTAACTCTCTTACAAATCCTCACAGCCTAGAGGATTTCTTCTACTCTCACAAGTAGGACCAAGTGTTTTCCCTACACTCAAAGGTTTTACAAATAATGGCTACAAGGAAGGCTCTCTAAGCCGAATGAGCAAATGAAAATCTCAATACATGAGGAATGACTCTCTAAACCGAATATGCCAATGAAAAGCTCAAATCGTATGGAATGGCTCTCTAAGCCAAATTAGCAAGTATGAAGCTCAATAAAGGTAAGAAGATAAGATTCTTGAAGGAAACCTAACGTTTGGCAGGTGTGAGCACAAGCTTCCTTGCTAGGTGTGGTTTTCCCTCTTCTTCAAATGACTTCTCTCTCTAGAAGTTAGGGCAAAGTGAGTTTGCAAGTGGGTTGTCCCTTCTTCAATAAATCTCTCTCTCTTTGGAGGCTTGATCTTCGATGATGAGCAAGAGAGGAGGATTTGACAATGGAGCTTTGTTTTTGAATGATTCAGCAAGTGAAAACTTTTGATCTTGGACTTTCTCTCTCTAGATGTTGCAATATTGGTCGAGCTCGCTCTTCTCTCTCTCCATCTTCTTCTTTTTATAGCTTCTAGGTCTTCAACGGTCATAAGAGTCTTCTTGTAATGTTAGAGTGCCGTTGGAGGTCATTTGAGGCAATTTGGAGACTTTTTGAATCATTTGGCGTCACTCCAGGAAATCTGTAAAATCTCGCAATGTGTCGACACATTGATTGTATGTGCTGACACATTGAACCTTGTCCTGTAATGAAAAATCTCGGGTGTTAGTTCAATGTGTCGACACTATGGTCCAATGTGTCGACACTTCCAACACTTAGTCAAAAAAATCATTTTGAAGGCCAGAAAATGCAAACTCTCGGGTGTTAGTTTAATGTGTCGACACATTGGACCATAGTGTCGACACTATACTCCAATGTGTTGACATTTCCAACACTTAGCCAAAAAATCACTTTGAATCTTAGAAAATGCAAACTCTCGGGTAGTAGTGCAATGTGTCGAGACCATCACTCAATGTGTCGACACTTATAAGTGCTGGAGAGTTTTTCAGCAACTTCAAAGTGTTTAATCCATTCCAAAACTTCTTTAAACACTTACAATATGAAAAATTGATCTTATCAACTTATGTAATGGTGTTCAAGTGCACTTTATAAATATTTACGAGAGATAACCTCAATCCTTTTTAAAATACAAATTGGAAATTGTGGATTGACAATGTAAAATCTAAAAGTCTTTGAAACTTAGAATCTTTTGTTATCATCAAAATCATTTATTGATTGTTTGTAAAACAACCTTGGGCTAGCAAAGAGATTTGAACCAATTGTTGTCTCCAGTCATATGCTTAGAGCATCCACTATCAAGCACCGAGTGCGAAATATGTCCAAATTTACCACAAAAGTGATGCAGGACCATCAATTGCATCTCGGGGTAATGAAACATCACTGACATCTTGTGGTCTGCACCTTGGGGTAACTTAAAATTTAATTCTGGAATGATTTAAGAAGATTAAGCAGGCGTACGATATATCTTTGGAAATCTCTACATCTCTAGTTTCAAATGCACTTGACCTGGTGCCATTTGTAGACTCCACAAGAAAGTTATGACATTTTACTTCTAGACGTCGGGACTTTGTCATCCCCCAAGCTAAATTTACTTACAGTAGCTTAGCCAATCGATCAATCAAGAAGTCTCCATTTGAAGTTGTATATGGCAATAATCCAAGTCATGTTCTTGATTTCCTGCCATTTTCGAATCAAGTCTGAGCACATAAAAGAAGTTCACGAACAAGTTTGACATTAATTGCAGCATTCTACTCAAATGTATAAGTCCAAGGTTGATGTTCATCGAAGGAAACTGGAGTTCAAGGTAGGAGATCTGGTTATGGTCTATCTAAGGAAGGAAATTTTTCCTGTTGGTACTTATAACAAGCTGAAACAGAGGAAGTTTGGCCCTTGTCAAGTTCTTTTGAAGTTGGGTCCAAATGCTTATCGAATTGAATTACCCGCTGGATTTTCAATAAGTTCTACGTTCAATATATGTGATTTGTATCCTTATTATAGAGATGAGGAGTAGATTGCTATGGAACCAAATGATTTTGAAGACGACCTCTCTAGCTCTCCACGAGAGTCCATTGATGCTTTGGATGTGCGTTCTATCAAAACTCTAAGTGGCACTTACACACAATACTTGGTTCGTTGGCTTGGGAAACCAAGTTTCTGAAGATGCATGGATTTCTAGTGAAGAGCTCAAGAAGTTAGATCAGTTGTTGTGGGAACATTTGACTCAAACTCGAAGGCGAGTTCTTTTCAAAAAGGGGAGAATGATGTAGGAGGATCAATCGCATCTCCGGGTAATGAAGCATCACTGGCATCTCGGGGTTTTCACCTTGGTGTAAATTAAAATTTAATTTTGTAATGATTCACCAAGAGTTAGCAGGCGTGTAATATATTATTAGAAATTTCTAAGTCTCTAGTTTCAAACCCACATGACCTCGTGCCATTTGAAGATTCCTAGAGAAAGTTATGACGTTTTTACTTCAGGACGTCTGGACTAGCAACAGACAGTGACTTTCAAAGTGCATTGGAATTCTCTAGACTTTATTATTCCATTTTTTCTAGCTTGACCATGATGTAATGAACTCTATATATGAATGATTATCCAAAATAAAGTGGTAGATTTTTTTTATTCAAAGATAATTCTTGCAAGTGTCTCTTGCTCGGAGTTGAGTGACATCCTCCTACCAATCAAGCCTGTGGCTTGGTACGTGGAGTGGCATCCGCTACCCCTGGTTGAGTGGCATCCTAGGACTATCCTCTTCCCTTGGTTTAATCCTTTTCGGATTGTGCTGAGCCTTCCAGATCCTGGTCTGCATCAAAAAGTTGCACAAAGTAAATGATGTAGGGGATTTTGTCATCATATCGGAAGAAAGATTTTGATAACTAAAAGAGTCATTGTGAGATCCCGAATTTACTTATGTCATTGTATAGGAGAGAGAGATTTTGCTATGATTTTCCTCAGGATGTAGGTATGTTTTAATTGGTGATTTTTGAGGTAAGTGTCGACACATTGGAACATAGTGTCGACACATTATACTAACACCCGAAAGTTTACCTTTTCCTGGAGACCAAAGTGAATTTTGACTAAGTGTTGTAAGTGTCGACACTTTGAGTCATAGTGTCGACACATTAGACTGGTACCCGAGCGTTTATATCTTTCCGGAACTAGAGTGATTTTTACTAAGTGTTGGAAGTGTCGACACCTTGGGTGATGGTGTCGACACATACAACTGAAACCCGAGAGTTCGCCTTTTTCCAGAACTCCCGTGGATTTTGACCAAGTGATGGAAGTGTCGACACCTTGGGTGATGGTGTCGACACATCTAATTGAAACCCGAGAGTTTACATTTTTCCCACTATGGCTAAGTGTTGGAAGTGTCGACACCTTGAGTGATGGTGTCGACACATCTTACTAAATATGTTGTAAGTGTCGACACCTTGAGTGATGGTGTCGACACATATAACTACATTCCGGAATTTTACCGGTTTGAAATACGCAAGTTGAAATTTATGAAGTAGGGGGAGGGCAAACTTGTCTTTTCCCCAAGCCCTTTTCGCATTAAACCTCCCTCTCTTTCACGAAGTCTCACATTTTCCTTTACCCCAAATCATACCTCCCATGCCCTAAGTCACCCACCCGAAAAGGAAGAAGGAAGAAGAGAAAGAAGAAGGAAGAAGGAAGAAGGAGAAGAAAAGAAGGAGGAAGAGGAGAGAAGCAAGGTAAATCCTTGCTGGCCAAAAATCGTGCTACACTCTCTCTCTCTCTCTCTCTCTATTCTCTTCTTGTTTCCTCTTGTTGGTTGGTTGTGGTTTGATGATAGTTTGTCTAAGTAGTTTTCTCCTTGTGATTCATGGATGTTTAGTGTGGATCTATGCATGTTCAAGGTAGATCTTGTAAGTGTTTAAGTGTAGCATAGATTTTTACATGAGAACATGTGGAAAAAATGGCTAGATCTGAAATGATGGTTCAAGAGAAAGTGGTTATGTGCTCTAGGTGTTTGATAAAAGGCCTAAGAGGGGATTGAAACCTAAGTTGAGCAAGTATGGCCGAATCTAGGGTTTGATGCATTAGATAGTGTATGTATGCTAGTGATATTGAGAACCACAAAGCCCTAAGTGTTAGGGATATGTTCAGATCTGGGAAAATAGGCAAGAGGACCAATAACGCACACTAGGTGTTTGGTAAACAGCCCAAGAGAAATGGGTACATGCAATGGTGTTAACTTGATAATTATGGAACCATGATTTGGTTGTAAACTTCGAGTTGAAGTTGTAAGTGGGAGGAAGGTGAGAGTATAGTTGTTGTTATGAGATGTTAAGTTAGCCTTGGATGTTGGTTGTGACATGTAGAGATTCGGATTTTGGTTGTTGGAGATTGTTGTGATTTCTGGAGTTACATATGCAGATTTCAAGGCTTTGTTGCATTGGTGGTTATCTCTTGATATTTTAGTCCAATTTTACGGGGTTGGTCTTGGAATTTGTTTCAAGTTAAGAAAGAGAGCGTTTTAAGATAACTTGCATGTGAATTAGAGGTATGACGAATATGTTATGGTATGAAAAATTAGTGTGAGGGTCTATTAAAACAGATTCGTGTGAGTAATGTATTGATTACTATATACATTTAGTGAACCTATGAATGACAATAGTACGGTTCATTGTAGGTAACGAGACACACGATACTCAAGCAAGCCTAAGGTAAGTGAAAATCTTTACAAACTGGAATGATACACTGCATGAAGAATATTCATGAATAAGCATATCAAGCATGACATTACCAAGCACGACATGAATGCATCATGATCATTTGCATTCATTTTCCTCATGAGAAATGAGACATTTTATGCAAATGAAAGTACCATTTTTATGCTACTTTATGACAAGTTTTATGACAAGTTAATTAACGAACCCAAGTCGGTCGGTACCGTACCAAGTCAAGAAGGTGCATCCATTTCCGAAGGACGTTTACGTGAAGGATGGATGTCACCTAGGACACCCGTACCGAAGGATGCTTGCAAGAAGGATGGGTAGTCCATGAGGTAAGTGCAATCACACTGAAGGATGCTTGCAAGAAGGTGTGAACCTCAAGGGTCGTGTCTAGCCACTGAAGGACGAATGAGAGAAGGTGAGCTAGCTCGACCATATGTAAGGTCCCTAAGGGAAATAAGGGACTGTTCCTACGGGAACGCACAACCCTGATGTCAGGGGTAGGTGGAGCTCAAGTAGCCCATAAGATAAGGATTGGAAAGATTTTCCAAAAGCAAGAGACTTATAAGTAATAGTGAAGTTTTCAAGAGCAAGTGCATGTGCATATGCAATCATGAGGCATACACGTGCATCAAAATTCATGATCATGCATGAATTACATACGTTTACATGATGTTTCAAGTTAAAGCTCATGATATTTCAAGTTCAAGTACGTGAACTACATTATGTTTAAGTTCATGATTATTTTAAGTTCATGATGATTTCAAGTTCAAGTGCATGCTTACAATTTCAACCCATGTTTTAGCTATAATTCCTTACTGAGTCTTTCGACTCACAGTTTTAAATTGTATCATTCCAGATGATGTTACAGGGGTGGAATCTTAAGAAGAGGACCTTGAACCCTAGGAGAAGGGTTGATGAAATGTCTCTCTTGTTTGCTAACGTTAGGAAAGATTTAGCTAATTTTTGTAAAAGCCGGCATGAGCCACCGTGATGTGGTGGTCATGGGTTTCATTTGGCTTAGTTAGTTAATGTTTTAAACTGGTTGATATTTTGAGAATATGTTTAACAACCTTGAGTTATCAATGGAAAGTATGTTCTTATGCACGTTATACGCTAGCATTAAGGCTTCTTTTTAACATTGAAGCATCAACGTCTTTTCCGCTGCAAGTATAGTAGTAGGTACGCTGGAGCGTCCCATGCCGGGAATGCTCGCGGCTGTCATTAGCCTCGTTTAGCTAGCGTTCGGGGCGTGACAGTCATATCCAATACCACTTTTGTTGAAGCAACATCTTTGAGAACTGGGAAGAATGTCAAGTTTTCTTTTTCCTTTAGTAAATCTTGCAAGATCATTTGTAGGAGAGTCACCTTTCATTTTCAAAATATCGTTTTCAGCTATTTAAAAACTTGACTCATTTTGCAAAGATTTCTCATTTTCTTTTGTAGATATTGCAAGATCTTCTCTAAGAGATATAACTTGACTTTTCAAAGTATCATTCTATTTCAAAATTCTTTCTAAGACAACAATGCTTTGAGAAAATTCTTTTTAGTTCAAGATGTTATTCATCAAAAGCATCTTGTAACTCATTAAAAGAAAACTTTTTCGATAAAAGCTCAGATCTCAAAATGTTTCAAGTATAATAATTGTAGTACAATAAATAAGGACAATAAAATCAAAGAGTTAAGGAGGAGAGATAATACCAATATTTTTAGGTGGTTCGGCCAAGACTTACCTACGTCCACCCCAAAGTCTATGGCCTTCCTTGGGCTTTCTACACTATCTTCCAATAGTAATCACACAGTAGATTCTTGGTGGTAAGTAACCGTTACAAGTGTTTTACTGAGATCATGCTCCAACTCTTACAACAAATCTCACACTCGGTAAGTTTATTCTATCCTCACAGGTAGGCCCAATTGTATCCCACACTTTAAACGTTTTTCAAGGTTTGATGAAATAAGTAATAGTCAATAGCTCTAAAAGCTTGATGTGCAAATACAAGGCACAATAAAGAGCAAGAAGATGAAGATCAGAGATTGAATGTTATAGTAATGGCAAGTGGTAGCAGTAGCTTTCTAGGGATTCGTGCAAACTTTCTTTTTTGCTCTTTTTCTCTCTTGGTAGGCTAGGTTAAGATTGATGATGCAAGTGATTGCCTTTTATCTCTCCATCTTGTTGTATTTAAAGTCTTCAGTCTAGGGTGATCCCCAAGGGCCTTTTTATAATGTTGGAGAGGTGCCCTAAGTGCCACGTCTTAAAATCCTAGTTGTTGTCATTTTAATGAAATAGGATTTCCGCAACATGTGTTGACATATTGCTCCTATGTGTCAACACCATCTTCAAGCTTGGCAACATGCTCTCAAGTATCAGTGGCATGTGTCGACACTATCTTCTTATGTGTACACCCTCAAAATAGCTCTCAGTTTGCAGTGCGATGTATCGACACTTAGTTCCAATATGTTGACACCATCTTTGCTGGATGAGTTTTTAGTGCATTAGAGATTTGAATTCCTTTTCCGTTTTGACTTGATAATTCCTATAATAAAATTTCTTTGTTTAAGTTCAAGCCATGGTGTTTAATACAATTATAGTGCTATATACCATTGAGACAAACTAAATTTAATTAAATTGTCTTAACGGAATTGTGGATTGACCCCCACGTGATCTAAAATACTTCTAAAGCTATTTTGTCATTTGCTAGTACAGAAGGACATCGTTCTAAAATCAAAGCTTTGCTCCGTTGTAGTCTTAGATGAAAATTCCATTAGGTGGTCGCTGCAATACATTCAGTCATCCCCATCTTTAAATTGTGTTCCTGCTCATCTAGTCTTCGAGTTTTCTAAAGCCCTTAGAAACCCTGGTATGCAGCTGTGGACACAGTTTTCTTTGTATTTGAGCTAGGCTTAGACCTACTCGTTTCTTAAATTTCTTTCCCGTGGGTGTAATTGTCGTGGCAAAGTTGACTTTGACTTGTCCATTATCATCAGGGAACCTATCTGCTTTTTGATAAGTTCTTCAGCTGCCAGTAAAATGTTGAGCAGCTCTAACAAATTCACTCTCTTCTTGTTCCTATTATAGTTTAATACGAACTGGTTGAACGATTCAAGCAAATATGACAATAGCGGTCCAACCTTGCTCTTGCTGTCCATTTCTGCACCTAGTGTCTAGAGCACCAACCTTGCTCTAGGAGATTGTTTTAGTCCATAAAGTGTTTTCTTTAGTTTAAAGACATGATTGGGAAACTTTGGGTGGTTGAAACCTTTGGGTTGGATTGTTTGTCAAGATCAAGAAAGTTTAATATTCCTTAGGCAAACTTTCAAGCTCTTGGTGAGATTTGCTTTTACAAGACTCCTCTGAAGCATCGAGTAAGGTTTCCTCTTCTAAGCATCTATCTAATCTTAAGACATTTGCACCTTTTAGCAACCCAGTTCCCAATGGTTGGAGGGTTTTATTGGGATGTGTCGTGTTGTGGCCCAGGCACTTCTGGCAAGAATTCCACTTGACATTTAATGAGTTCATGTGGCTTTGTGCTATCATTCCTTCTTTTTATGCTAAAAAGTTTTGGTACTTCTGTCCTCTTCCGAAGAGGCCTTCTTTGGTCACTAATTCTCCAGACAACAATCGTGGATGGCACAAAATTTTCTTTTTTATGTTGGGTGTTGGATGAGAGCATTCTTTCAGAGAGTCCGCACGTTCTTCTTCTTTGTGTTGGGATTTTGGTCTCTGTTCCTTAAGAGGGTCTGGTGAATGCTTTCAAGGAAGGTGACCTTTTCATCTAGAATGTTCTTATTTGTAAGGAGAATGTTGATGAATATCTTGGCTACTCCTGCCTTGATTTTTGAGTGGATAATTCTCCTTGGAGGTCAAAGAGGGATTCTCATCCTAGCCTTTCCTTGGGTGGCAATCCTTCTAAGCGATGACCCTCTTGTGAGGTTGAAGGTTTTTCTAGCCGTTCCGTTTTAAACGGAGGAAGATGCCTTCCTTGTTCCTTTCGACCACGAGGAGGAAAAAGCAACCAAGGAGATTCCATCGCCTAGTAAGCCATCGAGGCGTATGCCAACTAGTTGTGACTATCCGTTATCGTTATTTTTTCTTCTACTTGTTTCTTGATGTGTTACAATTGAGTCATTATTCTATTGCTGCAGGCTCTAAACAAATGTTTCCGATACTGAGTCCTATTGCTTGTTTCCGTACGATGGACATCCCCCAATTCCTTGAAATGGGAGATATCTCTTCTAGACCTTGGTTGACAAGTTCTTCTCCCGTTCTTGGTGGGTCTCTCTCTCTTGTGGGACTCCTCTGATTCCTGATGATTTGATAAGGACCTACAGTTAGTTTGCTGCGTTTGAGCTTGAATTGCCCCGGATTCCTCCAATGGTCCATTCGGGTATGCCTGAAGTGGATACTCCTCCCGTGGGCCATTCCAGTATGCCAGAAGTGGAGATTCCTCCTGTGGGCCATTCTAGTATGCCCGGAAAGGAGGTTCTTCTTATAGGGTAGCCCGATCTGCTTGGGGCTTCTTCTACTGGCGGTTCAAGCGTGCCCGAGGCCATTCGATTGGTGAGTCAAATGCACTTGTGGCCTTTCCGTCCGAGAGTTCAAGGTTGCCCTTGGTTCATTCTACCAAGGGAAAGGAGATTCATGGTCCTCTAATTCCTTTAGTTCGACTGGTGCCATCCTATATGAAGCTTTTGACAAAGGTCCAGTGTCTGGTACTAACTAAATTTTCAATTCAATTTCTCTTACCGGTGATAGTCCGGGTAGTTCTTCAGGAAAGACATCTAGGTATTCGAAGATAGTTGGTATGGTCTCTAACTTCTTCTCTTCCTCTGGAATTCCAGAAATTGAAACTAGAAAAGCATGAGCTCCATTCACTACACTTTTTCAAGCCTTCAATTCAGATATTAATCGTACATTAGGAAATTCCTTTTCTAGGTCTGGGAATCATCTTCTTGGCATTCCTAAACTGAATTCTCCTTTGTCTAGGCACAATTAAACTTACTTCCTTTGCATGATAATCTAAAGTTATATGATAACCAGACAACCAATCCATGCCAAAGATCACATCAAAATTACTCATATCCAAGATTGTCAAATCTATAGGCAATCTCCATCTTGCTATTTCCATTGGAAACTTCTTAATCTTTTTTGTACACATAGTATTTATCCCCAACGGAGTTGGCACATCATGTCTAACAAATAAAGGTTCTACCAACAGACTAGGCCTATTTACACAACTCTGAGAAATAAAAGAATGCCTAGCACCAGTATCAAACAACACAGTTACTAATCCACAAGAAAAGAAAAGTACCATATCTTTTTGACATTAATCCCAGAGGAGAACACTGACCGTATCTCAACATTACCCCCAGGGTGGATTACGGTATCCTCATAGAGGATCTTTCTGCGTACGACAGAGTGGCCAGGATGAAACAATAAGTGGAACACACCCTCTTGTACACAGTACTGTCACGTCTTCACAGTACACATTAAGTATGCATGTCTCATGTCAACGCCCATAAATATTATTCATGATATGCAACACCTTAATCATACTTAAACACCAAATATTTATTTCCAACGTACAAGTTAAGTATGCATGTCTCATATCAAGGTCCATACGTCTCATTTATGATATGTCACACCTTAACTCGTATCCATCATCGCAACATGATAAAACATTTCTCAAATCAAAGTGTTTGTGAAGAGAAAACAACACTTTGATTTCTCGGTGAAAAACCGGCTTAATCACCACGTAGAAAACAATAATTTTGATGGTACTTCTAAGGATAAGTGAATAATAACGATAAAACATAAACAGGAGACTACTCCTAATCACGAGCTGTCTGGTCTAGATCCTATTCGAGGGCGTCACAAACATGCGCCAAATGCTCCTCCATATTATCCACCCGACTGATGACTTTTGGAGCTATATCGGAATGGTACGGACAGACTGGGAAAATTGGGACACCTGTTCTCTCATAGAGAAAAGTTCCATCCGCATAATATTCAGCTCCTCCATCAGAGCCCTATCTGTTAAGGTCAATTTTTTCGTCAGATGGGTCAAGTGGCACTGGAGTTCCATGCACAATGAATGCGTCGGCTCTACTATCGCCTGAATACTCCCCTTCAACTCCACTAAACATGTGTCCACCCAAACTGGTCATTTTGTTTGTGCCCCGACATTCGTGATACTTCTACCGGAGCTGTCACGCCTCGAACGACATCCCGCAGGGACCGTGACAGCCGCGAGCAATCCCCCGGATAGCTCCAACGTTCTTACATACATGCTTACAGCGGAATAAAGCAGAATCTTGAGAGAACGAGCCAACTCTCATCATAATAAGGTTCTCGACAATCTTTCACCTTAATACATATATAACATGTTTGATACTTAACCAATGACTGATCTCATCGATCGAGTCACATTGACAGAACATGAACATAATCTTTTTCCCTCTGAGTCAGGTGGTCCTCCTGACTTTCTTCACCTGAGGCATCTGGAATGACACAATTTTAAAAACGTGAGTCAAAAAGACTCAGTAAGGGAAAACATAAGCTTAAAACATGCTCTTGACTTGTACTTGCATAATCATGAAATAGAATAAACTTGATTCGTGATGCACATGCATGCTCATGGATATGCATATGCTCTTGCTTGAAGTTGGCCCCAGGCCCTTGAAAATATCTCTTTCATGCTTGCTCGTGAAATCGGCCCTTGGCCCTTGAAAATCATTTATTCATACTTGTGCCACTCTTGGCCTTTTCATAATCATTTCATATCTCTTACTTATGGGCTCGCTCCATTTAACCCCTGAAGTCAGGGTTGTGCGTTCCCTTTGGAACCGTCCCCGAATTCCCTTGGAGACCTTACATACGGTCAGCTAGCGCACCTTCTCGCATTCGTCCTTCAGTGGCTAGACTTGACCCTTGGAGGCGCCACACCTTCTCGAGCAACGTTCCTCGGTGTGGTTTGCACAGCCTCGTGGATTCACCCATCCTTCTCACATTCGTCCTTCGGTATGGGAGTCCATCTTGATGGTACGGTACCGACCAGTGCCCCTTAACTTAACTTATCGTTTCATAAAACTTTTCATAGTCTTTCCATAAAATCATTGCATAAACATTCTTCTTGAAAAATTCATGCAATGCACATGTCATGTCATGCTCGATTAAAATATCATGCTTGTTCATGAAACTATGCAGTGTGTCATTCCAGTTTTTTGAAAAGGAACACTTACTGTCCACTTACAGTATCCACTTACAGTACTCCTCGCACTTATTGCACTTACACCAATCCACCCAAACTTAAGTTCGGTCTTCGCCTACAAGCGATACTGAAATGTTCAGTCATCCACATTCAACAAAACATACAAACGTATCATATACAACTTTAGTTTCACAATTCATATTTTAAATCATATGATTATATTATGTGGCCTTCCTTGTAAACAACGTTAACTTTCATAAATCCAGGTGAAAACAGTAAGGATCATATATATCAAACAATTCCAATTATGTGAACTTCTAGGATATTTCAATTCGATCCTTTAACATCTTCTTTCATAGCCTTGATATCCAATATCAAATCTGTAACTTATTCAATCCTTATCGGAATGATCTGAAATTCAGTTTGAATTCTTTTATCTTTATTGCCCTTTGCTCTAACCTTGTGTCGGAAGGCAAACTATGCCGTCAAGGTCAACTTAAACCGAGCCTAATGATCTGCCAAGGTTGCATGCAACAATATACCCGAGCAAGTTGCTGTCTTTATTTTATTCGCCTCCGACTTGGATACAACCTTAGTACATTTATTCTATCCCGAAAGCATCACTGAATTCAATTCCTTTGCACCATAATCTTACACGGTTACAAGTAACAACACCACATTTCCACACTATGGCATATTTGCCCAAGCATGCACAAAACGTATTTTCAAACTATGGTCCATACTTTGACCTCCTCTTAGGCTTTCTCTCTTAAATACCTCTGGTGCATTATTGACATCCTAGGTCAAGATCCATCCATATATGCTTCTTAGATTCCAAAATCGATATTAATCCATCAAGGGAAGACTAACAGGACCTTAACAACATCCAATGGTTTTCGACTTCCTTCATGCATAAACTTGTAAGGTTTATAAACTATAGAGCAATGGTGCCTTTCTTATCATCATATCCCAACTCTCCTAGCCCTTAATTCATCATGTAAACCCAATGGCATAAGGGCGGCAACCGACATTTCATATTAAGAATTCTACATCCAATCAGCAACCTATATCATGTTTAATTTCTATTCTCCTTGTTCCACACTTTTAATCTTCTCTTTATATGATCAAGGCTTCTTTAATCTTAAAATTCAATCTCATTCACTCATCGTATGTTTCGGCCAACCCTTGACCGATCTAATTAAATCCTTAATCCCCACTTAACACCGCAAGGCCTTTTTAATCCTTCTCGGCTCTCACTTGCTTGTGGCCTCCAAAGAATAGGTTTCCTTCTCTATACTATGAGTGTCCGAGAAAACATATCGACACGCTTCGGTTCTATAACCATTTAGGAAACCTATCGTGGAATTCACGAATAGAGATAATTAGGCGCTTAGCTTAATCTAACGGTATAATATAGTTGCCGGATTTTTCTTAATCCAATTTGAACTTCCTGTTCATCACTTGACTTCGTACTTTCCATTCATCGGAATATTTCCGAATGGCAACTATATATATTTTCTTTTGATATCATATATATATATATATATATATATATATATATATATATATATATATTTCTTTTAATCATTAAATATTTTATTTAATATTTTCTTTAACTAATATTCAAAACTTAGGTTATTTAATTATTTAATATTTTTATTGCAATATAATATCTATGCACATATACTCCTAGGTATCTCGATTAGGGTTTAATCAACACTAACGGATTTAGGATTATCTTTAAATCTCCCATTATTACATGTGCTCCATAAAAGCTTACATTAACTATTAATAACTTTAATCACAATTAAATCTTGACTTGGACCTTAAACCTCAATTAATCCGAAATACTAACCCTAACTAGGGTTTCGAATATTTTCATTACATGCTCATGGTTCCTCAATATTATTCCAATTAGCCAAAACCCCAATTTCAAGTATCCAACCATAACAATTTATAACCTATTTATCATAATTTATACTTAGGATTCTTTTACTTTAACCATTCGGCCAACACTAGTTTTATGCATCCTTTAATCACAACTTCAACTCCAATGGTGATCCCATCCTCCATTCAACAATTTCACAACCTAGGATCTATAAATCAAAACACCAACACAATATATCATGCTCATAACATTCGGCCAACACATGTTTTCATCCAAATGATTAGGTTTTCTTTTGTTTCCTTCAATTTGCATGCATCTAATACCTAACATAATTATCTACCATGCATTAGGTCATAAATCTTGCACAAATCATGGCCAATGTCCAGATCTAAACATATACAAAATTATACATGAAGACCTAAGCATATAATATTCGGTCATACCTCAAAATGTCACATTTTTCATGCTAAAAATTATAACATGCATATCCTTTGCATTTATGACCTTACTAGCATGTATTAACTTCATATCTTCATCAAATACTCCAATTAACATAGATCTACACTTTAGAAACTTCAACAACAATAGATCTAAGGAAATATCCAACTTACATTCGGCCAAACATAACATAAGTCTAGATCTAAACTTATCTAGCATACATTGTTCTCCTTTTGTATTTATGACCTATTTGCATGCATAACTCCATAGATCCGAACCTCTATCACATGTACATTGTTTTTTACATCATCAAGAACATATTTAAACACTTAGATCTAATATTAGAGAGTCCAACAACACAAGATCTAAGCATATAATTCGGCCAACATAATACTAAGCCAACAACATCACATTTGGTCTTACCTTGTTGACTATCCCAAACTTGAATACCTAGAAAAATAAAAATGCCCTAGGTTAGAACTTATGAGAAACTTTAAGCAAGAACACTCAATAGAATCAAGCCTACCTCTACCTTCACCAAACTTTTACCAAATCTCTTCCTTCTTCCAACTTTCGGTTCACCCTCCTTAGAGTAGTTCCAAGCTTGATTTGAGGTGCTAAGGTGGGTTTTATGGTGGGGGAAAAATATGGTAAGCTTGAATGATTTAGTTCTAAGGAGATGAACTAAACTTCTTCAAGAGAAAGGTGGCTAATGGGTAGGGTTTTCAAAAGAAGAAAATGGTGTTGCACAAGGAGAGATTTCGGTCACCACAAGGAGAGATCTAACTTGAGCTTTTGGAGTGTGATTTAGAATGTAAAAAGGAAAAGAGCAAGACTTGAGCTTAGATGGGTGGTTCGGTCAAGAGAGGAAAATGAGAGGGTTGAGAGCAATTGCAATATTCGGCCAAGTGAGGGAGAAATTGAAAATGAAGTGAAATGCTAAGTGTGAATTGAGGCAATTGAATCTCCCAAGGAGAGTTATGGCTATGACACATGACAAGGACAAGGTTGAATGACAAGAGAGAAAGTTTGAAGAAAATGGGGGATGGATGTGGTGAGATGGCCGGCCAAGCATGGCTTCCTCTTCTCTCTTTTCTTTTCACTTTTTCCTCACATCAATTCTTGTTCCCTAAAGCTATGTCCTTGCATTAAATCTCCTCTCCTCTCTCACTTTGATCTTTACGTAAACTCCACCCCATCGCTTGATCTCCTTTTATTTTTTTCTCTCTTTTCTCTTCCAATGTGTTGTCTTGTCAATTAATGTTCTCTTTTCACATCTCACAACTTCACATGGCCTACTCTCCTTTCTCACTTTTCATTCCTACGTAAAACACCCCATAGCTTGATCTCCCTTTGCTTTTTCTCTTCTTTTCTCTTCCCATGTGTTGTCTTGTCAATTAATGGTTCTCTTACACATCTTACAACTTCACATGGGCAATTAGCTTTTTGCTTTTCAATTCACTTCATGCTCTTTACGTAAAAGCCATCTTCCATTTATGTTGTTTGGTTGAATTCCAACCAACTTAGTTACTCTCACATTTGAAATGCAACCAACCTTCAACTTAGTTACTATTCCAACTAACTTATCTCCTATAAGCTCTCTAGCTTATCTTATCATCTAATAAGCATGATCTCTTATCTTAAGATAATGGCTCTAACCTATCTCTATAATAGCTACAATGACTTATCATCTAAAAGGTTTCCTAACTTATCATCATGCTTGCTTATCACTATGATAAGCAAGTGTGCTTATCATTTTAATCTCTCTTAAACCTTATCACATGCTTAATAACTTATCATTTAATATTCTAATGACAATTCAACTTAGTAATCTAGGCCACATAGTAATAATATATGCCACATATTAATGACAAAATATTCAATAAATTCTCAAAAGAAATTCATGATTTTATCCATTAATTATTTTCGGCCCATATAAAGAAATCTTTAATCATAATTTAATTCATGGATCATGAAGTATACTAGGCAAATGGAAAATATAAATAAATAAGAGAGAAACTCACCTAGCAAGTTTCGGCTCCTAGGAAAATATAATTTAAACTTTGCACAAAACTTCCCAAAATGACAAGAAAATTATTTAGCAAAATTTCATGAAATAAAATCTCATATTGATTGATGTACCTTAACATAAAACTTAGGCCATACATTGGCCAAAAATATGGCTCCATAATAAAATAAAAGCTAATATATAAGAAATAGCATAAGAAATAATCGGGGTCTCACAGGAGCGATCCATGGTCAACCTAGCAAAAATTGTCCTAACCTAAGCATAAACTGTGTGCACGTAATTCAAACGACGATGTTTACATTTAGAAGGCACCTGGACGTGGCCAAGCAAGTCGAGACGCTACTAAACTTTTTCGGACATCTATCGACAATCGTTCAAATGGTACATCGATGTACACAAACCAAACAATGTACTTTGATAAACACAAAAAACACAACAAAATTCAAAATTATTAAATTGAAAAGCTGTAATAGCCCGGACCGTCAAGACCTCAAGTGTTGTCTTATAGTAATTGACGCCACTATTAAACTAAGGTTACGGCTAGTGGGAGGAACGTTAAAGCAACAGGATTCTAAGAAATAATCATCAAGACCTTTTATTCCAACATTTGTATCACAAAAGAATGTCAATTACACTTTCTATGTATGTCTACAAAACATGGCATAATAACTACTAAATTAAGTACAATCTACGTAGGTCTTGATCTTATTCTCCTCTACTCTTCCTCTTCATATAATCAGGAGATCCTGAACCAATCCATCTATGAATGCTCTCAACCATGATGTCTAGGTTCTCAGTAACTCAGACCCAACTACCAGCTTAGTATATAGACTTCATGAGTCAAACTCTTCATAAAATCTCCCTAGGTACATCTTGAACTTCTGGTAAAAGAATTTAACAAACAACAATGAGTCCAAATGACTCAGTAAAGCTAGCGGTTAGGCAATAGAATAGCAAAAACTAGAACAAGATATTGAAGAAACCCCTTCATCAATAAAATCTCAAAATAGAAGAAGAAAGTAAATGAAATGACTTAACTCTCAAAGATATGATCTTTTACATTTTTCAATCACCACTCCTCTCACTCTCAGAGTGAATCACTAGGCCAGACTGACGAGTTACAAGTAACTGTTAGCCCAAGGTTGTTTTGCAAACAATCCATAATTGATTTTGATGATAACAAAAAATTCGAAATTTTGAAAGCTTTTAGATTTTATATTGTCAATCCACTATTTCCGAGTTGTATTTCAAAAGGATTAAGATTATCTCACTAAAATTCTTCTAAATGCACTTGAACACCATTACACAAGTTGATAAGATCAATTTTTCATGTTGTAGATGCTTAAAAAGGTTTTGGAATTGTATGGAAACTTCAAAGATATTGATTTTTGTCTCCAGATCTTTTAGGTGTCGACACGTACAGGACAAGTGTCGACACATTGCACTTACTTCCGAGAGATGAAGACATGGTGTCGACACATAGAAGACAAAGTGTCGACACATTGCACTTACACCCGAGACATGTTTTCAAGACCAAAACAAGTGTCGACACATTGACTCTATGGTGTCGACACATTGCACTGACTCCCGAGCGCTCGATTTTAGTTCAGTTTTCGATGTGTCAACACATGCCATCAATGTGTCAGCAATGCCACGTATTTGAAGATTTTTCAGAAAGACATCAGAACCTTCAAATTGGCTCCTTAAATCATGGGCACCTTTCCAACGGTCCTTCTCACCTATCAAGATGACCGTTGAAAACAAGATGGTTTAAATACAAGAGTCAAGATGTTGAAGCTGCAGAGCTCACCCGCACGAACATTTGAATTTATTTCTCCAACCTAACTTCTTGAAGAGAGAAAAAGCTTTGAAGAAGAGAGAAGACCGCACTACCAAGAAGGCCTCTTTTTCCTGCCACATCTCAGCTTTCTATTGTGATTTTTGTCTTCTTGCCTTCCTTTGCACTATACACTTGTATATTCGGCTTTAAAAGCCATTTCTTGAGTTTCTCTTTGTACCCATTCAATTTAAGCTTCGTGAGTGTTGGGTAAACACTGGGTCCTACTCTTGTGGGTAGAAGAAATCCCTTGGTTTAGGGATTTGTGAAGAGAGTTAAAGCGTGAGCTCGAAAAATGCTTTGTAAAGGTTCCTTAGCACCCCGGAAGCTAAGGTGTACTTGCTATTTGATAGATCGTGGAGGAAGCCTAAGGAAAGTCAACAGCCTTAGGGGTGGACGTGGGCAAGTATTGGCCGAACCACCTAAAATTACGGTGTCATCTCTCAAACTCTACATCTCTTTTTATTCTTCTCATATCGTTTATCAGTGTTCTTTTACATTACTGTCTTTTTGTTCAAATTATCTTATAAAAAATTTCAATTTTTATTAAAACCCAATTCACCCCCCTCTTGGTTTGCTACATAGACTTTCAGTAACCTCCATGTTTTGCGGCATTACTCCCAGACTAGAATACGATATCCTCGTAAGGATCTTTTTGCGTACGACAGAGTGGCTAGGACGCCACAACTAGTGGAACACACCCTTTTGTTCATAGTACTGTCACGTCTTCACATTACACATTAAGTATGCATGTGTCATGTTAACACTCATACACATGATTCATGATATGCAACACCTTAATCATACTTGAACATCAAATATTTCTTTCCAACGTACAAGTGAAGTATGCATGTCTCATATCAACGCCCATACATCTCATTTATGATATGCAATACTTTGACTCTTTTCCATCATCATAACATGATAAAACATTTCTGAACGAAAAGAGTTTGTGAAGAGAAAACAACACTTTTGATTTCTCGGTTAAAAACCGACTCAATCACTACGTAGAAAATACTAATTTTTACATAAAAAGTATTGAAATCATAATGAATATTTCAATAGAAATATGTTAAAGCTTTGAAAAACAACTTTTGGAAGATATTTTGAAATGAAACGGAACAAAGTTGAAAAACACTTTGCAAACTAATCAAACTATTAAAATGGTACGTTTTTTAAAAGACGATCTTGTTCTTCTTCAATAACACGAAGAACACAAAGAACATTAAGATTATGAATAACGTAAACAACATCAATAGAGGCTAGAATAAGAAATACAAGAGATTCGCAAATCATCCTGAAAACTATTGAATTGAAATAAAAGATATCCAGGCTAAACTTTACCTCTACGCGAGTTTGATCTTCACTAGTCTTCACTAAGCGATTTCCTCTTTCTTGCTTCTACTTCTCTTCCCTCTTAATCCCAAGTTGAAGTCACAAATTTAGGATGAGATGGTGTGATTTTTTCATTCCCCAAACGCTAGCCAAAGGGGGCTAATGACAGTCGCAAGCTTTCGCAACAACAACGCTCCAACGCCCTTAACTTAATCTTGCAGCGGATTTTTTTAATTTGCTATTACTAATTCAAAAAATATGAATTACTTTATTTTGTGAAAGTATTACTCAAAAATTTATTTTCTTGTTCGTAGTAGGCTAACACGCAGACCCTCAGACGTTTTTACGTAGTGTACGAGTATGTAAGTAAATATATGCATAATAAAAACGTATACCTATATCTCATAACACACAGAGAAACATTTAGAAATCTAATCTCCAGGCAATAACTCAAAGCAATTAAATATGATTACATCATGGTTCCAAAATATAAGTTACTTAAAGTCTTACATTGGTCTCGTAGCCTGAACAGGCCGCGACAACATCACTAGGGCGGTTCATATCAGCTCTTTCAAAAATTAAGGATCTACATGTACTGCAAATCAAGGGATGACACCCTCATCAGCCCCCTCCTCAGGTTCTAGATCCTCCTCATAAGTTGCTTCACCTAGAACGTCATCTGGAATGATACAGTTGAAAACACTATGAGTCGAATGACTCAGTAAGGGATGGTTAATGAAGTGAGATATGCATGACTTGAAGCATGATCACAAATGACAACTGTATATATGCCAAAAATAAATGCATGCTTATGTATGAGACTCTTGTACATGCAAATTTGCTTAATATTCCTTTCATCTTTATTTTGGCTACTTCTATCGATGCATTTACCCTTGAAGTCAGGGTTTTGCGTTCCCTTCGGAACTATTCCACTTTCCCTTGGGAACACGTCATTTGGTCAAGCTAGCCCTTGGCGTGCCCAGGTCATTCCAAATTTCAAAAAATATAATTTTTCCACTCGAACTTGTGATGATGCCTTGCTTACAAATGAGTCATACTAATGTCGTCACTTAAATGATTTAGAGATTCACTTGATGCAACAAATAATCATTCTTTTCAAAATAACATATCATATTAACTCATACATATTTCTTTACTTAACTAGCAGTGGTTCTACATGTCCGGCCTTTGAGAGAGAACTTACAAATCAAAAGGAAACTCAGTGCTTTGACAAAGAAGGGTAGCCCCGTCAGAGAATAAGAGGAAAGGCTAGAACAAAGAGAAGAAACAAGAGCGAATCCGAGTAGAAAAGGAAGAGACAAAACCTAGAAGAACAAAAAAAGAAATTCAATTATACCTAAGAAATAAATTGATGACACCTTTTGGTGCTTATCTACAAGCTTTTCTTGTAAATTTCGGTTGTGATCTTTCCATTTCAACTTGATTGTTCTCGTGTTGTTTATTGAGGTTATGACTTGCAAAGTTTGATTTGAAAATGAACTCTGATTGTCAACACATATTTTTTGTTCCGTGTTTGACACTTGATGTGAGTGGATATTGAGGCTGAGACATAGCATATCCTGTACTTTGGGCAGTGATAGGAGACATGCATACTTACCTTGTGATTGTAGTAATGACATGGCCTATCTTGTAATGTTGGGCATTGACAGAGATATGCATACTTAACAAGTGAAGAAGTGAGTGCCAGTAATATGCAAAATGGGGATGTACAACCACATGCATGTGATCCTCCAAGTTTTATGTGGCTCAACCTTCAGGTCTGAGCGGTGGTTCCAAACATATGTGGAATGGTCCTGAGATGGAATTTACAACCCACTCTAGGGTTAAGCAGAGGGGCGATGGTTGGAATGTCTTCACTCTATGTTGTTGTGATTTCATCCTTGGTGATTATATTGTTTTGAAGAACTATGTCATTCAAATTTGAATCTCCATGACACTTCTTTTGATATTCATCCTTATTTTCACTAACCCCTAGCATTACTGAGTCATTTGGACTCACCCTTTTATGTTATTGCTCTTGAAGATGTTTGAATTCTATTTAGATGAGTTTACAAAAGCTAGAAGTCATGGCCAACTTATCTTGGACCTCAAATTTCGTGTTTCGTAACAATGGATCTGCAGGTTCTAGTTGAAGGAAATGGCCATCATTGGATCACCCGAGATTCTAATGAGTATGTTGACTTGTCCGATCTGAGTGATTCCGACAGATAAAGCACTAGAGACCCCTCAAGCAAGACCTACTATAGATGACTTTTGTAGTAGTTTAATTATGTACGTTTTATAGTATGTACATAAGAAAGAAAGGGCAATTATGAATAAGATCAGGTCTTGATTTTATGCTTTAACATAAAGTCTTGTTGCTCTTAACAATCCTCCCACTAACCGTAACCTCACACTAACAGTTGTACAACGCTAGAGGTCTCCACATAACGGGTTATTACAAATTTGCTCAGTGCATTTCGTCGAACCATGTGGAGACATCCCAGCCTACGGAGTCTACCCCATTTACAACGTCATCTACCTCGTGAGTGTCACAATCTACTCCTCTAGGCAGTCCTGGTGCGGTATAGAGTAGCGTCGCATATAAGTTCTCTAAATATTATACTTTTGGGTACAAAGTTGTCTTTAGCCCAAGGTTGTCCTTAAACAATCTATTTTTTATTTTGATGATAACAAAAATTCAAGTTGCTTTGAAGATTTTTAGAACTCTTTTTGTCAATCCACATTTTCAAATAAGTGTTTCAAAAGATCGAGGTTATCACTCTCTCAAAAAGTCCTAAACATGCTTAAATACCAATGTAAGTTAAAAAGGTCACTTTGCTTATTGTAGGTGTTCATAGATGATTTGGAGTGGAAACGACACTTTCAAGTTGCTGAAAATCTTCTCTGGCATTGATGGTGTCGAAACATTGAACAATGGTGTCGACACATTGTACTGGCACCCGAGAGCACATTTCTATACCAATTTTGTAGTGTCGACACATACCGAAAATGTGTTGACACATGCTGTGATTTCTCAAAAATTCTTGAAATGACGCCAGCACATTATTTCAAGACAATAGGACTATAAACAGAACAAGATGGAGAGATAAAGACAAGAACTGCACATTATTTATAACCTAACCTCTTAGAGAGAGAAAGAGCTTTGAAGAAGAAAGAACTCACCTCCTAAGAAAGCTAGTGCTCACACCTGCCAAGACAAAAGCTTTCTCATTCGAATCTCGTCTTCTTGCTCATCATTGTGCTTTTATACTTGCTTATTTGGCTTAAAGAGTCCTTCCTTACTTCATTGTACCCATCTTTGGTAAAATACTCGAGTGTTGTAAAACACTTGGTCCTACTCATGAGGGTAGAAGAATCCCTTGGGTTGTTGGGATTTGTAAAGACAGTTGAAGCGTGAGCTCGTAAAATGCTTTTGTAATGGTTAGTAATAGTGAAGCTAAGGTGTATTTGTTGTTTGAAGAATAGTGGAGAAAGCTCAAGGAAGTCAAAGGCCTTGGGGGTGGACGTAGGCGAATGTTGGCCCAACCACCTAAAAATACAGGTGTCATCTCTCTAACTCTTACCTTTATTTGCTTTATATTCATGTTTGTGGTGCATTCTTCTTTATTGATTATCTATCATGACTCAATATCGAAGAAGTTTTAATTTTTATTAAAACTCAATTCACCCCCTTTGGGTTATTTTCTAGACTCACAATTGGTATCAGAGCCGGATTTTACATCCTTAGATATGACAACCCTTGTTAGCTCTTCTTTGGCTGAAACTCAATCCACAAATAGAACTCATTCGTTTAATGGAACTTGCTATAACTAGTGGAAGGCAAGGATGAAGATATACATCCAAACTGTTGATTATGAACTTTGGAGAGTTATATCTCATGGTCCTAAATTTTTCAGAGATAAAGAGGGTAAGCTCAAGGAGGAAAAGGATTGGGATGATGCTGATTTAAAACTTATGTTTTTAAATTTCAAAGCTATGAATGTCTTGTATTGTGCTATTGGCTCTAGTAAATTTAATCTTGTTTCTAGTTGTGATATAAGGAAACAAATATGAGATAAACTTCAAGTAGCCCATGAGGGTACTAATCAAGTCGAGGAGAACAAAATTAGTATGCTCGTTCATAGTTATGAACTTTTTAATATGAAATCTGATGAATTTATTTCATCTATGTTTACTCAATTTACTGATATTATAAATTGTCTTAAATCTCTTGGTAAAGAATACGCTAACGTTGAAATGGTGAGAAAGATCCTTAGGTGTCTACCAAAAGCTTGGGAACCAAAGGTCACTGTGATTCAACAAGCCTGTTAGCCCAAGGTTGTTTTGCAAACAATCCATAATTGATTTTGATGATAACAAAAATTCTAAGTTCTTTGAAGACTTTAGATTTTACATTGTCAATCCATATTTTCCATGTTATATTTCAAGATGATTGAGGTTATCTCTCTAAAAAAATTTGGCGTGCACTTGAACACCATTACACTTGTTGATAAGATCAATTTTTCATAATCTACGCATTAAAAGAAGTTTGGAATGAATTGGACTCTTTTAAGTTTGTGAAAAACTCTTCAGTACTTATAAGTGTCGACCCATTGAGCCATGGTGTCGACACATTGCACTAACACCCGAGACTTAGCATTGCAATCCATTCAACTTGATTTTTTGGCTAAGTGTTGGAAGTGTCGACACATTGAGTCATGGTGTCGACACATTGCACTAACACCCGAGACTTTGCATTCCAATCCATTCAACTTGATTTTTTGGTTGTGTTGGAAGTGTCGACACATTGAGTCATAGTGTCGACACATTGCACTAACACCCGAGACTTTACATTCCAATTCATTCAACTTGATTTTTTGGCTAAGTGTTGGAAGTGTCGACACATTGAACTAACACCCGAAACTTTAAATTTCAGACCATTCAAGTTTATTTTTGACTAAGTGTTGAAAGTGTCGACACATTAGACCATGGTGTCGACACATTGAACTAACACCCGAGACACTATTTTCAGATCTAGTTTAATGTGTTAGCACATACAACCTATGTGTCGACACATTGTGTTATTTTGCAGATTTTCTGGAAACGTCGTCATCATTTCAAATCTTCCTCAAATTGTCTCAAATGACCTCCAACATCTCCAAAGCTTTACCAGAAGACCCTTGGTGCCCTAGACACTTTAAATTGAAGAATATGGAGAGAGAAACCGTGTGGTTGTGCGACATTTACTCTGCCCTATCTTTCTAGAGAGAGAAATGCATTAAAGAAGAAAGAAGCTACATCATCCAAGAAAGTTTGTCCTCACCTGCAATAATTGTTGCCTTTCTTGTATATCTTGTCTCTTTGCACACATCAGTACTTCACACTTGTTTATTCAGCTTAAAGAGCTATTTCCTTAGATTCCCTTTTGTACACATCCTTGAAAAACACGTGAGTGTTTGTGAAAAACACTTTTCCTACTTGTTGGGTAGAAGAAATCCTCTAGGTTGTGAGGATTTGTGAGAGTGAGTTAAAGTGTAAGCTCAGAAAACACTATGTAACGGTTCCTTAGCACCCCGGAAGCTAAGGTGTATTTACTATTTGGAGAATAGTGAAGGAAGCCCAAGGAAGTCAATAGCCTTGGGGGTGGACGTAGGCAAGTGTTAGCCGAACCACCTAAAAGTCACGGTGTTATCTCTCTAACCCTATCTCCTTTTACTGTTGATTTCTTCTGTTGTGATTGTTTATATATTTTATTCATTCTCTTGCTCTTTAGAAAGGGGATCTTTGGATATTCGGTTTTTTCGTAAAAGGAGACAAAAGTTTTTATAAAACCCAATTCACCCCCCTCTTGGGTTGTTAGTGTCCTTTCAAAGCCAAACACTTGACCAAGCTATATTTAGACGAACTCATGGGATCTCTCATGACACGAGGTGAATCAAGTAAAAATGTGATAAGGATGAAGAAAAAGGAAAAAAAAGGCATTGCCTTGAAGGCTTCATATTCTAGTGATGATGAGTCTTTCGAAGATGATGAAAAATGACCTTGTTTACCAAAAGATTCAAGAAGTTCTTTTGAAAAAAAAAAGACAAGATTTCCGAGGACAAACTACGAAGTAGATAGCCGCAAGAAAAATGAAATTACTTGTTTTGGTTGCAAGAAGTCGGGACACATTAAGACGGATTGCCCTAACATTGAATCCTACAAGAAATCTAAGGATTTTAAGGATAAGAAGAAAATCTTTTTGGCTGCATGGGGAGAATCCGATGATAGTGATAAAGAAGTTGTCAATCTTTGCTTAATAGCAAAGGACAATGAAGATGAGGTACAAAACTCTTCAATTACTCTTTTTTCATTTGATGAATTACAAGATGCTTTAGATGAACAATATCTTGAATTGAACAGTTTTTTCAAAGTATTGTAGTCTTAAAAGGAATCTTTGAAAGGTCAAGTTGTTTCCCTTGGAGTCACAAAATAAAATGAGAAAATTATGCAAGAGGAGTCAAATAATTTAAAATCTGAAAACAGTGATTTGAAAACAAAGTTGACTCTGTTACTCAAGATCTTGCAAGATTTACTCAAGAAAAATAAATCTTAATATTCTTCTTGGTTCACGAAGATGTTGTTCCGACAAAAGTGAGATTGATTATGATTCTATTGGCGATCAAAAGCCATATTTGTATCATATGCAATTTTTTTGGAAAGAATAGACAAATTTTACATACTTGTCCTACTAAAAGCAAGTCCATAAATGGAATCAAATTTGTGTGGATCCTAAAAGACAGGGTCAAGGAATTTACTTCTAAAACCAATGAACCCAAAAAAATTTGGGTACCACAAGACTTGATTTCATTTGCAGGAGTGCTTGAACTTAAGTGAAACCAAGGAACATTAGGTCCTTGATAGTGGATGCTCCAAGTACATGACTGGGGACAAGAGTTGGTTTAATTATCTTAGTCTCAAAGAAAAGGGTTCGGTCACTTTTGGTGATAAGGGCAAAGGGAAGATATTTGGTGTCGGTAACATTGGTATGACTCCTAATCTCATAATTGAACACGTACTTCTTTTTTGTTGATTAAAACATAATATCTTGAGCATTAGTCAATTGTGTGTTAAGGAAATCAAGTTATTTTTTAATCATCAATATGTCTTGTTGAGAATATTGAAAACAAGAAAGTCTTGTTTGTGGGATATAGATATGAAATTGTGTACATTGTTCACTTTTGAGAACATCTCCTCTGAAAATGTAAAATATTTTTCTGCTCTTAAGTCACAAGGATAGTTGGATGTGGCATAGAATGCTTGTTCATGCAAGCATGGACTTGATTTCAAAATTATCCAAAAAAAACTTGTTTTGGGTTTGTCTAACCCTACTTTTGAAAATGACAAAATTTGTGCTGCTTCTCAAAAAGGCAAACAGTCCAAAAATTCTTTTCAACCCAAAACAATGTATTCACTTCTAAGTCACTAAAACAACTACACATGAACTTATTTGGTCCAACTCGAAAGTAAAGTTTGGGTGGCAAACGTTATGGCTTTGTTATTGTTGATGACTTCAGCAGATTTACATGAGTTCTATTCCTAGCTCATGTGAATGAGGCATTTCACAACTTTTTAATCATAAAGAGTGATCATTGAAAAGAATTTGAAAATTCATCTTTTACAAATTTTTGTGGCGAAAATGACATTAACCATAACTTCACGGCTCCTATAACTTCTCAACAAAATGTTGTTGTTGAGAAGAAGAATAGGACTCTTGAAGTGATGGCTAGAACCTTGTTATGTGAAAATAACTTACCGGATTACTTCTGGGCTGAAGCGGTTAACACAAGTTATTATGTTATGAACCGATGCATGATAAGACCTATTCTTAAGAAAACTTCATATGAGCTTTGGAAATATAGAAAACCCAACATTGGTTATTTTCATGTATTTGGATGTAAATGTTTTGACCTTAACAATGACAAAGTCAACTTGGGTATGTTCGATGTAAAAGCGGACGAAGGAAATTCAACTTTTAGTAAAACTGTGAGTCTAAATAACAACCCAAGAGGGGGTGAATTGGGTTTTACAAAAACTTGCCCCTTTTTCGATTAAAACACAGATCTGGAAAATGCTATTTCTTTAAGGATAAAAATGCAGATCTGAATTGTCATGCCCCAGACGTTAATTCGACGAGGCAATTGACAGCCGCGAGCATTCCCAACAAGGAACGCTCCAGCGTACTTAACTCTTGCAGCGGATTTTTTTTTTAAAAAAAAAAACCTGAAAACGATTAACGCACATACTGAACATTATAACCTGCTCCTCCAACGATAACATTAAGTAATAACTATAAATACATCAGGGTCTCAAAACAACAAGCTGCTTAACAGCTCTTGGCCTACAAGGCCGAATAGCCCATGACCACCACAAATCGGAGGCTCATGACGGCTCCTTTCAAAATTATATCTAAACTTATACTGTAGTAACAAAAGGGAGAAAACATTATTGCCAACCCTTCTCCTAGGGTTCAACGTCTTCTTCTTAAGTTTCCTCACCTGAAATATTCTCTGGAATGATACAATTTAAAGAAAAATACTGTGAGTCGAAAGACTCAGTAAGGGTTCATGTGCAATAAATAAAATATGTCTTGCATGCTCATAGATATCAATGTACATGAATGTCATATGAAATGCTTGCATATGTATGTGGCAATGTACTCGATCATAAAAAGAATCATGCATTTGATCTTGAAAATACTTATTTCTTGATTTGGTCAACTTATCTCGCTCCTTTTACCCCTGAAATCAGGGTTGTGGGTTCCCTTCGGAACTATTCCCTTTTCTTTGGGAATACGTCATTTGGTTGAACTAGCCCTCGAGGTGGCCCCAGGTCTAATGGCTAGACTCAACCCGTAGAGGTTCACACCTTCTTACAAGCATCCTTCAGTGTGATTGCACATACCTCATGGGCTACCCATCCTTCTTGCAAGCATCCTTCGGTATGGGTGCCCTAGGTGACATTCACCCTTCACGTAAACGTCCTTCAGTGTGGATACACCTTCTTAACTGGTACGGTACCGACCGACTTTAACTTATTAACTTAACTTGTCATAAAGTAGCATAAAATGGTACTTTCATTTGCATAAAATTTATCTTTCTTTCTCATGAGAAAAATGAATGCAAATGTTCATGGTGTGCTCATGTCATGCTTGATGATGAGAAATCTTAAATTCTTCTCATACTTTCATTTGCACAAAACTTTCTTTTTCATGCAAATGCTTATGTCATGTCGTAATAAATCATGAGAATTCATGCTGTGCATCATTCCAGTTTTTTCAAAAAAACGTAAGTTTCCACTTACAATTTTCACTTACCTTCATTTGCTAGAGTGTCGAACGTCACTTTACCTACAATTGGATCATACTAAATGTCATTCAAAGATTACTAAACGAATAGAGTAATCAATAAATTACTCACTCTCCAACATGCAAATCGTACGTATTCTTGACTTCTAGCTGGTAATCTTTACAACACAAGGTATTTTCTTAAGTGAAAAACCTAGTAGGGTCTCCTAATAGGTCAACAGGAAACTAGAAATATAGGAGAAATTCTTGAAATTCGAAGGAAACCGCTCGAGCGGAGCTCGAGAGCTGGTCTGGCGAAAAGTCTCTGTAAGAGACTTTCGCTCGAGCGCCTGTCGGGCGAACCTCGGGCGAAAACTCTCTGCATAAAAATTTGCCCAGTTTCGCTCGAGCGCCAGTCGGGCGTACCTCGGGCAAAACGTCTCTACAAGAAAATCTCGGACCATTAGCTCGAGCGGTTGTCGAGCGTACCTCGAGCGACAGTCAATATTCAGAGCACAACATATGCTATACACCTCCAAAATCCACGAAATTTGTCTCAAAAACTCTCCTTTCACACCCTCATTCTCAAGACTTCAACTTTTCTCACATTCCAACTAAATCCCTTAGCTAAAACATGAGTCCATCTCATAAATTCAAGTTATTGCCTTTCTCCCTCCTCTCTTGGTCTTTTTATCAAACACCTAGAGTTCATACTTGATCTCTCTTGAGCCCTCATTTCGGATCTAGCCATTTTCCCCATGTTTTCATGTAAAATCTATACTACCCTTAAACACTTGCAAGATCTACACTATCTTCAAGGAAAGCATGTATAGATCTACATTTTCTTCAAAGAACACATGAACACAACATATATATACAAGGAGAAAACCAGCAAACTTTACAACCAACAACCATCAAAAGAAAAGAGAAAATGGGTGAAGATGGGCATGGCTTGGCCTGCCAAAACCACTCACCTCCTTCTCTCTCTCTTTCTTTTCTTTTTCTTCCCTTCTTCTTCTTTCTTCTTCTCCTTCTTCTTATTCTTCTCCTTCTCTTTCTTCTTCTCCTTCTCTTGTTCGGGTGGGAGCTAGGGCAAAAGTGGCTTACGCGGTTTGGGGAGGGGGAGGGTACCTTATACGTGAAAGGCTTGGGGGAAGGGAAAAGGCAAAACTGCCCTTCCCCCCCCCCTTCTTTCCCTTTTTCTCCTCCATTTCTCCCCTCTCTTTCCTTTTCTGCCCCTCAAGAAAACTTATTTTCTTTTTCTGTCATTCCACAAAGCTAACTCTAATATGTCTCCTCATTTTGTTCCAAAGACTCACATATCTTCTAGGCTAAATCCCCTAATTAAAAACTTCCAATTATTATAACTTAGGGACAAATTCCAATAATTAAAACAATTCAAGCTAATAGATCTCAATTGCTCAAATTAGCAAAGACAAATAATATAACAGCCAGATCCTAGCTTAAAACTCATAAAAACGTTAGGAGAAAAATTCCCCTTAAACATAACTTGAAATTAATTATCCATACATACATTCTCAATAATTAGAATAATACATACTTAGGGAGTCATAATTCTTTTACAAAGATAGAAATAAGGTCGGGGTCTCACATGAATATACTAGATGATAAGCTAAATATAAGAAATGAATCATGAATCATAAAGCATCACAAATACGGATATGAAACAAATAATAAGCGAGATAGAGTTAGAGAGATAACATCGTATGTTTGGTGGTTCAGCCAACACTTGCCTACGTCCATCCCCAAGGCTATTGACTTCCTTGGGCTTCCTCCACTATTCTCCAAATAGCGAATACACCTTAGCTTTCCGGGTGCTAAGGAACCTTTACAAAGCGTTTTGCGAGCTCACGCTTCAACTCTCACAAATCCTCACAACCTAGAGGATTTCTTCTACTCTCACAAGTAGGACCAAGTGTTTTCCCAACACTCAACAAGTGTTCACACAACACTCAAATGTTTTCCACAAGATGGATACAAAGGAATTACAATGAATGGCTCTCTAAACCGAATATGCCAATGAGAAGCTCAAATCGTATGGAATGGCTCTCTAAGCCAATCAGCAAGTGTAAAGCTCAATAAGATGAGATTATTGAAGGAAACCTAAAATTTTGCATGTGGGAGCACAAGCTCTCTCGGTAGATGTTGTTTTCCCTCTTCTTAAACAAGCTTTCTCTCTCTAGAAGTTAGGACAAGATTGATTGCAAGTGTGTTGTCCCCTCTTCAAGAAATCTCTCTCTTCCTTTGAAGGTTGGGTTGTCAAAGATGAGCAAGAGAAGAAGATTTGACAATGGAGCTTTGTTCTTGAATGATTCAGCAAGTGAAAACTTTGGATCTTGGACTTTCTCTCTCTAGATGTTGCAATATTGGTCGAGCTCTCTCTTTCTCTCTCTATCTTGTTCTTCTTATAGTCCTTAGGTCTTCAACGGTCATTAAGGGTCTTCTTGGAAAGATTGAGTGCCGTTGGAGGTCATTTGAGACAATTTTGAACCATTTTGAGTGATTTGGCGTCATTCCGAAATTTCTGCAAATTTGCACTGTGTGTCGACACATGGTCTTCAATGTGTCGACACCATGTTTTCATTTCTCGGGAGATTGTGCAATGTGTCGACACCATGGTCCAATGTGTCGACACTTCCAACACTTAGTCTGAAAAATTTGTTCTTTGTCAGCAACTACTCCAATTCAACTTTAAAGTATCCAAACCATTCCAACACTTCTTTAAACACCTACAATATGAAAAATTGATCTTATCAACTCATGTAATGGTGTTGAAATGCACTTAAAAATAATTTAAAGAAATAACCTCAATCTTTGAAATATACTTTAGAAATTTTGGATTGTCAAGATAAATTCAAGAATCTTCAAAGCACTTAGAAACACTTTTGTGAGATAACCTCATCCTTTGAAATATGATTTAGAAAATAGTGGATTGACAATGTAAAATCTAAAAAGTCTTTGAAACTTAGAATAATTTGTTATTATCAAAATCATTTATAGATTGTTTGTAAAACAACCTTGGGCTAACAAAAACTTATCGTGTATTCAATAAAAGAACTTTAGTCGTTAAAGAATATGTTCATGTTATTTTTTATGAATCTAATGCTCTTGTGAAAAGTGATAAGGAAGATATTGTAAATCTTCACAAAGAGGTTGAGAAACTTGTCATAAATGAAGAAAATGAAGATGCACACATACATGTGCAAGAATCTCAAGAAACAAAAGAAGAAGTTCAACAAGACAAAATGTGAACTACCAAAAGCATGTAAATATGTCAAAAGTCATCCACTCAATTTTTTTGAGGCTAAGATGATGAAAGTTGGATCCATGCTATGTAAGATGAGTTAAAACAATCTGAGAAAAATCAAGTATGACATCTAGTACCTAGACCCAAGGATTATCCAATCAATGACACAAAATGGGTTTTTAGAAACAAAATTGATGAATTCAGAGTTGTAGTGAGGTACAAGGTAAAATTAGTAGCCCAAGGTTACAATCAAGTAGCCCAAGGTGCTTGTATGTTACTTGTGTTTGCTTGTTATAAAGATTTTAAACTCTTTCAAATGGATGTGAAAAATGTCATCTTCAATAGTTTTCTATCTAAGGAAGTTTTTGTTGAGCAACCACCGGGCTTTGAAGATGAAAAACTACCAAAATTATGTGTTCAAGCTTACATAGGCTCTTTATGGCTTCAAACAAGCACCGTGAGCATGGTATGAATGTCTAAGGACTCGACTAATTGGTGCTTTCATTGAGAGTCTCCTTGATACTCAAGAGAGTGTCATTGAGTGGCTTATTGAAGCTTACCATCAACTAGCTTCCTTGAGAGATTCATAGAAGTTTTCAAACTTCCTTGGATCCATCGCAACAAGGACTATACAAGTCACACCACCATCATCCATCAAGCACCTTTCACAATGTGCTTTCAAGTCTACCGACGACTCAACCTCTTGACCCGATTCAAACCGAATGGGTAAAGTTACACCGTGTTTGGGACGGATTTTGAAACATGAACTCGAAAGCAACTGTGTTTAAGTCTCTAACATGAATTTTTTTCCCCTTATGCCCTTAACAAGACAATACAGTTTTTACTCGTTCTTCAGTGTTTTATCTTATAACTCGACTCGAAACCGAAGCATTTAGTGGAACCCGATACAGATGGTTTCATCTTTTTTCGAGATCAGGTTGCAAACTTCATGCCCCAATTGTCTCAAGTTCGGGGTCGGGGTTCTAAAAGCTTGACCCCAAACTCGATTTGAATAGCCCTACCCAATCTTTCACTTGACAGTCGCCCTCTCATTCGACATATGTCATTTGATTGATTTTTTAATTTTGTTTCAAATTGATGTTAAGAAATTTAAGTTTATTAATCATATAAGATTACGAAAAATACATGCATCGAATATTGAAAAATACTTTTAAAAATTATATTTGAGTTAACAACCAGAATACTGAAAATTAGAATACTTCACTGAAACATAATGCATTTGAAACTGGTTTACCAAAAAATAGTACTTTACGTTGAAACAAACGAAGCATAGTGTATATGATTTTATGTATATGAGAACAAAAAATATATATATTATAAATCATGGCATGGACATTCAATATGCATACATAAACTTAGTTGTTCCCCCACTTATGTCCTTTGACTCACAAGATTACTATTTTGTCTAAACTACCATTTTGGGATGCTCATTTTATAAAAAAAAAATTAAGAATTTTAAAATTTTTAATAGAATTGTGAATATTTATGCCGATTATAGTTTTATTGGATTTTGTACAAAAGTTGGTGAAAAGTTTTAAAGATATTTAATTTTTATTGGAGTTTATAAAAAAAGTATAGAAATAAATTATTTTATGTAATTTTTTAATAAAAAAATATTGGAGCTTGGTGAAAAAGTATAGAAGGAGAAAATTTGTTATAGAATTATTTTAAAAAAAATATATTAGTGTAATATTTTTTGAGATTTTTGTGTTAATTATGTGAATTTTGTTGCATTCATTGTATTCTGGAAACCAACATGATTCTACCGTGAAGAGCCAATCAATATATATGAGGAAGACCCTAACTACTGGGAGCTGTAGGCCGATCAGAATACCTGTACATGAGCTACACATACTTATTGCCTTTATGCTGCCAGAAAAAGTGTTGGAAGAGGCAACATCATTTGTAACGACGAGTCAATAACTTGCCTTTTGTACTACGATGCGAATAGCGCCCCCTTCCCCCTCCTAAACACAGCCCAATCCTCCTCTGCCTGGCAGGGGAGGGGAGGAGCTCCAGCTCTGGCTCCTCCCCTGATTTTTCTCCAGTGAAATGAATTTCACGTTTGAGTAGAAAAAAAAAGTCAATAACTTGTTGCCGTGAACACCTTCGTACTGATCAATGAGAAGTCTGTCAATCATAGTTTATATCTACCAATTATTCGAAAGGTATGTATATATGTTTCAATGGAAGATGATCTAGCTAAAGAATTCCGCAGAGAATAGGAATAATCAACGAAAGCTAATCATAGTATGAATGAAATAACCGATTCGAGCACGCATATATATATATTGGGATTGAGAAATATATATGGCATCGAAAGTCAGATTATCTAAACTGGAAAGTCAAGAGATTTTCTATCCACTCCTCTAGTGGTTTTATTAATATGTACAGAATTTTGTTTCAGATTTTTCTATCATAGATTTTTTTAACTTCAATAACAATATTACCCATATTAATTCGTTAATCCAGCCACCCAAGAGAAATATCCTCGGCTTCACCACTAATCTCAAGTACAAGGACACATGATTAAAAGTTAAGAGAAGATTCTTGGGATAAATTGTTTGAGAATATAAATTGTGTACGACTTTGATATGCATCATTGTTTTACTAGTACTTGTGGTTGGTCTTGTCATCAACAGAAACAAGCAACAATGAACCATTTATATCGAGTAGACATGCCATCGTAAGCGTTAAATAGCAAAGCAAACGGCAGACTTATTATGGAAGTATTGACATCATGTGAGGGTGGGTTACAGTAAAATTTTAACCTATGATCCTGATCATTATATGCCAAATCTCGTAACTAACATATGCTTTCATGATCAATATAATTACAGTAGAAGAACCATCCTACTTTGTTCCATGGGGTTTGAAGAATGGGGGAACAAATGCCTCAGAGCCTAAGATGCTCAAGTACAACTCTAAACTACGAGTTCCGGATATACCAGTGTTATGTTCGTTTTTGAGTAAAAATGTAAGATTTTAGAGAAGTTATGAATATTTATGTTAAATAGTATTTTATTGGTGTTTGTGTAAAGTAGAGAGAGAAATGATTTGATATAATTGTTTAATAAAAAAATATTGGAGTTATGTGAAAAAGTATAGAGAGAATTTATGTTGAATAAAAAATTAAAAAAATTGTTGAAAATTATGTAAAATATATTGTGTTTGTGTTTGAATTCTGAATATATTCGGTATTAGTTTTGTGAATATACTTAGAATCCTGAAAAAAAGTGTGAAAACGAACATGTCCAGATAATGAGAAAGATTCTTGAATCACCAACAATTGACCTCATTCGTGGCCTCTCATTATACTTCTTTGGACTCGACAAACAAAAAATGTCACTGGGATCAATCCTGGTTAATCAAGAACTTAGTGATTCTCTGAATTCATTATAAGATCTCAAGGCAGTTTGCCAGGAATTGACAACCGCATTAATTGAGCATATACAATCGAAAAGGATACTCCAAAAATGGAAATAGGCATTCTCTGAAAAAGAGACCATTCGAGGAAGTCCCTTACATGAAATCCAACCCTATCCAAAAAAAAAAAAAAAAAAAAAGGCAAGCCTCAAACCCTACCCTACCTTTTTTCTGGCGAGGACATTGCTCGTCTTCCAATGTAGAGACCGCTAATATTAAAGGAATAAGTCATGCCCTTGTTAAACAACCAATCAATCTTGTCAACCTAAATGGGGGCTTCGTTTTTCCTTTTCCTTTTCTATCCGTCCATCATTGACGCCCACAAAATATTTTCCAGTTCCTTATTTTTCTAAAACAAAAACATTGAAGATATGAACTCCTAAGTCATATCCAGAAATATCACAGATTAACCATGGAACTCCAACATGCATGGTAAAACAAAAGAACATTTAAGCCTATAGTTTTTCTGGCAAAATTTCAATCAACTGGACTTTTTAAATGTTGTTATAGGATAAGTGTTACCAGAAGTGTAGAGCCAAAATGGAAAGACATCTGCAGTAAATTTCTTCAAGGAAACACCAAAATATATCTGTACAAGAAACACTATTGAGAAGAAAGAAATGCATGGGAGAGTTACAGAAAGAACAAATAAAAATGGAAATCTATCCAAAAGCACCCATTATTCAGAAGCATGTAAGAGATCCATCCTTACATTGTGATAGAATAAGCCTTACAAAATAGCAAAGGAAAGATAATAATGTTCTAACTTAGTAACTTAGCATTCTCCTCCTAAAATCAGATGACAATATTTACCTCAACATTTTGCAGTTGTTACATCTGCCACGAAGCATGAAACCTTATTAGTTGATGGATGAACAGACTGAAAATCCCAAAATGGTGAGAATTTCGATTGTAATGTTTTGCGATAACCTGTAACAATAGGTCGTGTAGATTCCATGTTATTCAACTTCAGAAATAGATAATAGATAAAAGACAGCATATCACACTGCATCATTATGTTTATGTTATCCATGTTGCTTTTCATATGCCTCAGGCCAGCCATATTATTTTGATCAGGTAAATTGTTGTTGGTCATATAGGCAATGATTACGTCAGTCCTTGACCTAGCTAAAAATGACAGAGCCTTCAAGTTGAACACCCAGCTAAACTCCCGCGAGGATAAAGGTCATCTACTCTTAAAAGGACCAACTACTACCAAAGAGAAGCTTTCCAGAGCACCTAGCTTCCACAGCTCTCTGACAACTGTTTTTTTTTTGGGTAATTGAGCGAGTTTATTAAAATTAAAATAAAAAGTATAAGGGTAGGGAGAAAGCTCCCAGAAAACACGGACAAAGCCCACGCACATGGGTACTACCCAAGTTTGTACAACCAAAAGGAGGTGACCACAACTATTACAAAAACCAGAACAAGAGTGATGTACCAACACTGGTGGACAGAACCTTCCCCCTTTCAGCACAATGAAAACGGATGTATGTTTCATATGGTATTTTAAGGCAAAATGCAAACGACAGAGACTTGTATGAAACCGAGAAGCCCAGAAAACAAATGTTGTATCTAAAATAAGCATCGAGACAAATTGTGAAGGAACATGAGGGTAGGGGAGAAGGGAGCGCAGCAAAATACCAAGAAACAGAAACCTACAAGACATCTGTCAATCAAACACCTACGAATACTAGTAAACTTTAGCACAGGCATAACTCTAACCTTCTATTTAACTCATATTTCCTAATTTTGACCCCCTCGAGTTCCTCATTGAAATTATAAGCGTAGCTATGAAATGTCAGACTAAAACATAATGGAAGTAAACAGACCCAAAGGCAGTTCTAAGAATTTACCATAGCAGTATAGATGAAAAAGGAATACAAGCTAGCAGAACCAATGCGACGGCTACAAACTACGTAATTTCTTAAACCATAATTTCCATCCACCTCAGGATCCAGGTGATTACAATCATACTAGATGCAATCTTGTAGTCCCTGGTTAAATTGTTCTAAATTTCAATTAGCCAAGAAAAAAAAAAACTGATACATTCATCTTTCACTCTTGAACTATGGAGATTTTGACACATTGCATCCTAAACTTTCAATTTTGAGACATTTCAGTCTTTAACTTTTGACATCATATACATTGCACCCCTTTTTTCAAATTTCCCGTCAACTCTGACGGAAAATGGCGCCTGTGACTGTTTCTGGCCTGTGATTTTACATTTATACCCCCAACAAGAACCCTCCTAAAAAAATCCAATAAATGGACGAGTTGGGGATATAAATATAAAATTGCAAGCAAAAAAATCAAGTGCCGGTCAGGTCTGCCATTTTCCGTCCGAGTTTATGGGAAATTTGACAGAAGGGTGCAATGTACGATATCAAATGTTCACGGGTGAAATGACTCAAAAAGTCAAAGTTTGGGGTACAATGTTCCAGACCCATGGGTAAAAAGTGTATTATTCCAAAAAAAAAATCTATTATAGATCAAGGTGGCATTGAGCAAAAGGGTACAATGTTCCAGACCCATGGGTAAAAAGTGTATTTATTCCAAAAAAACAAAAATTCTATTATAGCTCAAGGTGGCATTGAGCAAAAGGTATCCTGGAGTCTAGCCACAAAGTGGAGACGTGCACAGCTATAACTTAGTAATGATAACATATTCCAAATATTGTATTTATTCATAGTTACCCATGAATATACTTACACTTCCAAAGAAAATGTCATAATGTTTTACGTTATAAAAGCAACAAAATAGCAAATAGTTTAGCTTAAATCTCGACATTCTAATTCGGTTATATTTATAATTTACGGTTACAAATAATCATATATTATACAACAGTTAAAAAATGACTTTGTTTAAAAACATATCATTGCAGAATAACCAAGCAAGGAAGCAATACCAAGTTCACACGCATGCAATGCAACAGGATCATAAAGGACACTCACACCTACTGTTGAATACTGAAAAACTAAACATAATGGAGCTTCACCAAAAAGCATGTGCATGATGTGATTCAATCTATGCATTGAGATCAAGAGGCACTTTTGCAAGCAACTCCAAGAATGCCTAGGCCTGCTTCTGAAGACACTTTATAATAACTAAAATTTGCAAACCATCTTGCACCCAGACATATGTAGCCCTTATCACTCACCAAAGAGGAATTTAGTGTTTTCTTTTTACCCCTAAGTCCTAGACAATGCTTATGCCTCATTTAAGGTTAATTTTCTTTTGCTTGCTTCCAATTTTCCTAGGTCCTACCCAATACATAACACTGGAAAAAAAAAAACTATGTAGGACAGATCTGGTAACCTGCCTACCTATGGTCTGGAAAGTTTATGGCTCAAGGGCTTGGGATTTAGGCTAATGTGTATACAATGTATATGTTGACTACGAGTAGGACCACTCTTTTACACTTTGCACCCTCCACTGTTAATTAGGACAAAAATTGATATTTTCGTTCAGTGAAATGGCAAATTATGAGGGAAAAATCATCATTTCACTAAACCAAATATCAATTTTTTTCTCAATTAACGACGGGGGTGCAAAATGTAAATGGTTGGTAGCTGAGGGGCAGAAAATAATGAAATCAATAGTTAGGGGTACAAAATGTATAGATTTGGGAACAAAGAAATGCAAGAAAGAGCAATCTTATATATGCCTCTGATGTGGGCCATGCGGCCAACATCAATAATTGCTATATTTGTCCAAATGCCCAAAACAGCATGAAAATAAAAGAAAATTCAAATATAATGCAAAACTAAATAGTACTAACCTAATAAACTAGGATGAACATAATTTGTGGACAGATCGACTTCTTTGACTTCATGGAAGCCATACCTTCCGTTCATAGTCTCGAAAGGCGAACAAACAAAAGACTTCTACCCAGCCATGCGATTTGGGCACAACAAATGACCTGGTATAAAATTTTGGCTTAAAGGCACCCCATGCCCCTGGGGTATGCCGAATGAGCAAATATGCCCCTGAGGTAAACAAAGTCATTTTCATACCCCTGAGGTATACTTTCAGGAGCAAATATGCCCCTCCGTTATGTGCCGTTTGAAACCCTAACGGTAAATGCTGACGTGTCAAAATTTGACACGTCATCACCAATCAAAATGAGACACCTGTCATATTTTCGAAATTAAAAAAAAAAAAAAAAAAAAAAAAAAAAAAAAAAAACCAAAACAGAAGGGGGAGAACCCCCCGAGCGGCGAAGGGAGCTGGGCTCCCTTCGCCGCCGCGAGGGGTGGCCGCCAGCCAACCCCGCGGCTCGCGTCGTGCGGGGGTGGCCTGCAGGGGCCACCCCAGCGAAGGGGGAGCCCAGATCTGGGCTCCCCGCGTCTCCCCTGCTCAGGGGTGGCGCGCGGCCGCCGCTGGCGACGCGGGGAGCCCAGATCTGGGCTCCCCCTTCGCTGGGGTGGCCCCTGCCGGCCACCCCCGCAAGGCGCGAGCCGCGGGGGTGGCTGGCGGGCACCCCTCGCGGCGGCGAAGGGAGCCCAGCTCCCTTCGCCGCTCGGGGGGTTCTCCCCTTCTGTTTTGCGTTTTTTTTTTTTTTTTTTCGAAAATATGACAGGTGTCTCATTTTGATTGGTGATGACGTGTCAAATTTTGACACGTCAGCATTTACCGTTAGGGTTTCATACGGCACATAAAGGAGGGACATATTTGCTCCTGAATGTATACCTCAGGGGTATGAAAATGACTTTGTTTACCTCAGGGGCATATTTGCTCATTCGGCATACCCCAGGGGCATGGGGTGCATTTAACCCTAAAATTTTGTTCTCAGGTATTACCTCACACTCAAGTAATGCAATCTCTATTTTTGAAGGCTCAAGCTGCAACAATCTTAACTAGAAAAGTATTTGGGTGAGTTGCTGATATTTAGATGATCTATCAACCACGTATACAGTCTGGTTTTTATGGCAAATGAAAGATATTAACCCAGTTTTCTGGTACTAGAATCTTAATGCAACCAGTCTCTCAATTTCATTCGGTCCTGTAAACTGCCCTGTAGTTAGGGAAGGAGTTTGCCATAATTACATGCCCACAAGATGATCAAGGAATTAGAATCAAGTGACAGGAGGACAAGCTGTGAGTACCAATTGCCTATAAAACACAAAATAGTAAGATACTATTATGCACACCATCCAAGGTCTAAGTTCACTAACAGGAAATCAAAACACCATACCCTGCACACTCTATCAAGATCTTACAAATCTAAAGATCTCAAAATTTAAGATCGATCTCGTTTGCTCGCTCCTTATCCTAAGAGGGCAAAAGCCCTTCACTTGTTCGGTCTGATATACCTTTTTGACAAAGTATGCATTCCTTTATAAACAAATATTTATGGTTGCCTTACTCACCTATTAAAACCTAATCTCTTGATATGTCAGGTCAATGGGATAAGCACCCTTTCAGACAACAGTACGTAAATTGCACCAAGGTAATTTCTTTCGTTTGGCACAAGCATCCACTTTAATCTAAGATGAAATACTTGGGCTAACAAAGTATGCATTTGAAATACGTGTATGCAAGCAAACGAGATTAAGACTAAAAGCATCTGGATACAGGAGAAATTAATTAAAAGCATATGGTAGCTTAGATTAAGACTAATCCGGATCTGAGCTAGAAAAGAGAGAAAACTATCGTTCAATGGTGCTTACCATACAGTGGAACAAAAAGGAAAAAGAGAAGTATATCGACAGGGATTTGTTAAATAAGGAGGAAAACACAAGCTGATAATGCAAATATACTAAAACTGCACCTGTTTAGGCTATTTCAAGCCAAGACTAAGTATCGAAAAAACACCAACAGCAGTAGGTTTTAACAACACAATAAGTCAATAGTACAAGACCGAAGGGTGCAATATATTAGTAACCCCAGTTGTGAAGTATGCAAGCCATGATGCGTTCCTTACCTTCCAGATTATCAAGCCTCTTCAACCGAAAGCCTTCATTGATAATGATATTGATCAAGCTGGATTAGCAGCGATGCCATAAGGTGAAGATGTGGAATGGTGATGAAGGGAGTGCTGCTAGGAATGATATTGATATGTTCAAAATGGAAATCGAGAACGTTAAATCCTGCATTCCAAAAGATACCAGCGTCCTCACAACAACATGCTTTGAGATGTGCCATCAATTGTTGACTCCTATTTCTCCTAGACATCAACAATGAAAGTCTCGCTCCATTTCTTCCTAAACTAACAGCCAAGTCACCGGGACTTCAAATATGAAGGAAGATAACAAGTTAAGCAGGACTGGTCAGGGAGAGCAAACATGATTCTTCTTCCTAACCTGATGGTCGAAAACGGTGGCAGGGATTTCAGAATATACAGAAACAACACTTTTCTCAATATACATCTGCAATACCACACCTTCTATGCATAAAAGATTGGACATGCTATCCAACAAACTTCATAAATAAATTGCTTGAAGAGAAACTAGAGCAAAGGCAAACCTACCACTGGGTGGAAGGGGGTACAGGAATCAATGGGATGGAACACGTTTTGGGTGGAAGAAGGTTGCAGCTCATCAACAGTTAGAAATATATTGTTTAGAGTATAGGCCATCTTCAAGTTAGGCCAGGTGTGTAACCTTTGCCAAAGTTACACCATGATTACATGTGTGTTTCTGTGCTGTGTTTTCATGTTACACTTGATACAACTTTCTGCAAATATTGCCCATCAATAATTTTTTAGTGGATTGATATGTTGACAATCTCATCCCTGGATTACGAATGCTCCTCAAATTAACATACACACTGGATTCATATCAATCAACTGCCATCAAGAAATTGCCCGGAAAAGTAGAGAAATGTCATTAACATATTAGTCCTCTATTTCTTGTTCGTTTTGAAACATAAGCGACTAAAATTTGAACAATTATAGATGATATAGTATCTAAGTGCAGATCATCTTGATGCTTTGCCAGTATGGACGTTGTAGGGAGACCATGAAATCCAGTGATGGCATTATCAAACATCCATGCAATAAAGAGTTATCGAGGGATGCATTACTGATAAGTTTTACACCAGATGGAACTTAAACCAACACACGAATAAGCAGATACATATGTATATATCCGGAGCGCGAGAGAGAGAGCGATAAAGGACAATCACAAAGAAGACCAGGGAAGAAGACGAGTTGTCCAATGATGTTACCTAACTAAGTAACATGGACAAATAGATAGGTGCAAAAGGGAATTTTAATTCCTGAAATGTCAAATTTGTTGTAGCCATTGATTGCTATGTACAAAATACTCAAATAATTACAGAAGTTAAGAAACAGATGCACTAACCAAGTCAGAAACATGGGCCTACACTTGGAAGCAAATGTTCTCGGGATACATTTGTCAGGAAAAATTACAATATACAGAGTCCTGCCAAGAGCCTCCACTAGTTTTTAACAATGCTTTCACGTGCTAGAAGGATTTTGTTCTGAAATTGAATCATACTCTGAGGAAGTATGTAATTAACCTTTGCTACTTCTGCTGCCACCCAAAGCAGGGAGGATAAATTGATCACCTAAGAAAGAAAGATAGAGGAAGAGACAGGACACAACTTAAATTAGTTCCTCCAAGGCCACCCGTTCGAAGACCAAACAACGATAACAAGGAAAGCTTCATCTAATCATCTAACCATATCCAGCGCATGAATAAGCTCATTGAATTTAAATCAAGCACAGGAATTTAAAAATAATGTCCTAAACGATTGCTTAACAATTGAAATATAAAATAACGAGAACAGTTAACAACTTCAAACTTCAAACTCCAGTAAACTTAGACAGATATTCAATATTTGTTTAAAAAATGATTACCAGGATACAAGAGTAATGATGATCTTATCAAAAAAGTAGCAAATGCAGTATACTGTTACACTTCGTACATGTAACCTTCAACTTCATTCGGAGAACGATAAGCCATTTTGGCAGAACAGAAACAGCTGCAACATGCTGAAAACTTACTGATGTTCTTAATCAAGCTATGGCCTCCAACAGTTAATGGCAGAAACATCTGGTTTACATGGAAAAATCTGGGAAACACCATGACCTGGATAAAAAGTGATGTCAGAAAATAATGGTGTCTAGAAAGCACAGACAGACAGGATTTGGGTAGTTATGTTCATCCATATGTCCTACATAACACAAACAACGAAATGAGTAATTCTTGATTTATTTAATGATACTACGTTGATTATCCTTGTACAACAGCTTATTAAACCAACAAAATAGCAAGAAAGAAGATCGAAATCAAAACTCAAACTTGACACAGCTTTCATCTCTTGTTCAATCTTCTGTGGAGCCTACCAATATTCATAACACCAGATTACTCCACCTTTTGTTCCTCCTAATCTCTTCATCTTTTTTTTTTCTCATTTGAATTTTGTTTTGGAAGGGGAGGAGGGAATCCCTCTTACATTTCTAAGATTCTCAATGAAATATCACAACCGACCAACACTTTTGGGCCACAATCAATATATGTTCTAGATGAATTCCAATGGCTCACACATATGAACATCTATCAAGCATGAGTGCAAGGCATGTCAATACATATACTGTGTATCTGTGCATAGGATATGGTTGATTCAAAGAGAACATGGCAGTTTTTTCAGAAAGGGACAGCTACCTGATATTGGAGCTCCAGCTGGAAGATTATTAGCAGCTGGAAGCTGGAAACCAACATTATTGGCCGGTGGCCTCTCAATGTGTGGGCGAAAGTAACCTGCCATGTTACCATGCTTTAAAAATATCGTAGAATACTTTGTGTAAGCACTTCAAATTATACAGATCACCGTCCAAGTCACCATTAGATTAAGGCAGGCAGGAGCTTGATGATTTAAATACGCATATAAGAAGCAGCAATAGAGCAAAGGGAGAAGTTGCAGGAATTTCCTTCCATGATACAAAGCAAACGCTAATAGAAGGTTTATTTATAGACTATATGCCCATAAGCAAACACAAACAAATAAATGAGTGCATTATGCCTCGGGTATTTGTGAATGCATGTGCAAGTATGGACCTAAGATAACCCTTTCACAGTTTTATTCCAACAACGTCTTGGATGTTTCCAAAACTTCAGATGTAGCATTATTTGTGGGGGACCATATGTGTGAGGAGAGAAACATGCACACAAGCAAATGTGCATATCATCAGTAGCATTAAAAGACAAGCAATAGCATGACTTCAACATTTTTGCAACAAACAACTTTGACTAATCCTTCTGAAGTCAAAGCACAGATATAAATAGTGCTTCTTTAGTTCGTAACAAATATTATTAACGTAGGCCTAGTAACCACCAATGTTTGCTTGATACACCTTGACGAGAATGTCAAGGGCTTAAAGAGAGGAGGCGGGAAGATAGAAGGAGATTATTAAATCTCAAATCTCACATGGAGTGAACGAAAAAAGGAATGACCTTGAGGCTTATAAAGGACAAATCCCATATTAGAACCTTATTAAGTGGAATTGAGATTTATAATTATTTCAAGGGAATTTAAAAAGCAACATTGACTAGTTATTTTAAAGTCAAAGCGCAAGTGGTTAGTGCTTTCCTAGGTCGTTATAGAAATAGAATCATTATTACCATGTATTGATTTTCATTGATTCTTACTATGTTCCCTTTCTCTTGCTTGGTTGTCGCAAAAGAATACATCTTCAAATTAGGGCACATTTGTCAAATGAAAATTTTGGAGAATTTTGGTACTGGTGTGAACATGTTAGGTAGAGTGAAGTTTTATTGGAGTTTGTGAAAAAGTAGTGAAAATTTCGAATTATGTTTGGTTTGTGTTGGAAAATTTTGAGATTTTATGAGTGATTAAAAAAGTGCATTGAGAATGATTGGGAGTGCGGTGGCTCGCAGAGGCCAATTTTTTTAAAATTGGAAATAAAAATATATATAAAAAGAATAGTCAGGCCCACCGTACAGTGCAATGGGCCCAGCTTGTCTGGGTTTGAAAACTGAGCACAAAAATTTTGTACTCGTTTGTGTATGGCCAGTGAGATTTTTTGCAAAATCTCATTTGCCAAACACCTCCTTAGTAATCATATCTCACAATATTCATATATGATTTTCACCTTCAACACATACTTAAAGAAAACTTCATTACCACAATTTGTACCCAATATAACTCCAAATTCGAAGTACTTAATGCCAATTTATCATCAAATATCAACTACCACCAAGTATAAGATACATGTGCATACATGTATATCCTTTGAGTATGTCTCTCTTTGTTTGGGAGGCTTCACATGGTAGGATTTTGACTATTGATAATCTCAGAAGAAGAGGAGTTTATGTCACAGAGTGGTGTTACATGTGTAAGGGTGATGGAGAATCTGTTAATCATTTGCTATTGCATTGTCCGGTTGCAAGAGGTCTCTGGATGCATATCCTTAGTTTGTTGAATGTTCATTGGATAATGCCTGAAAGAGTGGTGGATGTCCTCTCTTGTTGGGGACAGAAGTTTGTGGATCCTTCAGCAACAACAATTTGGAGGATGATATCTGCTTGTATTTGGTAGTGCCTTTGGAGGGAGCGGAATAGACGGTGTTTTGAGGGTTCGGCTAGATCTCTAGGGAGTTTGCAGGGCGATGTGTTCCTTTTTCTTTTCTACTAGGCTAATGCTTTGTTGGGGGGTCGTTTTCTAGACTATTTTGATTTCTTTAGTTTTTTCATTTGTATGCTTTGAGTGATTTCGGTATAGTCTTTGTACTGAATTCACCTTTTCCTCTTTCTCTCTTTAATAAAACTGTGCTTACTTATAAAAAAAACAATGAGTACCTTCCTGGCCAAAGGTTGGTCCCAAACGACTTCTCTCTCCATTCATCCACCCACCATGCTGATGTTCTGTTTTAAATTCCCCAGAGGGCATCCTCCATTGTTCATCAGTAGCAAATCGCCTCTGGCCATCCGGAACGGAAGGTAGGGAATATGGATGGTGATATGAATGCTGAGGATGTTGCTGAATCGCTGGCTTTGTATAAGAGAAATGACTGGATGTGCTCTGGGGTGGGGTCGGGTGTAAAGGTCTTTGCGTGAAGGAGGTATCACCTTGTTGAAATTGTTGGTTGGGTTGAGATAGTTGGGGGTTTAAATACATATCATTTTTTCCATACTCTAATTGTCTTGATGAATTAAATCCAAGTGGTTCTCGAGAACTAGAAACCCCTGAAATAAAAGATGATGACTGCTGTGGAAAAAGTTCACTCTTCTGTGCATTATCAATATGAGCTCCATGACCAGTGATCTGGACAAGTTGGTTGCCCTGTAAATAGAAACAGAATGGGTTTCATTAGAGAAAACAATAGAATGAATAGAAAGTAAAGAACACAACCACCAGTCTTACACTAGCAGCACTGCAATATTCTAGAGGTACAGTTGGCTGATATGTCAACTGTGGTGAAGACTGTACTGACGATTGAGGCGGTAAAAATGGCTGGGAGACTAATGAAGGCTGCGTTGGTATAGAATCTTGAGGGAGCAACAATGGTGGAGTGGCAGAATGTGATGGAGGAGGCGGTAGCTGTGATAGAGGAGGCGGTGGCTGTGACGGAGGCGGCACTGCATGTGATGGGGGAGGTGGAGGAGGAGGTGGTGAGGGAGATAAAGGAGGTGGTGGTGGTGGTGGTGAAGGAGGCAAGGGTGGTGGTGGCGGAGGAGAATCAAGCGGCAATGGTGGAGAACCCTCCAGTAGTGGGGGCAGATCAGTGGAATTGTTGGGACCAGATTCCAAGGTCCTAACTGAGCTCCGCAGTCGTAAGTCAGATTCAGAAGACCCATTAATAAACGAGGGTCTTTCATCCTTCAGGTGTCCTGAAACATCTTCCATTTCGAGCTCACCATCCACATCCTCCAAGATGCAATGGCGCCTGTCGCCTGGGGGAACTGTAGGTGTTTCTGACTCTACTAATAAATGTGTTGCATCCACTGCTGGTGCATCACCAGATTCCTTGAAAGAAATGCTTGGAAAATCTTCTTCCTCATCTTCAAATACATGGGAGGACATCAAACCGGGCAGCTGAAAGGTAGCATTACTGATGAAACAAAAAGGAGAAAACAAGACGGTATCAGACAGAACCATGATTCATGAATGGCAGCACATATAAAGGTTAATACAAAGTATAATTAAAACTTCCTTAATGAATAAAACCAAAAAAAACTGGTTCAAAATATCGGCAACTTCAACTCCTACAAAATGATGAACAGAAAAAGATGTAAGTCGATAAATCTTCAAATATTTATCTGAATCTTTCCTCAAGTTAAACTGGAGTTGTAGGCTCGTCTTTAAGGGGATGTTCGGTTTATAAAAACTAGTAAGATTTTTAGGATTTTGATAAAATTGTGAATATTTATGTATAGTAGAGTTTTATAGGTTTGTGTGTAAAGAGAGATGATTTGACATAATTTTTTAATAAAAAAGCATTGGAGGTTGGTGAAAAAGTATGGAAAGAGAAGATTTGTTAGAAATTTTTTTTGAACAGATATTGGAGTTTGTGTGAAAAGTTGTTAGAGTTTGTATATAATTTTTTGAGATTTTAGATGTTTGTTTTGTAAATTCACGGTATCCTAAAATACTTCTGCAAACCGAACATCCCCTAATTCTATTTGATTCACCACAAGATCATTCTGTCCACAGTGCTGCTATCAGATATTATAAACAAATCAACATTATATGACTCTTGAAATCAAAAGAATTAAGGTTAGATGGGGAAGAGAAAACAAATCTTTTCTGTCGAATATTTGGCACCTGAATTACTAATTGATTAAAATCTAAAGAAGCCAGAGTTTCAAAGTCATGGAATATGGAATTAACAGCCACGATGTAAAAATCAATAACCACCTTTCATTGTTTCTATGTATTCTCCTATACATAGAAACAACCGTATTATATAATTCATTGTCATTTTTATTTATTTGAGTGGTTGGAATGTAATATGTTTTGAGAACAAATCTTGATACCCATGGCTATAGGGAGTCTAGCAGTGGTTAAGACTGAGAGACCAGAAAATGGAGAGAAGAAATATATTTCACACCTCCCATATTCATCAACAAGCATGCCTTCCATTTCTCTTAATGGATCATCCACAGCTCGCTCTGCTCGTGATGGACGTCTCAACGAAAGACCAGTGACCGCATCATCGTTTGAAACCCCAATGTCATCCATGTAAGGCCGAAGAACAGATTCGGCAAAAATTTTCCTCTCGAGCCACAAACGCAAAACCTGGTAGAGAAGATAGCTTCGTTAAGCTCAAAAACAACATGAAGCCTCTCTTACATTTACATCAAGGTAAATTTACCTTGAGACACTGACGACGATTTTCCCGAGCACTAGCTCCAGGTGGAGCAGCAGAACCGAGAAGTCGTGGCAATGCTGCTTGAACAGCCGGAACGTAAGAAGCTCCAGCAATGCCTGCAGTATCCACTATTCCAATTAAAAGATCTCATTTCGAAAATAATAATTCAAGCACTTACAATTGAGAGCGAGAGAGGAACATATCATTGAGAAGAGGATCTTTCCGAAGAGTATACACCTTTCTGACTATGTGAGCATTGGGTGATGGAATCTACAAGAAAGAACAGGTCGACTTTACGATGAAAACTGGGCTCAGTTTCCAACTTTCGTATGAGAAGTTCCACAACCTGCATAAAATATCAAAATAGGAATTTCAACTCATATCCAAAGACACAGTATCAATTTAAGTCAAGGTGGTTACGACCTGTCCTGTTTTTTGATAAACCTAATGACCGACACATGAACCTATAAAACACCTTTACATCAAGACTCTCAAAATCACGTCATCAAGAGAACTAACTCTAATATATAAAGCGTTCCTTAGTTTCTATTGCTTCAGCATACCATTCTTCGATGAAGGTGGTGTTTGAGTGTTAAACTTTTGGGGTATGGGAGTTGGTGAAAAAGTGAAGAGAGAAAGCATATTTAAATGAATATTATAATGAAAAAGAATAATTTGCTGGGGAGAGATTATTTTGTAGTTTTTTTAATTAGTGCCAAAATTTAGGCTCTCAAACACCACCAAAATAAGACGAGAACGGACAGCATGGGCAACTGTGAACCTCAATCATTTTAGAATCATCCTTAACGCTGTCATATTGATAGCTAATAACTTGGTAAAGAAAAAGTAGATTTTACATAGGGTAACATCAACACAGAGTAGTTGATGAAACATAGCAAGATATTTATACTGAAAGGAACCATAAGCTCTATCAATAAGCTTCAACTTCAACTAGAAGGCATCTTCCACAAAACTCTTCTCAATGTCCCAACTTACGTATAAATACAATAAAAATATATTTAGCTATAAATTATAGGACACTGATGGAACGAAGGCAAGTAGACCAGACTACATATTTTAGTGGTAACAGTAACAATATTACAATAAGCTGCTTTTACAAGCTCACTTTGCAGTATATATGGCTCACAAAAACCAAAAGAGAGCCTTTTCATCTTCTTTTTTTGGCTATATGAGATTGAAATGTAAGACAGCAACCAACCCCATCCAAATAATTACGGTTGAACCAAAGACATATTGTCAAAAGGCTAAGAAGACCTTCAAATATCTGAAACAACGGATCCATCATCCAGTTGAACAAACATATTCGGGACTCTAAAACCACAAGTGCAATATATTTTTGGATGACAAATTTTGAAGTAGCAAGACAATCATCGACTCAGTAGCCAAATATGAACGAGCAAAAAACAATCCAGATGCTGCCACAATCTTTTTTCTCGAGGCTCCAACCTGTCATCACCAGGCCATAAAACAACACAGCCCTGCTTCCCGGAGCTATATCATTCTCCCTATGAGGCTCAAAAAACTTCAAATTCAAAGACATTCCGAGAAAAATGGCACAACCGGTGGAGCATGAAGAATCTGGAAATGTGGCTCATTTATCTTCTCTTTTGCTAAAACAAGGAGAAAATAAACAAGATCCGAGAAAAATGGCACAACCGATGGAGTATGAAGAACTTAGAGATGTGGCTCATATATCTCCTCTTTTGCTAAAACATGGAGAAAACGAGATTCCAAAAGAATTGAATCCAAGGAGGCTAGAAGACACGATAAAGGCTGACAAGTGAAAAGTGGAGGCTGCCCATTTAGGGAAAAAAAGAAAGGAAAAGAAGAAGAGCCGGGGGGGGGGGGGGGGGAACTAGCCCCCAGAAAGCTGAGCAGAAAATAGCAATTCCTCTGTAACCATATCACTCTCAGGAAAAGAGTAGGAAACTGGGAACCAAGAAACCTATTCTTGTAGCACAACCCACAGTATTAAGACTAACATACAAGGGATAGAGGAAAAGTTTCCACAAAAAGAAAACAGAACTGGACAACATAGACAAGATTTTGCTCCAAGGACGTTATAAACTGGAGAAGGAAATGTCAAATCCAGTTCAACCATTTTTTTCTCTTTAGGAAGTACATAAAAAAGGACAAAACGGTTTGCACGCCCAATACTTTCTTTAGTCCTTGAGAGAAACAATAGATAAAAATAGCCCAGCAGCCACTTTTGTGCAAAAAATTTAGAAAAACCAAAAAACAATAAGCATATTATACAACCTACCTCATTAGCAATTCCATATTTTGCACAATCAATGGCAAGACGGGTTGCACGCCCAATACTTTCTTTAGTCCTTGACAAGGTCTCTATCATTCCTTCAAAAGCATCACGAGCCACAGCTGCTTCAGTACCACCACTCAGAGAGCCTCCAGCAGTCCTGTGCCCTGAACTAACTCTTCTCTCCTCAACTTCTTCAATATCAAGTTGATTTCGCAATGCATAGGGGTGACCATGATTTGAGGGAGAAGCCAAAATTATGCGATGACTAAATCCTTGCATATCTGCCTCAATCCCATTGCTAGAACCAGTCAGAAGTGACTCCAATGCAGGTGGACTGGGACTCCCTCCATGGACATCCATGGCAGATACAAAAGAAGAATTAAAAATGCCAAGAGTGAAACCCTGAGAGTGAGCTTGTCTCCTTTTTGCTTGTGCTGCAGCGATAAGATGCTTCATGGAAATAACAGATTCTGGAGTCTTAGAATCAACAAAAGAGCTAATTTTATCTTCCCGACCAGCATCCACTCTGTAATTAGGCCAAAAACAGAACAGCTGAATCATGAAGATAACAAAAACAGCAAAACGAGAAGGATAACTAGTCAAAGTGATCACACCTTTCACCGAGCATAGAATTATAAGCTACTGAACTCTCAGTCAAAACAGTTGAATCATCAATCCTTGACTTAGGAATGGTTTTAGACCTTTCTCCCGAAGAAGGCAAATTTCTTTGAATTGTCACTTGATTCTGAGAAGAGTTCATGCTATTAGAGACAACACCTGGACCCTTAGTTGGCACAGAGGAAACCTTCTTCTGAGTAACAGTACCAGAAACTTTAATCAGAGTTTTGGCCATTTTATGCTGTTCTGACACTAGTTTAGTAACAGGACCTGGCTGAGGAGACTTTCTAGGGGAAATGAACACTGATTTTGTCTCCTTTGTTGACCAATGCTCCTTGGATGAGGACCGCTCCAAGTCCATTTTCCCAGGACTATGTGAAACATGAGTAGCTGTTTCCTTTTCAGGCCTCTTCTCATCAGTATGATGTTCACTTGGTGACAGACACTCATTATGTAATTCTGAGGAAGATTCCTTTAGATGGCCATCCTCGCACCCAATGGACACTCCAACCTGTTGAGCATCATTAGAACAATCATTATGTGCATCACCAAACTTGGTAGCATCTGAACCATATGAAGATCCTCTAACATTTCTAGCAGTTCCACCATGAACTGGAGTTTTGGGCTCCTCGTTGTCATCATCGAAAAGGCAAACAGGTCTCCGTTTTTTGTGCAGTAGGCTTCCTGAAACCCTGTCATTACTTGAACATGACACATTCATGACTGAAATAGATTTTCTTTCTGTTTTATCATGAGTAAGAACAGTGTCAGAGTCAGATACGGCCTCCATTGCTCGACGTTGATGCTTTGTTACAGGCAGAGCAGTCTCATCACCAGAAACATTGGATCCAAAAGTAACAGTTGGGGCTTTCAAAGGCAAACTACTTTCTGCTTTTGCGCTTGATGTTGATCCTTTAAACTCTGATTTTTTCAAAGCCTTCTTGTCAACTAGATTAGGACTAGGAGAGGCGCTCTTTATTCTTCTCGAATGTGATCCATTGGTGGCAACATCACCCATATCTCCAAGCTTCGACTTTTTGGCAGGTTGTAAAACATCATTTGCTCCAGAATCAGGCTTTCCATGTCCATGCCGGGCCCTCTTTTCCCTGACAGAAGGTTTTTCCTCGGCCTGCTTACCAGGATCAACACCAGAGTCCTCTGTATTATCAGCAACCTTAAAACGTTTTTTCATTCTTAGCAGATCTTTTGATTTTTTTCTAGTATCAATACCAGAGCCAGCTTTAAGAGGACTAGGAGAATATTCGAGCATGCTGCTACCAGAGTCAATTTGGCCCTTGATTCCATCCTTCAATTGCTCAAGAGATTGAGGGGGATCAACAGAACGACCAGCACTGCTGTCCTTCAATGATGTTACAGCAGAGGTACTGGTTCTGCTTACCTCAACAGCACATCCCTTCTTTGTAGCACCCATCTTCTTTGACTTGTGACCATTTGTCAATACCTTCTGTCCCTTACCACGTTGCTTAGTACAAAAACCATCATCTCTAACATTTTTACCAACAGTTGCTTCTTGCTTTTGATAGGAAGAATCATTTGCCGGTGATATATCCTCCTTCGGTTTTGCACCATCAGATACACTGTCATTATCCTCAGGAGACATACCCTGGGACAAGATATCATTTGCAGGAGAGGAGACACTAGGCTTTACATCTTGACTTTCAGTTACACCTTGTCTCGGTGAGCAGCTCTCCAACTTCGAGCCAGAATCCCTGAGAGCCTCATCCAATGTTTTTCCACTGTATGTTGTCTTACAAGTCTCAACCTTTAGGTCAACCTCAACACAATAATCCTCTGCCCCATTAACAGAGAGAGCATGATACCCAGCATCTGATCTATCAGTATCATCTCCATGATCACTTGATTTCTTCTTTTGTAACTCATCAAATGCCACACAGATTTCCTTCACTGCTTGAGCAAAGCACTTCACTGTTTTACCCTGACACCGAGCAGACAATTTACTCTTAACTTCCTTAGTGAATGCCTGAATATCCGCAGGGGCAACAAAACCTCTGTGAACAGGGGAAAATAATCAAATGTAAGAGTAAGAAGCTGCGGTAACAATAGTAGTCAATGTATCCAATGCATAATAAGAAACCAGCATTGCAAAGAGAAATGGATCAGAGAACCATCCCATACGATAGTTAAAATATAAATTTATCCAGTTCCACAACAAAAAAGAGTATAACACAGATTTCTGGCCACTAGAACATAACCTGAAAATTCATCTAGAACATGTCAAAACTATTGTATAGATATCCCACAATAACTAGAATTCCAAGATATTCGGTCACAATGATAATCACGGAGCAAGGATTAGGAGGAAAGACTTGACAACTATGAAAAGACACTTGCGAGAGCATTTATAGAGGGATTAATGTAAGTAACCAACACGCATTACAATTTGGAGTCAGGAGGACATTGCTCCCTATCTAGGAGGCCATCTCAGATAGCAGACACTTACATGACAATGTCAGGAGGACATTGCTTAGGCAATAGCCAAATGCACTAAAATGGCAAATTTAGCAGTTCCTTGGTGGTAGTTCCCAAAATAAATGAAATTAAAAACAAAACCTTCAAATTAAATAAGGGCTTCTTTGTAGAGTACTTTAATATGCGATAAAACACTGACTTAGGAGTGATTCATAAGATAAATAAAAAAATATTACACTTGACCAACAATAGCAATCCTTAATAACTTCAACCAACCATTAGGTGCTTCCCATCTCACGAAAAATAACATTCAACCAAATTTTATCACACTTTCCTCTTTATGAAACTGCAATACAAAATTAAATTAACATACCCAACTGCACTTCTACCTTCTCACACCAAAAATTGAATTAAAAAGATAAAAGAAGAGTCCAATTATCAAGGTGATCAAGTAAATTAACAAATAGACTTCAAGGTACAGCCGCAAACTCTTCATTTCAAGAGCAACAAAAGCTTTTTTCGTTTTGGTGAAAATGAAAACTTAATCAGAAAACAAATTCTCAAGTATGATCCATTTCCATAAACAAGATGGTAGAAAACCATTGATGGAATTAATTTTGGTTGTTCTTTGTCTTCTTTTTTTTTGTCTTCTCCTCTGAACCTCTTTTTTTCCCTTTTACCAACTCCTGTCAGCAATACGGGTCTCTGGACATAGAGTTTACTGGATGATCACATATTGATCCTATCAGTAAAGCATTTTCAAGTTCAAATCTAATGCCAATGGGACATAGGCCCTCCAAGGATGGTACCAGTTCTCAGCAACATACATCATACAATGTCAACAATTACATTCATACAGAAACAAGATAGTGATGCTAGATTTAATCACACTGATATAGTTCCAGCAAAGTCTACCACAGCTGACCTACGTTCCTTCCGCCACCCCTCCCCCCCCCCCCACTTTTTCTTTTTCTTTCTCCTCTTCTAGCCCACCACCACCTGCTGAATCAACAAATTCAGATAATATTATGGTAAATAGATTACTAGTTCTGTAGTGCTTATTTCCTAACAAGTTGCCTCAGCATTGGCTTCAAGAGGCATGGTTTTCAATTATAGTATATTGGTTGTCATCAAAGTCTCCATTAAACAAGAATCCACAAAGTGCCAACACACTAGACACAAATGGATTTTCGACCCATATAAATGGTGGAGAATTTTAAACCTAGAGCTGAAGTCTAGGGCCACCTTATTTTCAGAATGAAGTTCTAATTTGTCATTGCCACCAGCTCAAATGCAGAAAAGAAAGATCTTATAACAATGACTATGCACAAAGACATGTATCCACTAGGTGGTATGATTTTTCTACTTAAAACTGTTCACTATAATCAAGTACACAACCAAATAACAGAAAATAAATCTTTTTCCGAAAAACCTAATGGATGTTCAATTTTAGCCCAAAGAAAAGTTGTCCTTTCCAGTTTGTTTGCCAGGAATCACTGACGAATGAAAAAATTGACATCAATATCATTTAAACCATTTGAAATAGTAATGATGTATTCTAAGGACACAAAAAAAAAAAAGCAGAATACACAAAGATTGAGAACAAGAAGTACATAAAAGCAACTACACTACAAGCAAAATCAGATATTGAGCTGGCTTGTCCTAAGCAAAGTGACTAAGCACATTTTAAAAAAGAAAAAATAAAACCATATCGAATAATGTACCATAAAGAATACCATAATGCTTAAGAATTCGAGAAAAACATCTATTTTAAAACCACCACTATGAGCAGATACAGATACGAACATAGAAATAATAAATAGGAAAATGTGATGTCCTCTTCTGATGCTTTATGTTTTGAATCAACCAAGGAAACTATCAGTTGAAATTGAATTGGCTTTTGAGGTAATAGGAACAGAGGACGATGCAACCAGGAAAAAACACTCAGAGAAACACAAGATCCGATTAATTCAAAAATATGTTCTAGTTTTGATGTGAGACCTAATGGGAACCCTACAGCTACCTCAAGTCTTAGTTTAAAGGATTTTGGGTTAGACTGTTCAATTTTCACCAAGGTTAAAGTAGGGACAATATGGTTTTTCCTAATTTGCAGCAATAAGTTGTACTGGAGGCCCACAAGTCTTCTTTTTTTTTCATGTTCTAATAGACCACTATTTTTACTCTCTCTCTTAACTTTATCTTTTATTTAGGAATCATAGTTTTTTGACAGAAAAGGAACAGGAATTGTCTACGACAAGGGCTAACATATAAGAAAATCCAAAAGCTTCGTATAAGCTTTGAGGGTATGATCGCTCTCTGCTTCTTTTGTGTAATCGCCTTGGCTTATCTTTTGCTTTCATTCTACATGGCCATCAAGTTTCTTCAAGAGTCAATCTTTTTTCCAGCCTAACCATCTTAACGAAGAAGCCTTCAAGAACTAATCAAAAAACTCATCCAGTATTAAATTCCTACAAATCTCATGTCAAATTAGTACCAGAGCCAATTACTCTTCCCGAGAATTACCAGGGCATGTGACAAACAGCCGCTGTGAATTTGACGTGCATTGGACACTGTATACAGTCCTCTTTTTCTTAGACACGTGCATATATGGCTTCTAGTTTATTGTCTCCATGTGGCAACCAAGATTAGGGCAAGGTCTTACTCAATCCATGTCTGATCAAAAGAAATTACAACTCCCCTGTACTACTCTGCCTAGAGCTTTGGGCATTTTCCAAAGACATGAAAACTCTTGTTAGATTATTTTAGCATGGCAGCATTTATGTTTTCTAAATCAGTCACATGCTGGAACCATAGACTTTATGGAGTTGCCAATAGGCTGAAGTAAGTTTGCCATGATCCTAGGACTGAACAAAATAAGAACACATCCTAAATGATACCATTAAAAAACCCCATAATTTATTACAGTTAACACTATTATCAGATACACCAAGCCTTGCAAGGACTATACATTTCCACGAGTTTTACAAACAGCTACATGATCAATGCCTTACACGAGCTTCAAAATCCAATTTCCACTATAGAAGTACAGTTACTCCTTAGTATGAAAACCAAGCAAATCAAAGCTGTACAATAGACGAAACATGAATGCTAGATATGGACCCACACAAGCTATTACATACCTATTGAGCAACATGCTAAAGGTTCAGATATATGCATACTAGGGTTTCCATTCTATAATAACCCCAGGCAAATAATATATCAACAATCAATTTCATGTGCCAACAGCCACCTAACTACTGCCAATGCCTTGAATAGTGTTTCCACAACAATTCGTCAAGTCGACTTTCAGATTACTAGACACTTCAACACATAAGCAGATCACCATTCAGGATATTCGAAAGGTTTAAGATACTCACATTTCTTGCGTTCCAAAGAATTCAACAAAGTGCTTCTTAGGATCAGGTGACTGCTTCCAGTCTTCAGGCCTGCTAATCTGAAAACACAATTAATAAAATATACCTCAAATACCAGGCAAACCACAACATATCCAAAGAATAAATCCCATCTTCACAATTATATAAGCACCTCCAGATAAGCATCTATATGCCTACCTACAACACCAAGCTTACGTCAATTTGTCGATCATAACAAACAGCAAAAACAGCAACAGAATCTGAAGTTCTTCTGTTTGTAAAAAAAAAAAAGGCACAACAACTATGGCTACAGAACCCCGATCACACAAGTTGGCAACAATCAAACGCATCACGCAGACATGCGACGGAAAGCGCAAACACTTTCACTATCTCAATTCATCCAGTAAGGTGATAAATAAGAGCAGAGAGCAAGTTTATCATCTTATTACTCGTTTAGAAAAAACGAAAGAAACTAAAAGCATAACATTAATACAACCAGCACCAAGAAGAAATTAGAATTCTGATAAATGGAAAGCGCAGAAGAAAGAAAACAAAGACCTTGGCAGGCCAGGCGGGGAAGCCCTTGACCTTGGCGAGGACAAGATCACCCAGACTTAACTGACTCTTGTCTATAGCCTTGTTCGCCGCTCCGCGTCTACGCGCCGGAGGCATGGCGCTCGCCAGAGCCGCAAAAACCCTAAATTGAAGACTTCCTCCTCACGATCGAATCGGCTTTAGGAGGTTTTTCGCACGAAAAACCCTAGACAAATCCTTAACACGAAGTCCAAGGAGTCGTCGTATCCGGACGTGCCGCCGGAGGAGAGTGGCACCGGCGCTGGAGGTGCTAGGGCATCGGAGGAATCCTAGAATTTTGCAGGGATAGAGACAGAGAGAGAGAGAGAGAGACTGTGGAATCGCAGAGAGAGAGACTGTGGAATCGCAGAGAGAGAGATAGGAGAGATTGCGGTTGGAGAGTGGTAGGACGACAGAGAATAGAATTTTTGTGACAGGGTGTTGGGTTGGGGTTGGGGGATGTAGTTGTAATTTTTGAGATTTCCTTGAGGTATTAAAAGGTATTCGTGGCCCCTTTTGAGACTTCGATGCGAGCCACTCTCGGAGACGGTGTTTCGGTCGGCGTTATTGGGAAGAATGCTTTCACGTCTTGCGTCGTTTTGGAGTGGATTTGGGCCCTTTGGAAATTGGTCCATTTGGTTTAACACTAGTATTTGTGGCAGGTCTTAGTTTTTTTTAGTTGAGTTTCAGTTTTTTTTTTGAATTTGTAAAATAAAATTTTTGAGTTTGACTTTTTATGAGACTATAAAAAATTGATAAAAATATTTAATCCTTAAATAATTTTTATTGGAGTTTAATAAAAAAACAAGAAGAGAGAAAAATTGATGAAATTTTTTAATGAAAAATTAATGGAGATTTGATGTATATATTTTAATGAAGTATGAAAATTTTGAGATTTTGATGTTTGTTTAGAAAACATTTTCGACATCTAAAATTTTACTAACCAAATATCACCTTAACAAAATTTAATTTATTCTCTCTAACTTTTTTACAAACTCCAATAAAACTTGATCTTCTACCAAATATAAAACACTATTAATTCAATTTGACTCTTAATTTTCTGTAAATTTTGACTGAAAATGATTTTTTTCACTCATAAAACAACAAATTTAAACCCATCATTTATTATTATTATTTTATGAGGGTAAAATCACAATGTTAGAGGTTAAAAAATCAATTTTAATTGAAGTTGACGAAAAAAATTTGATTGAGTTCGAATTTTTTTAAATCAATAGTTGATGGGTGGAATATGATAAAAATATCATTTTATGGTGCAAAGTGTCATGATTCACAAAATTGAGGAGTATGAGAGTATTTTATATGAAATAAATTTCATCAGCTCATTTTATTAAACTTTTTCAAAAAAATACAATAAAACCCAATCTTCTAGCAAACAGCTTTAATTTTTCAACCAACTTTCTACAAATTTCAATAAAAAGTTGAACTTAAAAAAATATTTTCTTATATAAAAATGAAAAATGTTTGATATGCCAAAACGTCACCTCCAATTCTTAAGAAAAACAAGAAGAAAGTCGCAATTTTGTAAATACAAAGAATACAGATGATATTTTTGTAAATTAGGTAAAAACAAAATTGAAATAGAAAAGGGAAATGGAAATGGGGTGGTTGGAAAACCTCACTAGGGAGGAGAAGACTCATGTAACAAAGTGTTTCTCCCTCACCTTAGTTGATTATGGTGGCTTTTAAAAACATATTTCTAACTTTTTTGGTTGGATTAAATACAATTTGTCATCAACAAGGTCAAGTCACAATTTACACCCTATATTATAAATTTTGAGATATTTCATCTTCGAACTATCGATTACTTACTACTACATTGCACTTTAAATTTTGAGAAAAGTGTTAATGACTATCATTTAGGGGTGAAAAATATATTTAACCCTTTTCAATATTAAAATATTTGCTTTGCATAATAAATTATGTAATTTGGTTATTATGATCATGTTTAATTTTATATGGACTAGGCGATTAAATTGGTATGGAATTATTTTATGTGTTTTGTTGAGTGGGGATCCAAAATGATAAGTAATGCTTCAAAGATCTTAACTAAGCTCTGGCATGGTATATATGTTAATTTAAACATATGTATACAAGATAGATTGAGATATAATAACTCAAAAAATTAATAATAACAATACATGAAGTAATAAAAGTTATATACAAAATTTTGTCTGCTTATGTGAGTGGTTATTAACAATTTTTTGTGGTGAAATTAAAAAATAACAACATTGCTAGTAGTTTGATGACATTACTTTTTTAGTTGGGTATATACTCTTCCTATTTAATTATCTTTAGGGGTAAATTCATAGTTAGCCCCTATGTTTGGGCAAAAATCATAGTTAGCTCCATATTTTTCAATCCAACAATTTGGTACTCATAACTTTCAAAACCTATCAAACTTAGCCCCCCGTCTAAATCAGGTGTTAAGTCCGACGGAAATTCATGCAAAATGACCGAAATGCCCCTCCAAAGATAAAATTTAAAATAAAATAAAATAAAATATAGATTTAAGAAATAAATTAAAATAAATATATTATTGAAATAGAGTTTCAATATAGTTTTATTTAAAAAATATTAATTTTTGAAAAAATATCATTTTTTATTTTTAATGAATTTTTTATTTTTTTTAGTAATTTTATTTTGGAGGGGCATTTTGGTCATTTTTCATGTTTTTCCGTCTGATTTAATGTCTAATTTAGACGGGGGCGAAGATTGATAGGTTTTGAAAGTTATGGGTACCAAATTGTTGGATTGAAAAATATGGGGCTAACTATGATTTTTGCCCAAACATAAGGGGCTAACTATGACTTTACCCCTTATCTTTAATTGTAAGATTTATTTGATTAATTTTATATTTGTTACTAATTATTTGTATTTATGAGTAATTAAGTACCTTGATTAATAATTGATTTTATTTATAATTATATGCTTTTGTTACTAATTATTGGTCTCTATTATTGTTTTTATGTCTTTGTTACTAACTAATATAATAAGGATTAATTTGACCTTATTTCAAATGGAATTTGACTTTTTTTTATAAGTGTCTCAAATGGAATTTGATAGAATCATATCTTGTTAAAGAAAAGAAAAGGAGAGTTGAATTTCTTGGGTGAGCCGGCCTTTGGACATAATGTCTAGACATAAGTGGATTATTTTACTTGTGAGCCTTAGCAATTAGGTTGTCACATCTTGTGTTTGTACTTACCGGTTAAGCTCACTTAACATACACATAAAGCGAGCAATACAACACACAACTACACTTGGTGATTAAAGACTATTTTGCCCTCAGGAGACTCAGCGGAAGACTTATGAAAATACAGGGTAAATGTCGAGATTTTGTAATCTTATCAAAGCTTTAATATTGATTCTTACAAAGCCGAGTTGTTTATAAATAATTTAGTTGCTTTAGGAAAAGATGGGAGTGGAATAATTTTTAAATAATACAAAACTTTATAAGTTAAGTATATCCGGGTGGCCTAAATGCCATCTAGGACTACAACAAAAAGGCTAGCTACAAAAAACGTGAGCACAATATAACTCACTGAGCCTATACAACTATGATAATTACAAAATAAAAATAGTTTAGAAGTACAGAACTGAGAAAAACTGTTATAGACATAAAGGAAAAACCTAACTAACTACTCCTCATCACTATCGGTGGTGAGAACCACCACACCGACTCCCCGCGTCACCCAACAAGGTTCCACAGCGAGGCCAGTTATGAGGGATAGGGATCTACCGGCTCTGCCGAAGCATCTACCAATCCAATATCCTCAGGTCTAGGCATGGGAGGATCCTTCAGATATCAGTAGAGAGTGTGGTCCACCGATATCTCGAAAGCGTCTGAGACCCACGCTCGGATGTGCAGGGCCACAACTTAAGGGTCTAGGTCAAGGATTTGATGTCCTTTGAATAACTTCATTTCTTGTTAATAACTTAAGCACAAGCAAACAACAAAAAAGACAGGGTGAGTCATAAGGACTCAGTAAGGTCTGAAGAGGACATGACAATAAAGTAACACATGATACAAATGTCAATAAAAGTAACATAGGATAAACATGGCAATGCAATGAGAAATTCATACTCTATTAGTTTCATAAAATAAAGACAAGTATCGATGCACGTGCAACGTAATAATGTCGTGCACCCATTTCCCATCCATTCCTCTGGGGATGAGATGTTCTAGTGCCTGCTTTATTCACCCCTATAGTCGGAGTGTGCATCCCTCCTCTCCTCTAGGACTTGTCCTGTGCCACCTACACTAAGACTCTACAAAAGGTATTTTTGCCCCATGGGAGCCCATCTACTCCTTGTAGTAGTGGGTTGCACTCTCCCCCCATATGTGCCCTATACCATCACCTTTATTAGGAACCACCTCGGGTAGGTTCGGTTTTTCATTTTCCGACCTTGGTCCATTCTATGATTCATGACATGAATGCAATCTTTGATGCTCAACTATTCTTGAAAAAATAATGCAACATTCAACCATGATCCATCATGTACTCATAAATTTGTGATTCCATTCATAATGCATAACGTTCCAAAAGGATTAATGATTTTCCAATTAATTGTTTTGTTCTTTTTCTTTTATCGGCGTATTAGACATTCTTAAATTTTTGTATTCCCTTTGTGACTTTCTTGTTTTGATTGTTCAATTAAACTTAGTAAAATCATCACAAGTACATTATTTCATTATATTATTCCTTTATGATTTTATTGCTTTTTAAATGACTTAGAAGGCAATCAATTAACTTAATTACTTTTTAATATTTTTATTTTCTTACTGTTATTATTAATTAGGCCTAATGGACCCCAAAAGACCATAATGGGGTTAGTGTACTATTACATTTTTATTAGGAAAAATTTTGAGGTTCTTTAGGGTATTGGGCCCGCATTGGACCTTAACAGGTCAGGTGATTTGAGCTCCTTGCAGATATGGGTTTGGGCTCAAATTTTTACCACTTCATCCTATTTTATGCTTAATCAAGCCATAAGCCCAGTTTTCTTGTTCGGACCCTTTTACTCTTATAATTACCTAAAATTCCAGATCTGCACCTAAAATTCATGTACGACTAGGGAGTTCTAATTTTCATGTATAGAAAGTTTCAAGCATAAATTAAAAATGTTTTTACATAAAATCATGCTCAGTGTGTTTCGGGTACTAAGGGACTTGTAGAAATTTGCATGCATGTTAATCTCTTTTCATTATCTTGTTTTTAAATTCACATATTATTCATTATTCAATTGATTTCACAATGAAATGACCAGATCATCAACCAAAAACCAACATCAACCTTCATGCCCCTTTTGGCTTCCATTTTTCTATTCCATAAGACAAAAATTTATGCATGTGCTTCATAATCTCTTTATGCCATTTCAAGGCCATCAAGCTCACTTTGAGCTCCCTTTAGGGCACTGCAATGAGCCCCTTACCTAATGGCAAAACTACCCACTACCCTAGAAACAAGAGGATCTAGGCTAGAACTTGAAACAAGAAGTTGATGAAAGAAAAGTCAAGAAGAAAAAGCTTGGAATGTGCCTTTTTCTCTTGGCCGAACCATCCTCTAGCTGGGGCTTCTCAACCCTGGTGTAGGTGCCGGGTTTTTAAAGGTGTATGTGTAGGTGACAATTATTTAAAAACCGGCCTACCCGATATAGGTGCCGTTTTTGGCCAAAACCGGCACCTACATCCGGTAGGCCGGTTTTTAAATAATTGTCACCTACACATACACCTTTAAGGGCAAAAACTGGCCCTTAGCGGTGGCGGTTTAACAGTGGTGGTTTCCGGTTATCCTACATTCATATTGAGCCATTTTTTTAACATTTTAAGCACTTGGCCCAATGTATTCTTTTTTCTTTTTTCTTTTGGTCCATTAATCACATATCAATAAAATCTAAACTAATGAAATTGAAATTCTAAAATCAATAAAATTAAAGATCATCTTAAAATATAAGATGAGAATTTAAAGTCCAACGTAATAGAGACGTACCTGTAAGAATATCATAAAGATGAGTCTTAAAGACAACCCAAGAGGGGGGGGTGAATTGGGTTTTTCAAAAACTTTTGAACTCTTTTGCACACAAACCCAAAACGTTCTAATCAATATCTAGGAAAAACTATGGACTAGATATATGCAAACAAAGATAATAACTATTGTAGATAAACAAGTTCAATCACGAAATATCAGCAGAAATAAAAGAGAAGGGTAAGAGAGATGACACCAGTATTTTTAGGTGGTTCGGCCAATCTCTTGCCTACGTCCACCCCCAAGGCTATTGACTTCCTTGGGCTTCCTTTACTATTCTCCAAGTGAATACACACCTTAGCTTCCGAGGTGCTAAGGAACCGTTACAAAGCGTTTTCCGAGCTTACGCTTCAACTCGTTTCCCAAATCCCAAATCCTAGGGATTTCTTCTACTTCTCACAAGTAGGGTACAGTGTTCACACAACACTAGGAGGGTTTACAAAGATTGGGTACAATGTGTGAAGGCTCTCTAAGCCAGATTTACAAGTGGGTAACTCAAGAAATGAAACGGCTCTCTAAGCCAAATCTACAAATGAATAGCTCAAGATATGGAAAGGCTCACTAAGCCAAGTCTACAAATGAAAGAACCTGAGTTTTGCTAGAGGAACAAGATCTTCTGAGAAAGCTTTGTAGAGTTGCAAGATGATTCACGAGCTTTCTCTCTCAAGAAATTAGGGCAAGAATGATTTTCGTGTGAAGCTCTTCAAGTGTTCTTGTTTCTCTTTCAAACTTCTTCTATTTATAGTCTCTAGGGCATCAGGGGTCTTCTTGTAAAGATTTGGAGCCGTTGGAGGTCATTTGGGTCCTTTGGAGACAACTTTTAAGTGAGTGACGTTGCTCCAGATCTGAGAAATCGAAGCATGTGTCGACACCATCCATGTATGTGTCGACACTTATGTCCAATGTGTCGACACTTCTCTTCAAAATGTTGACCCTTCAAAATGCCTTGGAAACATGCCTTCGGGTGCATGTGCAATGTGTCGACACTAAGTGTATATGTGTCGACACCTTCAAATTGGCTTGGATGCTTGCTTTCTGTCGTATGACCAATGTGTCGACACCTTTGCTCTATGTGTCGACACCTTCAAATTGGCTTGGATGCTTGCTTTCTGTTGATAGTGCAATGTGTCGACACTTTTGGTCTATGTGTCGACACCTTCATCTTGGCCTGGGAACTTGCTTTCTGTTGAATGACCGATGTGTCGACACCTCTCTACTATGTGTCGACACCTTCACTTTGGCTTGAAACATGCCTTCTGGTGTATGACCGATGTGTCGACACCATGATGACATGTGTCGACACCTTCAACACTTAGGCTGAAAAGTGTTTCTCTTGGCACCTTTAAGCAATCCCAAAAACATCTACAATGTAAAGATTGTCCAATAAGCTTGTGTAGTGGTGTTCAATTATATCTAAGGCCAATTTAAGCTTAGAGAACTCTTGATATCATTTTCTTAAAAAGATTTGCAAATGTAGAATCTAAAGGTCTCAAACTAGTTGAAAAAGTTTGTTATCATCAAAATCAAAAATAGATTGTTTATAAAAAAACCTTGGGCTAACAATCTCCCCCTTTTTGATGATGACAAACCAACTATTAATAAACCGTTGATACCAAAATGAAAAGCTCCCCCTGAGATTAGGCTGGAGTTTTTCAAGAGTTTTTAGCAAAAAGAACTTTAAGATTCTACGAAAATTTTGCAAGAGTTCCCTTTGTAAATAGAGGTTTTCCAAATTTTCAAAGCCTGTAAAAACACTTCTATAACATCCTCCAAACTCCCCCAAACTTCATCATTCAATTTCAGATCACAAGACTTCATATAGAGGAGAGTTTCAAGAAGATTACCTGAAGTACAATTCAGATATCCACAACGTTTTAAAACCTTATAACCAACATCAATGATATACCAATAAATGATCATAAGAAACAATACTCATAATACCAAGAATAAACCATACATTCATCCAACAATTGTCCAAAATACAAATGCATCCAAATGTTCAAAAGATAAGTACAGAAGAATGTCCTATCAGAAATTACATCAAAACGAAACTACTATCTATTTTCTCCCCCTTTGGCATCATCAAAAACATAATAAGGGAGAGGCAAGGATAGAGAAGGCGGGGACAATTATTCAAGTGGAGGAGGATCGTAGGCGACATCCCATTTCCTCAGCCAGTTAGTCCAGGTAGTGGAGAACCAGTACGTCCAGCGGATCACACGGGGCTGAAGATTACGATCAGCATCCAAATGACGTTCAGTAGCCGAGATCACTTCGCGGGAAGTGTTGGCCATGGATTCCTTGAGGTGCACAGATGCCAAGGCGAACTCATCCACGGTTTTCTGAATTACATCACTAGCCAGTTTGATGCTTTTGTTGACTTGTTGCTGAACACCCTGTACATTCTCGGAGACGGTGTCAATGCGCTGTTGATGCTCCCCAAGCATCTTCTTGATATCCTCAAGACCCGTCTTGACGTCAGAGGAGAGACCGTCCATTTTCATGCTCAGTTGGTGCTGGGCCTCTTTAATTTCCTCAACAGAGGCTGCCAAGGAGTTAAGACGTGAATCCCGAGACCCACCAACCTCTCTTCGGGAAGAACGCACAGCGGGTGAAGTAGTGGCATGCACTGGAGGTCGTGCTCTCGGAGGAGTGCCAGCAGTCATGGGTACCCTATCAGTGGCCTCAACCTCTGCCTCATCAGCAGATTCGTCCTCAGACTCTGAACCCCTTTCTTCTACCATGTGATATGCGCCCGCACCTTTCTTAATCCACAGACCCTCATCATTCTTCATATACCCCATTAACTTCAGGGTTTTCTCATTGTACTCTTGGAAGATTTTGGGTTTCTCCTTAACCTCCCCAACTATGCCAACCTCGAAAGCATGAAACACATGGGTGAAATACATCCCATATGGCAGCCCTTGTTTCTTTTTCTCAATGGCTGCTTTCACGTGGTTTAGCATCAAATGGCCCAAGTTCATTCGAGTACGAGTTATTAAACAGTACATGATAAATAACTCTAAGTACGTCACGTACTCGAATTTGCCCGTTCTAGGTAAAATGATATTGCATACCATGTGATGCAATATCCGTCTATGAACACTAAGGGCATTGGCCATGGGTTTAACTATCTCCTCTAGGGTTGGATCCTCCAACACAACCCTAAGTATCTCAATGGGTTCTACTTCAGGCATCCCCACCCAACTATAAGCATCATAGAAGCATTTTCCTTCATTGGGGGCCGATATCACAAAATTCAACGATGTGACAGATAAGTCTAGGTGCTGAGCATTTACATAACTTGTCACATTCTCAGCAGATGTAATCTTGAGATTCGAATAAACTAACTTCACAAGGTATAGAAAATAATCTAATTTCACAGTAACAAACTTATCCCATCCTTGGTACTCAAAAATCTCTTGAAAATCAAACCCATTTTGATTAAACCAATTGAAATCCATCCACCTACCACCAAGAACTTTCCTCCCTCTAAAATCTTGAACAAATTTGTTCTTACAGAGGCCTGACCTGTATACATAGGCTTCTGTAATTGGCAGTGGTTCTTCCACCTCCTTTCCCTTCTTCTTTGCCCTCGGATTTGCAGGTGAAGTCGCCTTGGAGGATCGTTTTGGTCGACGTGAAGACATTTGGGCCGAATGGAGGAGAAATGGGGTGATGGCGCGGGGGTGTTGAGAGAGAGAGAGAGAGATTGGGTGAGTGAGAGGAGAGATTGAGAGAAAGAATCGCGTGGGTTTTGGGAGAGAAAGAGGTCTGAAAAGGAGAGAGAGAGATTTCGAGCCCTAACAATTGGAAAATGAAATGAAAACGCCTGAAACCCTATTTTAAAAACGGGAGTCCCGATATATGTGTCGACACTTAGTCCGCATGTGTCGACACATTGGTCGTGCACGAAAGATGTGTCGACACTTAGTCCTTATGTGTCGACACATTGGTCATGCTCCCGAATGTGTTTGAAAAAATACTCACGAAAGATGTGTCGACACTTAGTCCTTATGTGTCGACACATTGGTCATGCTCCCGAATGTGTTGAAAAATACTCTCTCGGGTACAAGGATTATGTGTCGACACTATGCATATATGTGTCGACACAATCTTCTCCAGTGAAGAAAGAGGCCATTAAAACCAGATGTGTGACACTTGGTTCTTGAAGTGTCGACACATAGCATGAAAACATGATTTTTCACAAAGATTCACAGGAGAAAACATGCGATATGATACAAAAATCATTGAACAAAACTTCAACCAACATTCAAAGCATGATCAATGCAATCAACCAATGTTATTTAAGAGAAGAAACACAATAATATTCAAAAGTTCATCCCAATGGAAAACTCATTCCTATCTCTTGGCGAATAAAACAGAATCTATCCTCATTAAGGGGTTTTGTGAAAATGTCCGCCAATTGAAGGTCGGTATTTACGAATTCAAGAACGATATCCCCTTTTTGAGCATGATCTCTAATAAAATGATGTTTTATCTCAATGTGTTTAGTCCTAGAGTGCTGAATAGGATTTTTAGTGAGATTTATAGCACTAGTGTTGTCACATTTTATTGGGATGAGAGAATAATGAAGATTAAAATCTTCCAATTGTTGTTTCATCCACAATACTTGTGCACAAAATTGCCTATAGCAATATACTCGGCTTCCGTGGTTGATAGAGCCACGAAATTTTGTTTCTTACAACACCAAGAGACTAGTGAGGGTCCAAGAAATTGGCATGCACCACTAGTACTCTTTCTATCAATTTTGCATCCAGCATAATCCGCATCCGAGTATCCTTGTAAATTAAATTCAACACTCTTAGGATAAAACAGACCTAGATTTTGAGTGCCAACAAGATATCTAAAAATTCTTTTAACAGCAAGGAGATGAGATTCCTTTGGACATGATTGATATCTAGCACACATGCAAACACTGAACATTATATCAGGTCTACTAGTGTGAGACCCTGAAAAATCAGTACGTACTCAGTGGTAAGCTTAAGGATTCAGTGATTTGTTTTGAATTAATGGAGTTCATGGTATGATCTAAATTTAATGAGCATTATGGAATATCAATGGATGAGGTCTACATTTTAAGGTAGTCAATTTAAGTTGTTAGATTAAATGTATTTCTTTTTAATATCCTTGATTAATTTTTGAAGGATTATGTTATGGACCATATTATTGGGCTATTAAGGTTTAAATGGTTGGACTTAAAGCCTAAAAGAATGGGCTGAAAATGGACAGCCCAAGCTTGGCCGAAAATTAGGAATGATGGGCCTTGAAATTTAATCAAGTGGGCTGCTCAATTACATGTGATGATGGGCCCTTGAAGTTGTGATATTGGGCTGCTATAAGGCTTAGAGTAATAGGTGGATATTGGGCCTTTAAATGTATGCAATTGGGCTACCATGAAGATCAAGAAATTGGGCTTTAAATTTATGCTAATGGGCTGCCAAAATGTTCATGGAAATGAGCTTTAAACTATGCTATTGGGCTGCCATAATATTCATGGTAATGGGCTGCCATTGAATGATTATTGGGCTTTAAGGATTTAGGTTATTGGGCCTTAGCCTTTAGGCTTGTGAAATGGACTTGAGACTTGTGATATTGGGCCTTAGACAAATATTATTGGGCTATCAAAGTCTTATGTGATTGAAATTTTAGTGGACCTAACTTTAAAGATTGGTGTTAATGGGCCCTATCCTTTAAACTTATGAATTGGATCTAAGATGGTGTTGTTGGGCCTTGGATTAATGTTGTTGGGCTGCCCAATGGGTCTTGGAGTTAAGTTATAATATAAGATTAGTAGTACTAATCATTCATTAAGCCAACTAAGTATGCTATGTAACTAGGTTGGTTGAGTTGTAACTAAGTAAACTAAACTAGTTGGATTTCAACCAAGGGAACTAAATGGTTGAACTAAGCATTAAATATGGAATTCAAATGTGTGGTGGAGGGTGATTTTCGTGGGTTGCAAGATAGACATAGGGGAGACAAGACATGACAAGTTGAAAAGTAAATTTTGGAAGGAAAAACTTCCCTTTGACCGAACATAAGGCCAAGTTCATGCTCCCTTGCTTTTTGGCTTTTCATTTCACACCCATCACACTTCCTTTCCACTTTATTTGTGTCACCTCACTTCTTTGGAGCCATTTGGTCGACCAACACAATCCAAAAGAGAGAAACCCAAAGCCAAAACCGAAATCAAGAGAGAAAGGGAGAGGAAGAGAGAACTTGGTGTAAACCGAACCTTTTGGAGCCACAAAGAGTGATTTCAAGCTTGGACCAAGGGGATTTCGTGTAAGGGGGAAGGAGAAGAAGGAGTAGAAGGAAAAAGGGAGGTCTTGCAAGAAGAAGAAAGGAAGGAGAAGACAAAGGACAACCAAGGTAACAACCGGATCTTATTTCCTTCTTGTTGGCCGAACCCTCTTGTGAATAGATCTTAAAATGTGAGTTGTGTTGTGCTTGGATATTGTGAGATCTTGAATGATTAAAGAACCTTAAGTTATTTAGTAGGTGAAGGAGAGAGAAATTTTGCAAGGGAACAAGGAGAAGGAACAAGGAACAACAAGGTAGAAACCGAATCTACCATTTCTCTTGTTGGCCGAAACTGTTGGTGAATAGATCTTGAACTTTTATGCTTTGATGATGTTGAATATTGCTAGATCTGGTGTTATTAAGATGTATAAGAGTAGATCTAGCCATGTATGTTCTAGATCTAAGGTTGAATGTGAAGAAAAATGCAAATGGAGAACAATGTATGTTAAAGGAAGCTAGATCTAAGTTTATGCTAAGTTGGTGGGTTGTAAGTTGTAAATCTCCTTAGATCTATGGTTATGGATGTGTTGGAATGTTAGATCTAAGTGTTTGACCATTGTTATGATGATTTAATGAACAATATACATGTGAAGAGGTTCCGAACTATGGAAGAAATGCATGATAAAGAGGGAGATAGGACAAATGTAAGATTTGGCATAAATCACTATGATGGCCGAACCATGCAACCCTAAATTGCATTTTGCTGTTTATGTTTGGTGTTAGATCTAAGAGCATGAATGAATGTGAGTATGTACTGACTTGTTATTGGAAAATGCATGTAAGTTTGGTTGTGAATCGAGGAAGTTGCATGCAAATGAATAATGAGAAAATTCCAAGTGTTCCATGATATGGTGTTGGCCGAATGTCACTTTGTCCTTGATCTTGAATTATGTTATGATTGGTAGTTCTTAGGTTGTGAAATTGTTGAATGGAGGATGGGATCACCATGGGAGATGAAGTTGTAATTAAAGAACACATAAGATTGGTGTTGGCCGAATGCCATGAGGAAGAGAAACCCGAATTGCAAGCTTGTAACAATTGGACTTGTAACAATTGGAGATTTTATTTGCTTGTGATGAATGAATAAAATTAGGATTTTGGCCAAACAAATTAAAAGATGTTAAGGCTTAAAGGATCGAGTTAAAGGATTAACAAGCCTTGTGATGTTAAGCATGGATTAAGGATTCAATTAGAATGATTTAATGTTGGCCAAATCCTATTTAGGGCAGAGTGAGACATAATCGTAATGATATGTATATCAAAGCTAAGGATTAGAGAGCCTTGACCTTATGAGGAGAAAAGTGTTAACCCTAATCAAGATACCTATAAGTATATGTGCATAGATATTATATTGCAATACTAAATAATTAAATGACCTAAGTTTTAAATATTAGTTAAAGAATAAATTAAATAAAATATTTAATGATTAAAAGAATTATATTGATATATATATATATATTATCAAAAAGAAAATATAATATAGTTGCCATTCGGAAACATTTCCGATGAATGGAAGGTACGAAGTCAAGTGATGAACGGGAAGTTCAAGATGGATTAAGAAAAATCCGGCAACTATATTATACCATTAAATTAAGTAATGCGTAGAATTATCGCTACTTGTCCTTAGTGGACTTCAAGAGGACTGTCGGGTAATTCGTAGGACCGACACATACCGATATGGTTTCATCTATACGCAGTACATTGAAAGATTGAACCTATTCCTTGTAGGCGAGGAGCCAAGTGAGCAAAGGAGAATTTGCGAGGAGTACTGTAAGTGAATCTTACCCCTTTTGGAAAACTGGAATGATACACTGCATGTTTTATTGTGCATGGCAAGATGTTTTTAATACATATGAAATGTATTGCATGAAGAATGTTTCAAGTACGCATGATGTTTCGAACATGTCATAGCATGATCATTTGCATGAACGCATGAGAGACGTTTTGATGCAAATGAAATTACGATGTTTTCAAGAGTGGCATGGCATGTTCATTTCATAGAAACATGAAAAGTTGTTTTATGCAAATGAAAGAGAATTTATGTTATGATTAAGCCCGGAGGCTTTGATTGAACACGTACTAAGTTAAGTGAGGTTCGACATCCATGCCGAGGGACGTTGTTCGTGAAGGATGGATGGATGAAACCTGAGACATCCATGCCGAGGGACGTTGTTCGTGAAGGATGGATGGATGGACGCCCATACCGAGGGACGTTGTTCGTGAAGGATGGGTTAGTCCGTGAGGTATGTGCAACCACACCGAGGAACGTTGCTCGAGAAGGTGTGGCGCCTCCAAGGGTCGTGTCTAGCCATCAGGCCTGGGGCAACTATGGGCTAGCTCGACCAGATGTTAAGGTCTCCAAGGGAATTCGGGGACGGTTCCGAAGGGAACGCACAACCCTGACTTCAGGGGTCAAATGGAGCGAGCCAAGAGTAAGAGATACGAAATGGTTGTGAAAAGGCCAACAGTGGCACAAGTATGGAAAGAATGATTTTCAAGGGCCAAGGGCCAATTTTATAAGCAAGAATGAAAGAAAGATTTTCAAGGGCCTGGGGCCAATTTTGAGATTTGAAATGCATTTGAAAAGGCCAAGAGTGGCAAGAGATTTTAGTGCATGGCATGTGCATCACGGAGCATGCATATGCATCATGGCTTTTTATGCACTAACTCATGAATTACAGTTTTGCATTTCTTCTCTTATCGCTACAGTGTATTGAAGTAAGTATGCTTTTAAAGCTATGTTTTATTAAAGTTCATGTTTCAACTGTTGTTCCTTACTGAGTCTTTCGACTCATAGTTTTTAAATCGTATCATTGAGGAGAGGAAGAGAGAACTTGGTGTAAACCGAACCTTTTGGAGCCACAAAGAGTGATTTCAAGCTTGGACCAAGGGGATTTCGTGTAAGGGGGAAGGAGAAGAAGGAGTAGAAGGAAAAAGGGAGGTCTTGCAAGAAGAAGAAAGGAAGGAGAAGACAAAGGACAACCAAGGTAACAACCGGATCTTATTTCCTTCTTGTTGGCCGAACCCTCTTGTGAATAGATCTTAAAATGTGAGTTGTGTTGTGCTTGGATATTGTGAGATCTTGAATGATTAAAGAACCTTAAGTTATTTAGTAGGTGAAGGAGAGAGAAATTTTGCAAGGGAACAAGGAGAAGGAACAAGGAACAACAAGGTAGAAACCGAATCTACCATTTCTCTTGTTGGCCGAAACTGTTGGTGAATAGATCTTGAACTTTTATGCTTTGATGATGTTGAATATTGCTAGATCTGGTGTTATTAAGATGTATAAGAGTAGATCTAGCCATGTATTTTCTAGATCTAAGGTTGAATGTGAAGAAAAATGCAAATGGAGAACAATGTATGTTAAAGGAAGCTAGATCTAAGTTTATGCTAAGTTGGTGGGTTGTAAGTTGTAAATCTCCTTAGATCTATGGTTATGGATGTGTTGGAATGTTAGATCTAAGTGTTTGACCATTGTTATGATGATTTAATGAACAATATACATGTGAAGAGGTTCCGAACTATGGAAGAAATGCATGATAAAGAGGGAGATAGGACAAATGTAAGATTTGGCATAAATCACTATGATGGCCGAACCATGCAACCCTAAATTGCATTTTGCTGTTTATGTTTGGTGTTAGATCTAAGAGCATGAATGAATGTGAGTATGTACTGACTTGTTATTGGAAAATGCATGTAAGTTTGGTTGTGAATCGAGGAAGTTGCATGCAAATGAATAATGAGAAAATTCCAAGTGTTCCATGATATGGTGTTGGCCGAATGTCACTTTGTCCTTGATCTTGAATTATGTTATGATTGGTAGTTCTTAGGTTGTGAAATTGTTGAATGGAGGATGGGATCACCATGGGAGATGAAGTTGTAATTAAAGAACACATAAGATTGGTGTTGGCCGAATGCCATGAGGAAGAGAAACCCGAATTGCAAGCTTGTAACAATTGGACTTGTAACAATTGGAGATTTTATTTGCTTGTGATGAATGAATAAAATTAGGATTTTGGCCAAACAAATTAAAAGATGTTAAGGCTTAAAGGATCGAGTTAAAGGATTAACAAGCCTTGTGATGTTAAGCATGGATTAAGGATTCAATTAGAATGATTTAATGTTGGCCAAATCCTATTTAGGGCAGAGTGAGACATAATCGTAATGATATGTATATCAAAGCTAAGGATTAGAGAGCCTTGACCTTATGAGGAGAAAAGTGTTAACCCTAATCAAGATACCTATAAGTATATGTGCATAGATATTATATTGCAATACTAAATAATTAAATGACCTAAGTTTTAAATATTAGTTAAAGAATAAATTAAATAAAATATTTAATGATTAAAAGAATTATATTGATATATATATATATATTATCAAAAAGAAAATATAATATAGTTGCCATTCGGAAACATTTCCGATGAATGGAAGGTACGAAGTCAAGTGATGAACGGGAAGTTCAAGATGGATTAAGAAAAATCCGGCAACTATATTATACCATTAAATTAAGTAATGCGTAGAATTATCGCTACTTGTCCTTAGTGGACTTCAAGAGGACTGTCGGGTAATTCGTAGGACCGACACATACCGATATGGTTTCATCTATACGCAGTACATTGAAAGATTGAACCTATTCCTTGTAGGCGAGGAGCCAAGTGAGCAAAGGAGAATTTGCGAGGAGTACTGTAAGTGAATCTTACCCCTTTTGGAAAACTGGAATGATACACTGCATGTTTTATTGTGCATGGCAAGATGTTTTTAATACATATGAAATGTATTGCATGAAGAATGTTTCAAGTACGCATGATGTTTCGAACATGTCATAGCATGATCATTTGCATGAACGCATGAGAGACGTTTTGATGCAAATGAAATTACGATGTTTTCAAGAGTGGCATGGCATGTTCATTTCATAGAAACATGAAAAGTTGTTTTATGCAAATGAAAGAGAATTTATGTTATGATTAAGCCCGGAGGCTTTGATTGAACACGTACTAAGTTAAGTGAGGTTCGACATCCATGCCGAGGGACGTTGTTCGTGAAGGATGGATGGATGAAACCTGAGACATCCATGCCGAGGGACGTTGTTCGTGAAGGATGGATGGATGGACGCCCATACCGAGGGACGTTGTTCGTGAAGGATGGGTTAGTCCGTGAGGTATGTGCAACCACACCGAGGAACGTTGCTCGAGAAGGTGTGGCGCCTCCAAGGGTCGTGTCTAGCCATCAGGCCTGGGGCAACTATGGGCTAGCTCGACCAGATGTTAAGGTCTCCAAGGGAATTCGGGGACGGTTCCGAAGGGAACGCACAACCCTGACTTCAGGGGTCAAATGGAGCGAGCCAAGAGTAAGAGATACGAAATGGTTGTGAAAAGGCCAACAGTGGCACAAGTATGGAAAGAATGATTTTCAAGGGCCAAGGGCCAATTTTATAAGCAAGAATGAAAGAATGATTTTCAACGGCCAAGGGCCAATTTTATAAGCAAGAATGAAAGAAAGATTTTCAAGGGCCTCGGGCCAATTTCGAGATTTGAAATGCATTTGAAAAGGCCAAGAGTGGCAAGAGATTTTAGTGCATGACATGTGCATCACGGAGCATGCATATGCATCATGGCTTTTTATGCACTAACTCATGAATTACAGTTTTGCATTTCTTCTCTTATCGCTACAGTGTATTGAAGTAAGTATGCTTTTAAAGCTATGTTTTATTAAAGTTCATGTTTCAACTGTTGTTCCTTACTGAGTCTTTCGACTCATAGTTTGTAAAACGTATCACTCCAGATCCACAAGATAACTGGGGAGCAGAGGAGTATCTCACGTAGAAATCCTGGAAGTTTAGGGATTGGAGCCGGAGTTTGTGAACTCCGAAGTAGCACTTGGGAGTGCTGGTTTTGATCAAGTGGCAGTATGTTGCCCTAGTACGTTTTGTATAAGTTGCGAACAAGATGCAATGTATAGACTTTTCTGAATTATGATGCATATACCGAGAGGTTATGATCTTTGAGCTTGTATCTCAGCCAACATGTGGATCCTGAGTGAGTCATCCTATGTATATAAAAAAAAAAAAAATTTCCGCTGTAAGAGTTAGTGTAAACGCTGGAGTGTTCCCGGGGAATGCTCGCGGCTGTCACGGTCCCTGCGGGATGGCGTTCGGGGCGTGACAACTAGCAGTAAGATAGAGTAAAGAGTCAATCATACCTCGATATTTTGTTTGGTCCACATCCTTACCTTTCTCATCTTTTTCCAATTTTGTGGATGGACTCATGGGTGTACTCATTGGTTTTGAATTGTCCATGTTGAATCGTTTGAGGAGATCCCTTGTATATTTAGCTTGATTAATGAAGATCTCTTCATTGTTTTGCTTGATTTGAAGTCCGAGAAAATAGTTTAGTTCTCCCATGAGGCTCATCTCGAACTCACCTTGCATTACTTGAGCAAATTCTTGACACAAGGATTCGTTAGTAGATCCAAAAATAATATCATCAACATAAATTTGGACTATCAACAATTCATTCTCTTTTTCTTTTGCGAAGAGAGTTGTATCAATTTTTCCTCGTACAAAGCCATTTTCAATTAGAAAGGAACTAAGACGTTCATACCATTCTCGAGGTGCTTGTTTTAATCCATAAAGTGCTTTTGTGAGCTTGTACACATGATTTGAGAGATTTTCATCCTCAAATCCTGGTGGTTGCTCAACATAGACTTCCTCAGTGAGGAATCCATTTAAAAATGCACTTTTCACATCCATTTGAAATAATTTGAAATCTTTATAGCAAGCGAAAACGAGTAACATGCGAATGGATTCCAAACGAGCAACAGGAGCAAAGGTTTCATCAAAATCAATTCCTTCTTCTTGATTGTAACCTTGGGCTACTAATCTTGCTTTGTTCCTTACTACTACTCCGGATTCATCCATTTTGTTTCTAAAAACTCATTTTGTACCAATAACTGGATAATCCTTGGGTCTAGGAACTCGATGCCATACTTGGTTTTTATCAAATTGTTTTAGTTCATCTTCCATAGCATGGATCCAACATTCATCATTTTTAGCCTCAGAAAAATTCTTAGGCTCAAGTTGAGAAAGTAAAGCAAGATTATTGGCTTGAAGAAATGAAGATCTAGTTCTTACCCCTTTTTCAACATTACCAATGATTTGTTGCGGAGGATGATTTTTGATGTATTTCCACGACTTTGGCAAGTCATTGTCATCGCGATGAGATTCCTCTTGAATCTTTTGGGGTTCTTCCTCTTTTACCGTTGATTCTTCTTTGTCCATGTTGATAGTGAGTTGATCGACTTCTTTGGTGAGATCTATAACATCTTCGTCATTATTCCTCACAGGATTGTTAGATTCATCAAAAACAACATGAACAGATTCTTCTATAACTAGAGTACGTTTATTGAATATACGATAAGCTTTACTAGAAGTTGAGTAGCCAAGAAATATACCTTCGTCGGCTTTCGCATCAAACTTACCCAAATTGTCCTTGTTGTTGTTTAGGACAAAACATTTACATCCGAATATATGAAAGTAACCAATGTTGGGTTTTCTATCATTCCATAGCTCGTAAGGTGTTTTCTTGAGGATTGGTCTAATCATGCATCGGTTCATAACATAGCAACTTGTGTTAACTGCTTCAGCCCAGAAGTAGTCAGGCAAGTTGTTTTCACAAAGTATGGTTCTAGCCATCTCTTCAAGGGTCCTATTCTTCCTCTCTACAACACCGTTTTGTTGAGGAGTTCTAGGAGCCGAGAAGTTATGGTTAATACCATTTTCATCACAGAATTTTTCAAAGGAGGAATTTTCAAATTCTCTTCCATGATCACTCCTTATGCTAGAAATAGCAAAACCTTTTTCATTTTGGATTTTCTTGCTAAGTTTTTCAAATGTATGAAATGCCTCATCCTTATGAGCCAAGAATATAACCCATGTAAATCTACTAAAGTCATCAACAACAACAAAGCCAAAACGTTTGCCACCCAAACTCAAGGTCAGGGTTGGACCAAATAAGTCCATGTGTAGAAGTTGAAGTGGTCTAGTAGTGGACACAATGTTTTTGGGTTTAAAGGAGGTTTTGGTTTGTTTGCCCTTTTGACATGCTGCACAAATCTCATTTTTTTCAAAAGAAAGGTTAGGCAAACCCAAAACAAGATCCTTTTTGGCAAGTTTTGAAATCAAGTCCATGCTTGCATGAGCAAGTCTTCTATGCCACAACCAACTATCTTTGTCATTTAGAGCTGAAAGACATTTTATGTTTTCTGAAGAGATGCTCTCTAAATGAACAATATACACATTTTCAAATCTGTGACCGACAAACAAAACTTTCTTGTTTTCAATGTTCTCAACAAGACACATAGATGATTCAAAAATGACTCGGTTTCCTTTGTCACACAATTGACTAATACTAAGAAGGTTATGCTTTAAACCTTCGACAAGAAGAACATTATCAATTGAGGAATTGGGATACTTACCAATGCTTCCAACTCCGAGTATTTTACCTTTTCCATTGTCACCAAAAGTGACTGATCCTTTGTTTTTAGGATGAAATGAGTTGAACCATATTTTCTCTCCGGTCATGTGCTTGGAGCATCCACTATCAAGAATCCAATGGTCCTTGACATCTTCTGATTTCAAGCACACCTGCATAAAGAATCAATTCTTGATCTTTGGTACCCAAATCCTTTTGGGTCCATTAGTATTAGAACTGATTTCTTTCATCTTGTCCTTACGGACCCACATAAATTTAATCCCATAAGAGGATTTCTTTTTAGTTTGACAGACATGTGATATGTGACCAGATTTACCACAAAAGTTGCATAGCATAAATGATGGAGATGATTTTGTGATCATGTAAGAGTAAGATTTTTGATCTTGAAAAGAATCATATCCAATACCACTTTTATTAAAGCAACACCTTTGAGACCCAAGAAGAATGTCAAGGTTTTTCTTTCCTTGAGTGAATCTTGCAAGATCTTTTGTGAGAGAGTCAACCTTCATTTTCAAAGCTTCATTTTCAATAATCAAGGTATTTGACTCTCTTTGTAAAGATTTTTCATTTTCTTGAGTAGTTCTTGCGAGATCATCTCTAAAGGATATAACTTGACTTTTCAAAATATCGTTCTCTTTAGCAATACTTTCGAAATTTCTTTTAAGAGAACTATATTTTGAGATCATTCTTTTAAATTCAATATATTGGTCATCAAAGGCATCTTGCAGTTCCTCAAATGTAAAGGAATAAAGCAAAGAGTCTTGTACCTCATCTTCATCTTCCTTTGCCATGAGACACAAGTTTGCAGCTTCTTCATCACTTTCGCTGCTGCTTTCATCAGATTCTCCCCATGCAGCCAAGAATGCTTTCTTCTTGCTTTTGAAGTCTCTTAACTTCTTGTGTGTCTCGAGATTGGGGCAATCAGACTTTATATGCCCTGGCTTCTTGCATCCAAAGCAGATAATCTCATTCTTCTTACTGCTATCACCCTTGAAGTGCGTTTTCCTTGAGAATCTTTTATCCCCTTGTTTCTTGCGGAAGAACTTCTTGAATTTCTTGGTGAATAGGGCAAATTCTTCATCATCATCCTCAGAGGATTCATCTTCACTCGAGCATGTTGCTTTTAATGCTACGCCCCTTTTTCTTCTACCTTCGTCCTCATCCTCCTTTACTTGATTCATCTCATGTGTCATGAGAGATCCCATGAGTTCGTCAAGTGATAGCTTTGTCAAATCCTTAGCTTCTTGAATTGCTGTCACTTTAGGCTCCCAAGTCTTAGGAAGACATCTGAGGATCTTTCTCACCATTTCAACATTAGTATACTCTTTTCCGAGAGATTTTAATCCATTTATAATATCAGTGAAACGAGTAAACATAGAAGAGATAGATTCATCAGATTTCATTTTGAACAGTTCATAATTATGCACAAGCATACTAATCTTGTTTTCTTTAACTTGATTAGTACCTTCATGGGATACTTCTAGCTTATCCCAAATTTCTTTTGTGGTATCGCATCCTGAAATTCGATTGAACTCATTTGCATCAAGTGCACAGTATAGCACATTCATGGCTTTAGAATTCAAAGACATAAGTTTAAGATCGGTATCATCCCAATCTTTTTCGTCCTTCAGTTTACCCTCCTTGTCTCTAGGAAATCTAGGACCTCTGGAGATAACTCTCCATAGTTCATAATCTACGGCTTGGATGTAGATTCTCATCCTTGCCTTCCAATAGTTATATGCATTTCCATTAAACAAGGGAGGTCGATTCGTCGACTGCACTTCAGCCAAGGTTGTGCCAACTGGGGTTGTCATAATAAAGAGCTAGTAACCTCAGCTCCGATACCAATTGTGAGTCTTAAAGACAACCCAAGAGGGGGGGTGAATTGGGTTTTTCAAAAACTTTTGAACTCTTTTGCACACAAACCCAAAACGTTCTAATCAATATCTAGGAAAAACTATGGACTAGATATATGCAAACAAAGATAATAACTATTGTAGATAAACAAGTTCAATCACGAAATATCAGCAGAAATAAAAGAGAAGGGTAAGAGAGATGACACCAGTATTTTTAGGTGGTTCGGCCAATCACTTGCCTACGTCCACCCCCAAGGCTATTGACTTCCTTGGGCTTCCTTCACTATTCTCCAAGTGAATACACACCTTAGCTTCCGAGGTGCTAAGGAACCGTTACAAAGCGTTTTCCGAGCTTACGCTTCAACTCGTTTCCCAAATCCCAAATCCTAGGGATTTCTTCTACTTCTCACAAGTAGGGTACAGTGTTCACACAACACTAGGAGGGTTTACAAAGATTGGGTACAATGAGTGAAGGCTCTCTAAGCCAGATTTACAAGTGGGTAACTCAAGAAATGAAACGGCTCTCTAAGCCAAATCTACAAATGAATAGCTCAAGATATGGAAAGGCTCACTAAGCCAAGTCTACAAATGAAAGAACCTGAGTTTTGCTAGAGGAACAAGATCTTCTGAGAAAGCTTTGTAGAGTTGCAAGATGATTCACGAGCTTTCTCTCTCAAGAAATTAGGGCAAGAATGATTTTCGTGTGAAGCTCTTCAAGTGTTCTTGTTTCTCTTTCAAACTTCTTCTATTTATAGTCTCTAGGGCATCAGGGGTCTTCTTGTAAAGATTTGGAGCCGTTGGAGGTCATTTGGGTCCTTTGGAGACAACTTTTAAGTGAGTGACGTTGCTCCAGATCTGAGAAATCGAAGCATGTGTCGACACCATCCATGTATGTGTCGACACCTAGGAGTTTTGACTGGAAACTCACTCTCGAGTGTATGACCAATGTGTCGACACTTATGTCCAATGTGTCGACACTTCTCTTCAAAATGTTGACCCTTCAAAATGCCTTGGAAACATCCCTTCGGGTGCATGTGCAATGTGTCGACACTAAGTGTATATGTGTCGACACCTTCAAATTGGTTTGGATGCTTGCTTTCTGTCGTATGACGAATGTGTCGACACCTTTGCTCTATGTGTCGACACCTTCAAATTGGCTTGGATGCTTGCTTTCTGTTGATAGTGCAATGTGTCGACACTTTTGGTCTATATGTCGACACCTTCATCTTGGCCTGAGAACTTGCTTTCTGTTGAATGACCGATGTGTCGACACCTCTCTACTATGTGTCGACACCTTCACTTTGGCTTGAAACATGCCTTCTGGTGTATGACCGATGTGTCGACACCATGATGACATGTGTCGACACCTTCAACACTTAGGCTGAAAAGTGTTTCTCTTGGCACCTTTAAGCAATCCCAAAAACATCTACAATGTAAAGATTGTCCAATAAGCTTGTGTAGTGGTGTTCAATTATATCTAAGGCCAATTTAAGCTTAGAGAACTCTTGATATCATTTTCTTAAAAAGATTTGCAAATGTAGAATCTAAAGGTCTCAAACTAGTTGAAAAAGTTTGTTATCATCAAAATAAAAAATAGATTGTTTATAAAACAACCTTGGGCTAACATCTATCATATCAGAAGTTATGTCCTCCTCCTCCTCCTCCACAATAGCGTCGCATCTCATCCAATTTTGAGCACAAGTGAGACCTTCTGTAGTTTTTTGGGCCAATGAACTCCGAAAGAGCTCTAATACCCAACCTCTAGTGCTAAATACTGACTTAGAAGGTACAGTGATAATGAGAATTCCCAACACGTCCCGAGCTATGCTGGCAAGGATGAGATACTTATGAGAGTTAAGGTTCCACCAAAGCAAAATTTAAATGAAGGAGTCTTTGATTCAACTGACTCTGATAAATATCTCTCCACCACATATTTGGAGTCTGACATTTGGCTAGCAGCCCTCATAAGATCAAACGCATCCCTATCCTTGTTATCTCCTAAAGTCACGTTATCACTCTCACCCACCTCCTCGACACTGCCATGGTTGCCGTTGTTATACTTATATTCCGTAAACAACTGTTCTAAAGTAGTGTTCACATTCAATGCCATAACTTCGCCTACTGCTTCTCTTAATACTTACTTAAACCAATAATTCAGTACAACCATCTTGTTTCTTGAATCAAACAAAGCTGCAACAAATAAAAGTCTATTCACTATCATCAAATCACCTCAATACTTGTCATACTTCATTTTCATGCGGGATGCCATCTCTTTAAGCAAAGTATCATTACTAGAAGAATACTTGTCCAAATGGCTATATATCTTAGCCAGCTCCTCCAAGTAGACATTAGTTGTAGACACATTTGATCCCGACATTCTTATTGTTACTTCATAAAATAACTTCAATAACTTTACAAAGTGGCAAATGTGCTCCCAATCCTCGAGTTTGGGGGGGCCTAATCCTCTCCTCCCATGCCCCTCTTCGCCCAAATATAACATAAAGTGTCATCCTCATCCAATATCAACTAAAATTGAATCATATACAAATCAATTAACAATCAAAGAATCAAAGTATTAACAAATAACAAACATATGGAATCATATACAAATCAATTAAAATTCAAAGATTCAAAGTACTAACAACTAACAAACATATGGAATCATATACAAATCAATTATCAATCAAAGATTCAAAGTACTAAGAACTAACAAACATATGGAATCATATACAAATCAATTAACAATCAAAGATTCAAAGTACTAACAACTAACAACTAACAAACATATGGAATAATATATACAAATCAATTATATATAAAAACGTATAATATGAATCAATTAACAAGCACACGCTGCACATCAATTAAATTAAAGTACAATGGAATTAAGGGCCAATTATTGACTCGCGAATCAATTAACAAGCACATGATGCACATCATTTGTTGTTTTCTTAAACTTCCCAAATTAATTAAATTACAAACCCTAAAAACAACAATGGGAAAAACATTCAGCAATAATATGTCCTAATATTTTCAATAGAATAAATTAAAGTTAACAAGTCCATTGATTTTTAACATACCTAAACGAATCTCAATCCTTGGCACTTGAGAGAGATGTGGTAGACAGAGACAACAGAGGAACCAAGAGAGCTTGACGCGTGAAGGAGGGAAGCTGTGGTCGGCAACAAGAGGCGCGACAGCTACAGGCATGGTGGTCGGCAGTAGAGGGAAGGGAGGGAGAGAGAAGACACGGCTTCACGGGTGGGAATTGTGGGACGGGCGCAGAGGCAAGAGGTCTGAATGGGGGGGTTTGCGAAGTGCGAAGAGAGGAGTGAGGATTAGGGCTGAGTTTAAAGTTTAAACAAAACGATTTGTTTTGTTTAAACTTAAAAAAAAAAACGTCCAGAGCCCAAAGGGGGGAAATGGGGTTCGCGCAGGTGCCCGGAGGGTGGGGGTGGGGCCGGGGAAAAACATGAGAAATGGCCAATGGGGCCTGGGGACCAGGGGTCCAGGCATCCAGGAGGAGGGGCCGGGGGAAAAAGGATTATGTAGGACTGTGGTAGCCCAGGAGGGGCCCAAGGTATTAAAACATGTTTTTTTAAACCCGGTGTCCAGGGAACCCAGTGTCGAGTAAATCGGGAATCGGGAATATCACCAGATTTTTAGCAAAACCCTCAACCGGAACCGGTGAAGCCGAATACCGGCAACCCTGTGTCAGTGCCACCAGAATTTCCCGGTGGCACTGAGCAGCCCTGCCTCTAGCCTTACCTCTTTTTTCTCTTCCTTCTCTTATCCCTTCTTCTTCTCCTTCTCCTTTTCCCTTTCTTTATCTTTCTTTCTTCTCTCCTCTCTCTTGGATCTTCCTCTCCTCTTCCCTTTCTTTTTCCTTCTTTGTTCTCTATTTCTCTCTTCTCTTCTCTCTCTTGGTTCTTCCTCTCCTCTTCCTTTTCTTTTTCCTTCTTTCTCTACTTCTCTGTTATCTCTATTGTCACGACCAAGGCAAACTGCCTGCCCTTTAGTTGCAAAAAGGCTTTAATGCATACTCTCTCTCCTAACGATTGTGGCCTAGGTAATAGGGTGCTATAAATGTAAAGGTGGCCATCATTTAACACCAAGTTCTTTTTTATATATATAAGTCATTTAACACCAAGTTCACAAGCAAAAGCAAGGCTCCTAACTGGGTAGTAATGTTTCAGTTAAGGCAAAAGGGGGACACCTGGCATAAAAAGCTTCTTTTTGTCTTTACCTAGGTTATAATTATACTTCATTAGGGTTGGGGCTTTATAATTAAGGTGGCTGGCCATGCTTATTCACTAATGGGCTTGGTCTTTTGAGCTACCTAAGCGGGTTCTAAGGTCCAAAAGTTCAAATCTAGCCCATCTCTTGCTCCTCTTAGGGCCCACGACACAAGCCCACTATTTGGGTCCAAGTGCATTAAATAGGTCTCCAAAAATTAAGCTTATTTAAAGAAAATATTGATCACTAAAAAATACTAAGAAGGAATTATGGGAGAAAAATATTAGTTGTTTCAAAACAACTAGCTTAGCTAAGTGCAATAAAATTAAAAAATTTCACTTCTACAAAGGGGAAATATAATGCAATGACCTAGAAGAAATTTCATAGAGAATAAAAAGGTAATCGTAATTTAGCTTATAATTATTTTAAACATGAAATTAAGGAATTAAAAATATTGGTACTCATACAAGCACGAAATAAAATTTATTAAGGAAAAATTCAAATTAGAGGCAAAATCTTCTTCATTAATATATTTAGGTAAGTTTTTAAAAGGTTCTAAACGGGAGGGGTGCCGCATAGGCTTAGAATATTTGATGATCTATTGGACACTTTAAGATGAGTGATGTAATTAGGCTTAGACATGAGGCATAAACTGAAATTACAAACCTAATTTTGACAATTTATCACTTTTACTTCTAGTGGTAATTTAGTAGTGCAATCATTTAAACCTAAGATGTTAAGTTTAACCCAGATTGAACTAAGGTTGCTTGGGCTAGTGTTTAAGTGTAATACCCCGACCGTCTAAGTATTATTAATTATCTTAATTATTCTAATTAATTTATAATAAATTGTATTTAAATTACAATTTTCTGATTTAATTATTTTAGGAGAAAGTACATTTTGCACCCCTGAACTATGGGGTCACTGACACTTTGCACCCTCTTGTCTTGATTTCGTGACATTGGGCCCACAAACTTTTGATTTTTGTCGATTAACACCCCGATGTCAACTCCTCCGTTAAGACTAACGGTAATTAGTCCACGTGCGTCACTTACGTTTTTTTTTCTCCCGTTTTGGCCTTCTAGAACTCTCCATTCCCTCCCTCAAACACTTATACGAAATACTGACGTAATAAACTCACGTGAGCTTTGTCCCTCATTCTTCACCTCCTTCTCCTTTCAGAACTTCAGCTACCGTCCAACGTTCACAAAGTTAGAAACTTTAGTCAAAGAAAAATGCGTTGCAGTTGCACATCCTTCGGCTCGCACTCTGTTCCGATGTCACTGTAGACCCCGCTCGCAAACTCTGGTTCTGCCTCTTCATTCCCACCACCACCGCAACTCTATTAGTTGAGTTAAAGATTTAATCCTATCTCCCTTCTTTTCCTCGTTGCTCGAATCGGACCCGGACCCGTGTTCCTTGGGCGCGAGGAACGAAAAGAAGTAATGACAGTCGTCGAGCTTGACGACGACCCGTCCTTAGCCAGCGGCCATTGGATCTCATCACCGACCTGCGCTAGGACTAGCTGTTCGAGCAAGTTGAGCTTCTCACAACAACCAATTCTTCTATTAAATTTTTCTTATCTTCCTTCGTAGTCCATTCATTCACTCTATGACAGAATCTAACAATATTAACCACCAGGGAGCCCACACGTGTATTCAGTTTTTCTTCCCTCCCGTAAAGCTCTAAGATATTCTTCATTCCTCTAGATATGCTTGTTAGAACTATGCGCCCTCGATAACCAAATTGATTAATCCGGTCCTAATATCTCATATGGAATATAGTATGGTGGAAGGAATTAATTGTATGTAAAAGGGGCATATTTGCAATAATCTTAAATTTCTGGGGTCAATTACAATATGTTGATGGACTTGATTGTAATTAGTAGAAGCCCTAATTGTATTAGAAGAAGAGTTCTTCAGTGTTATCCTACGGCTGGAATTTGAGATCCCTAAGGATCCTATGTCTCATGCTCTTTCTAGGGTTTTCCAAGGCCTATAAATATAATTGTTATATTCAAGGGGTTGGCCATCAGAACCTATTAGGGAAATCCCGATAACGAGAGAGTGACGTAAATCCCTTAGGAGGCAACACATCTGAGTTGCTGTTCTGAATTGCTGGAGCTTTGGATTGGATCGTAAAGCGGCTTAAGGTTTGTAGATTCCTATATTTCTCTCTAGGGTATGCAATCGAATCCGAAATTTTAATCATAATCTTGGTGGATGCTTTGTTGAAAACATGTTGTTTGTTTATAGTTTAATTCCGCATATAAACTATCAGTGGTATTAGAGGGTAGGTTCACATGATTACAATTGTTGGATTATACGAATCTTGTTAATTTTTATGAAAAATTAAAAATCCTTTCGCGATTTTTGAGAAATTCCGTCAAAGAGAAACTTGTTTCTCTGTGTTTGCATATGGGATATGTTTTTTTTGAATTAATTCGTATTGATTTAATTTAATTGTGAATTTAATTTTCAGCACGTTGTTTTTTGAGATAACATGTTCATGGAAATCTTCTTGAAAAACACGAAAAGAAAGAGTTTATCCTCCCGAAAATATTGTGGCCGGCTATTTGGTGGGTTGCCGCCGCTATACTCACCGGAGATGTGCCTAGTTAGACTGGAGAAGCTCCTGACCGGAGCCATGGTGACATCCGGCTGCCTTGGAGGCTGAGGAGCCGCGGAAATCACCTCACAACCGTGTGAGACACAGGTGTGAGGGAAACATGGCCATCGACGGCCACCAGTGCGCCGGACGGTAGCACAGTGGCTGCCGACAGCCTGGGCGTCCAACGTCCAGCCAGATCCATGGCCAGATGTGGGGTGCTGGACGGGGGCAGCGGCCAGTTGGCCGCTGGCCTGCTGTGCTCTCCCGAAGGCCACGAGCGGCGCCCCGGGATGAGATCTCCGGGTCGCCCGCTTGGGCCAAACGGGTAGGGCATTTTTGCCCTACCCGGTTCAGTAGCCCAGGCCAAAAGTTGGGCTGGGTCGAATTAAAAAAAAAAAAAAAAGAGGGAAAGGTGGGCTGTTCCCACGGGCTGGGCCTTCATGGGCCAGCCCATGTGGGGCTAGGGCCACGGGTTGGACCTGGGCCCGTAGCCCAGCCCAGGTCCGGGTTAGACCCGGACCATGACAAGATCCGGTCATGACCCGAACCGTTACCATTACCGGCCAGGTTAGACCCGAACCGGTAGGTCAACCGGGTTGACCGTTGACCAACCCGGTTTGACCAGAATTTTTTTTTAAAAAAAAATTTGGAAATTTGTCTTCCAATTTTGGGTGCTAAATTGGATTAATTATAGTAATTTTTCCTATGGTCTCTATTATCAGTAAATAGGAGTTTTTACTTGATTAAAATTGGTTGAAGCCAAAATGGATAAACCGATTTTAATTTTGTAAAATTTGATTGTTTATCTCTTGGGAAGATAAGTCTCTACATCTTAGTGGGAGTATCTACTAAAATAGTGACATACCTCACAAGTTTTTGGAACACACTTTGATAAGGGAATGCACAAACCAAATAAACGCAAGTGCTAAAATAGTACAAGATGTGTTTATTTAGGTAGGCCAAAAGAAAATCGGGAATCACAAATATTTTAAAATATTTTGCATATGATGTAAATTTTGATGAATAGTAGCTATTCGCCTTTACAAGATGTGTACAATGAGTACCAAAATGGATTTGTTGTTGCATGTAAGGGAGAGGTTCTCGATACCCATTTAGAATATTATAAATATAAATGTTATATTTTTTATTATTGTGATATATCTCTGTTTATTGTTCCGATGGGTGGTACCATTAGGTATTCAAAAACCTGAATCTAATGGAATATATATGTGAATGATTTTGCAGATTCAAAATGACTTTTAATCCTTTGGCTAGGATTCTGGATGATAATCGGTTGACAGGACCGAATTATGTTGATTGGAAGAGAAATCTTATGATTGTTCTCTCAGCCGATAAGATCGGTTATGTTCTAACCTCTGAGACACCTGAGCTTGCCCTGGACAATGCCACTGAGGAAGAAAAGAAAGTCTTTAACAAGTGGCATGATGATGATGATATGACAAAGTGTTATATTATGGCTTCAATCTCAAATGTTTTGCAGAAAGATTGTGTGGGCATAGCTACAGCTGCAGGCACTATGTTGCATCTCAAAGAAATGTTCGGAGAGTAGAGCAGATCTGCTAGGCAGACTGCTATGAAGAATCTGATGTCCACCAAAATGGTGGAAGGGAGCCCAGTTCGGGATCATGTCTTGAAGATGATTTCTTTCATCAACGAACTGGATTTTTTGGGAGCTGAGATGGATATTGACACAAAAGTTGATGCCATTCTTTCATCTCTGTCTGATTCTTTCAATCAGTTTGTCCTTAATTACAATATGAACAAGATGAGTGTGACATTGTCAGAGCTGCTCAATATGTTGCAGTCAACTCAAGATCTCATCAAGAAGGACAAACTTACTGTGATGGTCACAGAGAAATCTAATGCCTCTATGAAACTGAAACCCAAGTTTAAGAAATTCAAGAAAAATAATAAGGGGTTTCAGGCAGCAAAGAATGTTCATCTCTCTAAGCAAATGCGTCTAAAAACACCTGAAGAAAGAGAGAAGATGAGTAACTGTCATTATGCTTCGGCTGCAGGGAGTCTCATGTATGCTATGCTTTTGCACTAGGCCTGATATCAGTCACGCAGTTAACGTTGTGAGTAGATATCAATCCAATCCAGGTCCAGAACATTGGTCAACAGTGAAACATATCCTCAGGTATTTGAGAAATACAAAATACTATTTCTTAGTGTATGGTAGTGAGTTGAGTTAAAGATTTAATCCTATCCTCGTTGCTCGAACCGGACCCGGACCCGTTTGGGCGCGAGGAACGAAAAGAAGTAATGAGAGTCGTCGAGCTTGACGACGACCTCGTCCTTAGCCAGAAGCCATTGGATCTTGTCTCCGACCTGCGCTAGGACTAGCTGTTCGAGCAAGCTGAGCTTCTCAGAACAACCAATTCTTCTATTAAATTTTTCTTATCTTCCTTCGTAGTCCATTCATTCACTTTATGACAGAATCCAACAATATTAACCACCAGGCAGCCCACACGTGTATTCAGTTTTTCTTCCCTCACGTAAAGCTCTAAGATATTCTTCATTCCTCTAGATATGCTTGTTAGAACTATGCGCCCTCGATAACCAAATTATTTAATCCGGTCCTAATATCTCATATGGAATATAGTATGGTGGAAGGAATTAATTGTATGTAAAAGGGGCATATTTGCAATAATCTTAAATTTCTGGGGTCAATTACAATATGTTGATGGACTTGATTGTAATTAGTAGAAGCCCTAATTGTATTAGAAGAAGAGTTCTTCAGTGTTATCCTACGGCTGGAATTTGAGATCCCTAAGGATCCTATGTCTCATGCTCTTTCTAGGGTTTTCCAAGGCCTATAAATATAATTGTTATATTCAAGGGGTTGGCCATCAGAATCTATTAGGGAAATCCCGATAACGAGAGAGTGATGTAAATCCCTTAGGAGGCAACACATCTGAGTTGGTGTTCTGAATTGCTGGAGCTTTGGATTGGATCGTAAAGCGGCTTAAGGTTTGTAGATTCATATATTCCTCTCTAAGGTATGGAATCGAATCCGAAATTTTAATCATAATCTTGGTGGATGTTTTGTTGAAAACATGTTTGTTTATAGTTTAATTCCGCATATAAACTATCAATGCTTGGCGAGCCTTCCACGCTATTCTTCGGGTTCTGGATGAATCGCTCCTGATGCGTCGAGAGGGAGGAAGTTTAGGAACCGAAATCTCACGATTGCCCAGCTTTGGTTTGAGTTGTGAGACGTGAAATACTGGGTGGAGAATAGATCCGGATGGGATGGGAGATGCAGTCTGTAAGCCACCGTACTAATTCGTTGAAGGATCTGGAACGGACCGCAAAATCCTTCGGCGCCACTACAGAAGATATCATTCCTTCCACTTGTCGTTTCCCACTCAGATGTCATCACCTGGATTTTTTTCTTGCTTCCCCATCCACCAAAGCCACCTGCACTTTCGTCAGTTATGTCTCCCCTCATGCCCACAGTCCCGGTACATCTTCCCACAGTCCTCTGCTTCACCGACTCCCTCGAACCATCACAAGGTGGGCTAAAGCATACAGGCAACACTTCATCGTATTCACACGGAAAGCCCATGCTCTCAAAGTGTCTCACCAATTCCTCGCCCTGTCAACATTTTCAAATCAAACTTCAGTGAGATAATAAAGGTGGCATGGAGAAGTTTTCTATCCGATCATCGACAACAGTAACAATTCTTCTTTACCTGGAGTCTAGCGAAGGCTATCTCACGAATCTTGTTAGAATGGAAAAGTTCCCATTTCTGGCTGCCCGCGGAGACGTGAAACTTCCATATTAATAAACACATGTACAAGGGGAGAGAGGATGGATGAGTTATACGTGTATTTGCTTGGTATATTTCTGAGCATAATGGTAGTTTTTGCTTCGCCACACTACACAGGAAGCAAGAGAGGAGACTTCCTCTTCTTATCCTGGGCACAAGGACGACCCCCATTTCGCGCAAGCTTCTTCGCAGTTACCACTTTCCTAGCGACCTCGTTGGAGTGCTCCACATTTTCATGGCCCAAATTCTTACCTCTACCACACTTTGTCCACCATAATGTTATTAAACAGGGAATGGCTCTCATCAAACGCATGCACTAGCCATCTCTGAAACGCATGCACTCGCCATCGATTGTACAGGGAATTAATAGCAAAAGAACCTTTAGAAGAGATGACAGGTCGTTGTTTGCCACTTTATGTGGAAGAGAGAGAAAGAGGAGAGAGAGGGGGATTCGGGAAAGAAGAGAACGTGGGAGGGGGAAGACGGCTCAAAAACGTGGGACGGTAAAACAGTAAGAAAAAATTTAAGTGGCTCACGTGAGTTTATTACCGTCAGAGTTAACGGAGAAATGAGCTTCGGGTGCTAATCGACGAAATCAAAAGTTCGTGGGCCCAATGTCACGAAATCAGTGCATTGAAATTTTTTAAATATTAATTTATATTGCTAAAAAATACAAAATACCCGTTTTTAGCCCTAATTTCTCACGAAAATTTATTATTTTCTTCAAACTTTTTGCTTCGTTTATATCACTCAGTTAATTTCCAAGCCAATAGGACCTACTCTAGAATAATTGTGCACCCTAGTGATTATTGTTGAGAATTTTTGCAACAAATAGGACAACTGGGCTTGAAAAATAGGATTTTATTGCTTCGGCTTTGAAATAGCATGCAATTGGCCTCCAAATCATCCCATTTTGTCCAGCCCATCACCACAGCCCATGCCACCTCATCTTCGACTCACAAAACCTACCAAACCCATAAAATTGCTAGAAGTAATGATTGGTAGTGATTAGCAATCATTACGCCATGCAAAACCATGCAATATTTGTCATCCATTGTGTAGCTACCGCCCCTTCACCCAATTCAGCTTCAAGCCTTGCATAGCCACCCTAATCAGGTGGTAGACAACATCATGTGGTCTAGTTAAACCCTAGCATAGTTAATTAATCCTAGGAGGCAAACTCTAGTTAAGGAGTAGTATAAATAGAAGGCCTTTCTGAAGGTTTTCTTCACACCATTCAGCTGGGCATCCTTAGGGAAAGAGAGAGTGAGAGAGAGCTAAAGAAAGAAGGAGAAAGAAGGCAGAAGAAGTAGCCGAATTGCCCTAGGAGGAAGAAAATGAGAAATTTTGAAGAAAAATGGTAAAGGGTTGAAGTTTTCTTAATTAAAGTTCGTCATTTTAAAAATAGTATCATTTTTAAAGTTCTATTCGTTTTCAAAGTGTTTCTCAACTTTGATCAGTTTCTTTTAAAAAAAAAATCAAAATTCTGTTTTTCAAAGGCTGAACATATTCTTTTTCAAAACTCTTGCCTTTGATTATGTCAAAATTAGTTTTTTCTACGTGGTGGTTAAGCTGGTTTTTAACCGATAAATCAAGGTGTTGTTTTTTCTTTCACAACACTTTCTTTTATATAATGTTTTGATAATATTTCTATGATTTCCAAGAGAAAGGGTTAAGTTGTTGCATATCATGTATGATATATATGAGCGTTGACATGAGACATGCATACTTAACTTATTCTTTGGTAAGGGATATTTAAGGTTTAAATATGGTTAAGGTGTTGCATATCATCAATGATATGTATGGGCGATGACATGAGACACGAATACTTAACGTATACTGTGAAGATGTGACAATACTGTACATAAGAGGATGTATACCACTTGTTTTGGCATCTTGGCAGCTCTGTCATACACATAAAGATCATTTATGAGGATACTGTATTCTACTCTGGAGTAATGCAGAAAAGATACGGACCGGATTCTACTCTCGGAGTAATGTTGCAAAGTTACGGAGGTTACATATATCACTCTGGCCTAGTGATTCACTCTGGAGTAAGAGGAGTGGTGGTTGAAAATTGAAAATATCATTTTTAAAGAATTGAGTCTTTTCCTTTATTTTCAACTTCTATTTTGTAATAGCGACGTCTATTACTATATGACAGCGCTAGAGGTCTTCACGGTCCGAGCTATTACAATTAGACATGAATATGAAGACAATATATTAAATATAGGATAAAATTAATAATCGTATACAAATATCTAACCGACATAATAGTAAATAAAATATATAATCAAAATCAAGTACATAATATAAAATATCAAACATAGAAATACCAAACAAAAAACATAATCACAAAGTCTAGTACAAGCGATAGACTAACAAATAATATGTGAATAATAGCATAAATACATAAATTGGAGACTAGTACGAATCACAAGCCAAAGACTAACAAAGCATAAGTCAGAGACTAGTCTGAATCACGACGATGAGTTGGCTTATCGAGATCTTGTCCGATGGAGTCACGAACATTCTCCAACTGCTCCTCCATAATATCCACCCGTTTGATGAGCGTTCGGAGCTATATCGGAATGGTACTAAGAGATAGGTACAACTGGGACACGTGTTTTGTTACAGAAGTCAGTTCCATTCGCATAGCAATCACCTCTTCCATCAGAACCCTCTCCGTTAGACCAAAATTATTCTTCAAAGTGGTCAAGCGGTCATGGAGATCCATGCACAATATATGCATCGGCTCCACTATCATCCGGATACTCTCCTTTAGCTCAACTATCACAGGGTTCGCCCAAGCTGGTTGCTTTGTCTATGCCACGACCTTGGTGATACTTTTTCCAGAGTGATCCATGGCCAACCTAACAAAACCGTTCGAACATCAACAAAAATAAATCAATGACTAGATCAACATTTACGTATATTACAGATAGTCTAATCCCAAACTGTCCAGAACTTGGACACTTCGGGAATTAACAAAACAAATTAAATAAAGTTCACGCATAACCGTCTGGACGAATTAACTACCGTCCACACTGCTTAAACCAAAAAGATGTTGTTTTGTGAAGAAACGTTTGCACACCCTACAGGACATCCAAATGGTTAGAATTGCCTTAAAACCCATTTCAATCCTAAGAACAGTCGCTTTCCATCACCATTTTCGTACCCAATAAACACCAACCATGCTTATAAGCTACCAAAAGCATTAAACAATCAACAATCATGCAAAATAACACATTTTTACTCAAAACTCACAAAAACCGTAAAACACTGTACCTCTTAAAGCTCCCAAATCAGAAAGATGTGCTCCAATCCCTCCAAAGCTTGAGTAATCTATGCCTAAACCACCTCCTCCACAATTCAAATGACTCTTTAAGAAGAAACCAGAGCTAGGAAAAATTGGAGAGGATTTTGAGTGTTTTCGGGAGAGTTCTCGAATTAACACCAGTTTTTGGGTTTCGACCTTTTAATTCCTTAAAAAACATGTCTGGACAGTAATAAGTGATGTCCGGACGCTACACCCAGAAAATTTTGACTTGAAAATTTACCGCCAATAATTTCATAGCCGTCCGGACTGTTATCCACAATTTCAACGGCGTCCGGACGTGTATGAATTAAATACAATAAATTGTTCGAACCAGTCAACGATACCATTTTACATCCAGCTCAACGACCTCGTATTATACAATGCACATCCTCACAGGCAAGCAAAATGGGTGGACGCCTCCTCATTTTGAAAGCACAACATCGTTTTTCGTTGAACAAATGACGTCGTTTATACAAAACAATCACCTGAACGGTTAAATAGATATCCGAACACTACCTATCTACTTAAATTACATTAAACATGTCCTTTTATTCATTTCTTATAAATTAATTATTAATTACTTATGTATTTCATCTTAAATTTTAATATAAGATTCAAGTGTTACAGTTAATAACATTCTAAGTAACAGATCATGAACATTACATTTAAAGTATTAACATATCTAAACCGTCAAAAGTAAATATTAAAATATAATAAAAAAAGATGCATAATAACCATCATAAAACAAAATCAACGTAAATATCCAAAATACAAACTCAAAATAAAGATCCACGACAAACATAAATGTCTAGAAAGCATAACATGAAAAAATATATAAAGAAAGTTCTCATCATACTGCGGACCGGGCTCAGTGTATCCCTCTTTGGTGGACTCGCTCATCTTCCCAAGTTAATCCTCAATGGCATCCAACCTCCTCGACATCACACGCAATGTGCCCGGAATGGTACAAAGAAATGACTGCAATCCCGTGATCTGAGTCTCCATAGAGGTCACATGAGTCCCCAAGTCGACGCATAACTGATGCGTCGTCGAAATAGCAGGCTCAACCATCCCCTTCAGGTCCGTCATCCAAGCATCGGCCTAGGCTGGTCGCTCCTCCTACTCATGACGATGGGGCTCCTCCACTTGCTGCTGCTTTCCGAGAGGTGCGTTTCTTTCCTCAATTAGACTATCCGTCCAGCCTACACTATGGAGCAAGTGTGTCAGGAGTAGACTGTACGGATACGCAGCAGCATAATTGATCTTCACTACAGACCGAAAAGTCAGGAAGATGTACAGCGGAAGATCTACAATACATCATCTAGCCACAGACAACATCTGCTTGCCTCTCACTATAGGACAGTTTGTCGTGTATGCCCTCGACTCGATGTTGTAGGAGAAGACGAGGTGCAAAATACGCTAGAATGAGAGCATGTACTTCTATCTTATGAAGGGTCTGACGACCACCACGTCCTGACACGTGAATATACGGTAGATGTCTTCTGCATCTGGCTTGTTCCCCATCTTCACTGCGGGTATGCTCCAATTGGCCTCTACATCACAAAAAATGCCACTAGGATGTCTACTGACAACTGAAAGGTTCTCCTGCGTATGGTAAGATTCCATACTGGTGCATCAAGATCAGCAGCATCCAGCAGTGCTACGTAAAACTCCCAGACTAGTTGTACAAAGGCTACACCATCTCTTTTCAGATGCCCAAGCTAACCTTGGTCATCTATAATATTGTCGATACTCCTAAAAATTGTCCGCAAAAAAAAACTCCTAAAAAATAAAATTTTTAATATGTATATATCTTAAACAAAATGACAACATACAATTGCACAAAGTCCGCATGCAAATGGAAGTCATTCGAACGTCTAAAAAAATGACATAGTTCAAAACACATAAACAAGTATATATCTTGAACTAAACGATGGCGTATAAAGCCAACGCCGTCTGGACATCAAACTTAGGATTTTCGCACGACCATTTTAAAGAACAACATTTCCAAAAAACTAACCGTAGGGAAGAAGACAGAGTTGACTCAGCCATGGTCGGCCTCTCCCCCGCCTCTAAAACTACCCCAAACCAACACCAAATATTACAAAATTATTGCCTAAACAATCCTACAAAATTAGGAAATCCATAACAATACAAAGATCAACCATCAAACAACTGTGGTGGTCGGAAATCTATTATGAATTTTTTTAAATAATGTCTAAAACATGACTTTTAAACGAAAAAAAATAAAATAAAAACATGAGAAACATACCTGGATAGAATGAACTCCATGAAATAGAACAAAAGAGCAAGATTTTGGACGAAAAAAGCGAATGCAATTTTCTGAGAAAGACGAACGTCAGCCGATGTAAAATGTCATTCAAGTGGCTTTTGTTCGTCTTTAAAATTCATCCACACCGTTCAGACGGCCTGCTATCTCCAAGAGAATGGTCAAGTTTTCCACGTGGACCAATCAAATTCTCACACATTAAATTGTAAATCGGGAGCTGTTAGAAAATCTTCTAGAAATGATGGTGTTGGGACAATAGAAGTCAGTAAGGACAGCTATGGGCGGGCAGACGTCTAGAACTTGCAACTTGGAGTACCACTATTTGCTGAAATTATAGCCATACACGTCCGGACGGCAGATGACTGTGCAAACGTGAACAAATGTTCTCCACGATTGTCTGAAATAGATGCATGTCAATCATGTGCAGACTGTCCCAGTCATTCAGACATTATGGTTAGACCGTGTAGATGGTATTGCAGCTTTTGTGACAATTTGACCTATGTCACTTTTAGGTAACAATTGTGTTTTGTCACCCAAATTTTGTGCGCACGTCTTCCTAGATTCCCGAAGAATGTGTCTAGTCACAAATGTGAGACGTTTTGCCTTTTGTCACCCGTAGATGTGGTGCAGACCGATTTATGGCCGTCTAGACATTTTGTATTTCTTGGCACACCTTGCGTAACAAATTTATATTTTGACAGAAAATAGTACGATTTTCTGACAAAATTATTTTGACACCTAATGTCATTTTTCTTGTAGTGAGAGTTTGAGACAGAAGTACTTCCCGAGACAACCCTGATATTAAAGGCATCACATCAGATGGCCTCGACTGAGTTGAAATGTAAGACGCTTTGCCTTTTGTCACCCGTAGATGTCGTGCAGACCGATTTATGGCCGTCTAGACATTTTGTATTTCTTGGCACACCTTGCGTAACAAAATTTATATTTTGACAGAAAATAGTACGATTTTCTGACAAAATTATTTTGACACCTAATGTCATTTTTCTTGTAGTGAGAGTTTGAGATAGAAGTACTTCCCGGGACAACCCTGAAATTGAAGGCATCGCATCGGATGGCCTCGACTGAGTTGAAAGAGTTAAAGGAACAGTTGCAGGATTTGCTGAAGTGTGTCACCCTGGGGAGCCCTGATGTTGTTTGTGAAAAAAAGGATGTGACTTTGAGGATGTGTATAGACTACCGAGAATTGAATCAGGTGACAATAAAGAATAAGTATCCCTTGCCTAGAATAGATGATTTATTTGATCAATTAAAAGAAGCGGTTTATTTTCAAAGATAGATTTGAGGTCAGGGTACCATCATTTAAGGATAAAAGAAGAAGATATTGTAAAATCTGCTTTTCAAAACTTGATATGGACACTTCGAGTTTTTAGTGATGCCCTTTGGATTAATGAATGCACCTTCTGCCTTTGTGGATTTAATGAATATGGTGTTTAGAGAATTTTTGGATAAATTCGTCGTCATCTTCATCGATGATATTATGATTTATTCCAGAGGCGACGTAAACATGAGAAGCATTTGAGGCTAGTTTTGAGTAAATTGCATCAATAAGCGATGTACGCCAAATTCTCTAAGTGTGAGTTTTGGCTGAAGCAAGTGGCGTTTCTAAGGCATATAGTGACCAGCGAATGAATTGCTATGGATCCCTTTACGATTGAGGCAGTAATGGAGTGGCCAACCCACAAACGTGTATGAGATTCATAATTTTTTAGGCTAAGCAGGATATTATAGAAGGTTTGTAGAAGGATTCTCAAGATTAGCTGCCCCTCTGACCAAGAAGGTTGTGAAGTACCAGTGGTCAGAAGACTACGAAAATAGTTTCCAAGAGTTGAAGAAAAGGCTAGTATCAGCCCCAATACTAGCACTACCCTCGGAAACAGGTAATTTTGTGATATACATCGACGCATCTTGCAAGGGCTTACGATGTGTACTGATGGAGGAGAGAAGGTTATGGCTTATGCATCACAACAGTTGAAGCCCCAAGAAGTGCCCACCCATGATTTGGAGTTATGACTGTGAGACCCCGATTATTTCTTTTGCTATTTCTTATGTATTCGCTTTTAATTTCTTATGTATTAGCTTTTATTTCAAATTATGGAGCCATATTTCTGGCCAATGTATGGCCTAAGCTTTATGATAAGGTACATAAATTAATATGAGATTTTATTTTGTGAAATTTTTCTATTACATTATTTTCTTTTCATTATGGAAGTTTTGTGTAAAGCTTAATTTTAATTCCCTAAGAGCCGAAACTTGCAAGGTAAGTATCTCATGGAATTATATTTTTTATTTGCCTAGTATATTTCATAATCCTTGGAAATTAAATTATGATTTAAGATTTATATATATTGGCCGAAAATAATTAAATGGAATAAAATCATGAATTTCTTTTAAGTATTAAATATTTTTGTGTGTCATTAATAGGTGGCATATATTATTATTATTATGTGACCTAAGTTAATAAGTTGAATTATCATTAGAATAAAAGATGATAAGCTACTAGGCATATGATAAAGTTTAAGAGAGATTAAAATGATAAGCACACTTGCTTATCATAGTGATAAGCAAGCATAATGATAAGTTAGGGAAACTTTTATGTAATAAGTTGATGTGGCTATCGTAGAGATAGGCTAGAGCCATTATCTTAAGATAAGTTGTTGTGTTTATGAGGTGATAAGCTAAGTAATTGAACTAGATAAGCTAGAGAGCTTATAGGAGATAAGTTAGGTGAATAGTAACTAAAATTGAAAGTTAGTTGTAAAGTAACTATAAAGTTAGTTGTAAGGGTAACTAAGTTAGTTGCAACTCAACCAAACAACATAAATGGGAGTTAAGAGAAGGCCATTTACGTAGGAAGGGTAAGCCAAAATGTTGAACCCATGTGAAGTTGTAAGAAGTGAAAAGAGAGCAATTAATTGACAAGACAATTCAATGGAAGAGAAAGGAGAGAAAATCAAATGCAAAGGCATGGCTTTAGGGGACAAGAGATGATGTGAGAAAAAGTGAAAAGAAAAAGAGAAGAGAGAGGAACATGTCTTGGTCGGCCAAGCTCACCCAAATTCATCCCCCTCTTTCCTTCTCTCCTCTTGTCATTTTCAACATCTCACTGTCATTTGTCATTGCCATAAATGAGTCTTGGGAGACTCAAATTGCTTCCTACGAAATCTTCACTCCCTCACACTTAGAATTTCAACTTCCTTTCATTTATTTTTTCTCCCTTGGCCGAATGTCACTCCTTCCTTCAACTCTCTTGACCGAATTTACCTCTTTGAGCTTGAGTCTTGCTCTTTCCTTCTTGCAACCAAATCACTCCACTAAAAGTTCTAAGTTTATTCTCTTCTTTAGATGACCGAAACTCCCCTTGAAGCAACTCCATTTCCTCTCTTAGAAACTCTACTCATTAGCCACCTTTCTCTTGAAGAAGTTTAGTTCATTTCCTTAGAACTAAATCATTCGAGCTTACCATATTTTCCCTCCACCATAAAACCCACCTTAGCACCTCAAATCAATCTTGGAACCACTCTAAGGAAGGTGAACCGAAAGTTGGAAGAATGAAGAGTTTTGGTAAAAGTTTGGTGAAGGTAGAGGTAGGCTTGATTCTATTTAGTGTTCTTGCTTAAAGTTCTTCATAAGTTCTAACCTAGGGTATTTTATTGTGCTAGGTACTCAAGCTTGTGATAATCATCAAGGTAAGGCCAAAAATATGGTTGTTGGTGCAAATGATTTTGTTGGCCGAAAGTTTTACATTGTTAGATCTTGAGTTAAGTTGCCTTGTTCTTGCTAGATCTAGGGTTTAGACAACTCTTAAGCTGGGATATGATGTTGGATTTGACATGCATGCTTGAGATCTCAACTTGGTTGTGAGAAAATCCAATGAAATGGTCAATGCATGTTAGTAGAGTTCGAATGTTGGTTCACACCACACTTGGCTGAATTTCATGATCGTGTTTCTGTTAAATCTTTGTTGTTAGCCTTTCTAATGTTGGATCTGAGAATGAAAGATTTGATAAGCAAAAGGCATTTGGAATAGGCTCTGAAATGTGGTAGAGATTGCATGATAAAAAGGAGATAAAGATAGCTAAAGCCTAGCATTGATCACCATATTGGCCAAGACACATGTTATGATTAGCATATCTTGAAATTGATTAAAGTATGGATATGTTGGATTGAATATGGAGCTGAATTACTAGGATGTATTGTATGAGATCTTGCTATTATCTTATGATTTTTAGAAACTAGTTTGTGAACTTGAGAACGGAGGATGGGATCACAATTGGAAATGAAGTTTTGTGCAATAGATGTTGAAATTGAAGCATGGCCAAACGATTTAGTGAAGAACCCTAATGACCAATTGATTAGTAAATAAATGATGTAATCCCATGTGATGTATAAGTGAAATTAGGTCATGACCGAATGAGTCAGAGGTTAAAACCTGGGCCTAATGTTAAGAGAAAACCTTATATGTAAGTAAACTCATGAATGATAAGGTATATGGCTCGGGTAGACATTAGTTGGTGTGCTTAACAAAGCCTTGTGGTATTAAGAAGGAATTGAGGTTTCAATTAGAGTAATTATGTGTTGGCCGAAACATATGATGTGTAAATGAGGTTGAATTATAATATTAAAAGAAACATTGATCATATGAAGAGAGAAAATGAAATAGGAGAAAGCCGATATGTCAAACATGCATGGAAGAGATGTTAAAGAAAAAGATATGAAACTTAATCACATGATATCAAGATCTATGGCTCGGGTTGGATAGAACTTGGAGATCAAGCCACGATTTAGCCATGATTAGGGTTGGAAAATGATGAACTAGTAAACTATTAAAGAATGGTCTTGGTACATGAAATAATGAATATATGAAGCTTGAATCAAAGCATGAATTGGGGTACATTGATGCTTATGTGAACTCGAAGGAGCATGACATTAGGTTGAATCCTATAGATCTTGGCAGCACCTCTATAGCGAATCTTTTGAGGTTTGATTGATGAATATGATGATCATTAGTCCATGTAAAATAAGATCGTAAGTGTAGAGCAAGAATTCAGCGATAAAGGTTGTTGTTTTGATATGGATCATTGGTAAGGTTGAAACATCAAATATCCGATTTTGGATATCGAGGTTATTAAGAAGATGTTAGAGAAATCAAGTCGAGCTACCTAGAAGTTCACCTACTTTGGAGTTGGTTGAGATGTATGATGTGTGTTATATTCAATTTGATTTATGAAAGTTAAGAATACTTACAAGAATGGGAAGTCAAGTGTTGCAAGAATTTTATGTATAATTTCACGTAAAGTTTCGGATATGAACTTTGAAACTAAGGTAATACATGATACGTTGTATGCATTGTTGAATGTTGATAACTAAGTATTGAAGCATCGCTTGTAGGCGAAGACCGAACTAAGTTCGAGAAGATCGGTGTAAGTGCAATAGGTTGCAAGGAGTACTGTAAGTGAATCTTACCCCTTTTAGAAAACTGGAATGATACACTGCATGTTTTATTGCGCATGACAAGATGTTTTTAATACATATGAAATGTATTGCATGAAGAATGTTTCAAGTACGCATGATGTTTCGAACATGTCATAGCATGAACGCATGAGAGACGTTTTGATGCAAATGAAATTACGATGTTTTCAAGAGTGGCATGACATGTTCATTGCATAGAAAACATGAAAAATTGTTTAATGCAAATGAGAAAGAATTTATGTTATGATTAAGCCGGGGGCTTTGGGTCAGATCCGTACCAAGTTAAGTGAGGTTCGTCATCCATACCGAGGAACGTTGATCGAGAAGGATGGATGAATGGAACCTAGGACGCCCATACCGAGGGACGTTGATCGAGAAGGTTGGGTAAGTCCTTGAGGTATGTGCAACCACACCGAGGAACGTTGCTCGAGAAGGTGTGGCGCCTCCAAGGGTCATGTCTAGCCACTGAAGGACGAATGCGAGAAGGTGTGCTAGCTTGACCGTATGTAAGGTCTCCAAGGGTAAGGGAGACGGTTCCAATGGGAACGCACAACCCTGACTTCAGGGGTTAAATGGAGCGAGCCCACAGTAAGAGATATGAAATGAATGATTTTCAAGGGCCAGGGGCCAATTTCAAGAACAAGTTATGAAAGAAATATTTTCAAGGGTCTGGGGCCAATTTCGAGATTTGGAATGCATTTGAAAAGGCCAAGAGTGGCAAGAGATGTTAGTGCATGGCATGTGCATCACGGAGCATGCATATGCATCATGGTTTTTATGCACTAACTCATGATTTCCAGTTATGCATTTCTTTTCTTAACTCTACAGTGTATTGAAGTAAATATGTTTTTAAAGCCATGTTTTTATCAAAGTTCATGTTTCAAACTGTTGTTCCTTACTGAGTCTTTCGACTCATAGTTTTTAATCGTATCATTCCAGATCCACAAGAAAATTGGGGAGCAGAGGATTATCTCACGTAGAAATCCTAGGAGTTCGGGAGTTGGACTCGGAATTGGTGAACTCCGAGTTAGCACTAGTGAGTGCTGGTTTGTTTTGAGTGGCAGTATGTTGCCCTATTACGTTTTGTATAAGTTCGCGAACAAGATGCGATGTAAAGACTTTTACCGAGGGGTTATGTTCATTAAGCTTGTATCTCAGCATACATGTGGATCCTGATTGAGCCATCCTATGTGTAATTAAAAAAAAATTCCGCTGTAAAAGTTAGTGTAAGCGCTGGAGTGTTCCCGGGGAATGCTCGCGGCTGTCACGGTCCCGTCAGAATGGCGTTCGGGTTGTGACAATGACTCGACTAAAAATGATTAGCGAATTACTCCCAAGCGTAGGAGGTTGTCAAGTAATACTAGGGAAGTCCTAGGTCATCTCCACAAGGAACGATGTGTTCAATCTGTCATTCCAATCACCATTACAATAAAAGAAAACTATGTTCTATTTACAATGAAAATGGTATTTACAAAGGGAAATGTTTGGTTTTAGGATACCATCCATGATTTTTGAGTTGTGATAAATTTAAGTGCTAAGCGATTAATGAAGAGCCAACAAGTAAACATGATAATAAAATAGCATGAGATGGAGTTGAAACTAGATAAACTCAAGTAGTTGTCGATTAAACATCATTTGACATTAAAATCTGCCCTAAGAGACATTTCATCAAACACTTGGTACCCAGTTTCTAGCTAGTCACAATCCATTCATAACCATACTCAAACCAACTAACAAACTCAAACCTAAACACTAATCTAATATTAAGGAAGTGAAATAGAACTTAACAAAACATTTAATCATCCAACCAAAGCAAAACTCAAATCTGGAATATAAATGCAACATAACATTCGGTCCACAAATGTTCTAAAACTGAAATGAAAGTGCAAATATAAATGAAGGTTCGATCAACACAACATCAAGAGAATGCAATGAAAATAACTCTAAAATAAAGAACTGAAAGCAACAAGTCTACTCTAAAAGCTATGAAAGAAAACAAGCCAAAAGCCACAAGCTCTTGGTCTCTACGGTAGCAGCAAAGGAAGAAAAAACAAGGGAAAAGTCTTGGGAGCAAAGTGTTGGGAGTCTCAGCAGCCACCCAAAAGCCTTCTCTCCAAGCCAAAATGTAACCTTCGAACTCTCTCTTTTTCTTCCCAAAATGTAACCTTCGAACTCATCATCAATGACCTAGGGCTTCTTTTCGTTTTCCAAAAATGCCCTCAAATATAGCGTCGGACGTGTCGTGCTCGACCAGCGCTCGAGCACCCTTTGAAGAAATTCACACAGAGTTGTAACGCTCGACCAGCGCTCGAGCGCCCATGAATATTTTTCAAACAGAGACTTCTCGCTCGACAGGCGCTCGACAACCGCTCGACCGACTCTTGATTCCAGCCTCCCTCTCACTTCCATGAACTCACTTCATCTCCATTGTTCATATGCAAAACATAAAAACATAAGTTAATATAGGAAATATTCCAATCATATTTATGAAAATGGAGACATGAAAATATGATGAGAGGAGAGAAAGCAAATAACTTAAGATTACTCAATTACACTTGCTTTTGTCAAAATTAACAATTCGCCTCATACTAATGCCCAAAGCATAATTTTCTCATTTTCTAGTGGAAATGGTGTAATTGTGGAACTTTCTCAAGTGATAAATTAGCAAAATTGTGATACAATCAAGTTAGAAGCAGTAGTATTTGCTCTCAAGATTTGAAGGCAATACTTATACGAGGTAAAGTGCGAAATTTACACAGACCACAAGAGCCTAAAATATTTCTTCACTCAGAAAGAATCAAATATGAGGCAACACAGATGGCTAGAGCTGATCAAGGATTACGATTGTACGATCAACTACCATTCAGGGAAGTCCAACATGGTAGCAGATGCTTTAAGTAGGAATGAGCAACAGATGCTAGGAGCTCTTAAAGGACACAGAAAGGAATGATATTGAGTTTCTAGTGTCATGAGAAGCAGCTCGGTTGGCAGCATTGGTACTGCAACCCACCCTGCTTGATCAAATCAAGGAGAGTCAGAAGCAAGTTCTGGAAATCAAAGATTTGGTGGAGGAGTTGGAAATGGACCCCAAGAAGGATTTTGTTGTCTCTAACAATAAGGTACTATATTTTCAAGATCGATTAGTTGTTCCTAACAGTAAGGAAATTAGGAAAAAAAATTCTGTAGGAAGCTCATCGATCGCCATTTTCTATACATCCTGGAAGTACCAAGATGTACAGGGATATCAAGAGAAAATTTTGGTGGAAGGGAATGAAGAAGGAAATTGCTGAATTCGTCAGTTGATTATTGATTTGTCTGCAAACCAAAGCAGAGCATCAAAGACTAGCCAGATTGCTACAACCCTTGGAGATACCCATATGAAAATGGGATGAGGTAGCAATGGATTTGGTAACTTGATTACCCAAGGCACTCTCTGGTCAAGACGTGATTTGGATAGTCGTGGATCAATTAACAAAGACGGCGCACTTCATTCCGATTAAAGTCAGTTATACAGCGGTGAGACTGGCTAATCTACATTCATGAAATAGTAAAACTACATGGAATTCCAAGTTCCACAATTTTCGATCGGGATACTCGATTCACCTCTTGAGTTTGGGAAGGATTTCAGAAGGCATTAGGTATGCAATAGGGTTGAAAACCGGAAATGCGGTCCGATTTTCGGACCGCATTTCCGGTCCTCCTATATTAAAGGACCGGACCGGACCACTTATAAGGACCATATTGACCTTTGTTTTTCATTCACAATTGTCAGGCTGCGAACAAAATTCACAAAATGATCATATGGGCCATTACGAGGCACTAGCAAGCAGATCATTGGTTCAGCATGAGCAGAAAACACTCCGTCCTTGTTGTCAGGGCCGAACATCTTCACGGGCTAGAGGTTTTCAAGGGCTTGTTTGGAAATGGGTTGTTGTTTTGGTTTTGGATTTAAAGCACTTGCCTCTGTTGTCTCCTTTGCCTTCAAGTCTAAATATAGCAATTAGAGTGAGGACATTTAGAGAGAGATCTCAGATAATCTATCCCACCCTTGTCCATTGAAGGAGGGAATCCTTCACCATTCCGACATTATTTTGGGAAATTTTACTAAGCCACAAATGACAGGCATAAGCAACATGATTACCATATAACCAAGTCTAAATCAAAAGAATTCTCAATTGGCTCTACATATTACATCAAAAAACACAGGATCAAATACATACAACTCTAATTTTAATAGCTATCTTTACAAGCATACGAAAGAAAATTTTCCAATATTTGTTCTCGTCTGTAAAAATGCTACCTCATTCTTTTACAAATCAACTAAAAGAATTAGCTTCTTCAATCTTCTCTGCCTCTCCCTCTCTCTCTCTCTCTATGCACCACCCTCTAACAAAGACAAATAAGAATAGAAAACCATCACCAGAGAAGAGAGGGATCAAAGATAAACAGAGATATGTTTTGATGACATAATTAAGCTAAAAACAAAAACCCTAGAGACCCCTTTCTCTCCTACTACTTAGTACAATCTATAAACTCCATCTATTAAACATACTCCATCCACCAAATACTCATTTAATATAAAAGGGTCATACCCAGTACTGATCCAGAATATAGTGGAAGGGGGAAGGATGACTACAATACACTACTATCCTAACATTTTTCTATGAAATGGCTGCTTTAAAGATTCGAGCCCGTGCACCTTGTGCTTAACAGACCCACATAAATCTATTATTTACTCTTTTTTTTATAAGTAAGAAGAGCTTTATTGAAAAAACAGAAAGAGATAATAGTACAAAGAGCTATACTGAAAACCTACTCCAAACAAGTTACAAAGCTGAGAAAATCAGCAAAATCAGAAAAAGGAGAGCCCAAAACAGCATTGGCCCAAACAAAAAGGGAACTCAACAACAAACCCCTCAACCCTTCCGAAGACAAGGAAGAGTTCTCGAAACACCTCTCAATCCTCTCCCTCCAAATAACCCACCAAATACACAAAGGAATCATCTTCCACACCCTCGAGGCAAGCGGGTTAATGAACTTCCTTTTCCAACAAAACAACATCTCTTTCACCCTAGAAGGCATAACCCAACAAAAAATCATAACGCTAAGCATATGAGACCATAAATCCCTTGCGACAACACAATGAAGAAAAATATGATCCACCGATTCCCCATTGCACCTACAAAGATAGCACCAATCTAGTAAACAAAGACCCCGCCTCCTCAAGTTGTCTGTAGTCAAAATTCTCTCATGCACCGCCTCCCACACAAAAAAGGAAACCCTCATAGGAACAAAGGACCTCCAAATCTGCCTCCATGGGAAGAATGTGTTTTTTGGTTCGCCTAGTTTTGTGCTTGATTCTAAATTGAAGGCACTTAAAAGGGATCTCATTGTTTGGAACCGTGAGGTGTTCGATGATGTTGCATTTAAGAAGTCTTCGCTGTTACATGAGCTCTCTTCTCTTGATGTTTTGGAAGAAAGTGGGCTTATTGACGAGGGCGACAAAGCAAGGAAGTTGGAAGTTGTTGGGGAGTTAGAGCTCTTGCTTGATATGGAAGAGACTTGTTGGCGGCAGAAATCTAGAGCTTTTTGGCTCAAAGAGTGATAGGTGCACCAAGTTTTTTCATCGAGTGGCCAACTCCAATAGGAAGCGACCTATGTGACCAACTATCCCTTGGGCGTGACAATAGAAGCTCCCACCCATTGCAAAATGTTTTGAGTGCATAGCTGTCACATCAGGGGAGGTTCGACCGTCACCACAGCCCCACGAGAATAACAAACCTTGGGGAAGGAGGAGTTCGATCCAAGGATCTCTTTACCCCTGGGACTGTCAACATTTCCCCAAGACCATTGGACCACCACTCTAGTGTCCAAGACAAATCCATTTGCACCTAGGAGATTAAGACAAAACCCCAAGACTTGGAATGGGAAAATGCACCTTCATGACTTATTCCCCAAGCACAACCATGGAAACTCCTGCCTGAGCTCTTTCAAATCATCATTGGCTTCTTTTTGGATGAATATATCATAATCATTATGATAAAGTATAGGACACAATGAAATTATTATGGAACCAATTCTTCTCCTCGGCAAATTATTCCACACAACCAGCTACATTCAAATTCAAAGCCCCCCCCCCCCCCAAAAAAAAAGAAGAGAAGAACCTCAAAAATCAAAAGAAACAATAGACGAACATAAAATGAGCTGAAAGGTATAAATCAAATGGTAAATTGCCCGACATGAGGACCAAACTTAAGAAAGAACAGCAAAAATGTAGGGAACTTATGTATCTTTAATGATGCCACTTGCGGGTTATTGCGGTTTGTAAAGGTTCCCAAAGCAATTCTAAGTTGACAAAACGCCAAATACTTATTCCTGACCATAATGAAACAGTTCTCACAACTAACTAATATACACAGTTCCCAAACTGAAAAAACAAGACATCAACTGGCTCGTGCATCATATTACTATTAGAGCGCTGCTTGCATCAAAGCTCAAAGAACATTCGGAACTTGAAGCAACAATCTGTCCATATAAACCTGTAAGAATGCTAATCAAATACGATTTCATTATATGTGGGCAGCAGGTGCTGGCTACCAATAGTGGATATCGGTTCACAAAACAACCCACATGCCAGTGCACATGTATGACCAACACAAGCATATATCAAATCTCCAAATTAAGGTTTGCATGTAGGCCAATTTACAAGCTGAAGAATGACGAATCCATAAGAAAATTAAATCCTCCAATCCACACGCTTGACACTGTCTTCAAGTAATGTTTTTGAGAGGAAATGATGGAAAACAAGAAACAGAAAAGTTCGGTCGCCCGGGGGGGGGGGTTGAGGGATATTAAAAGACATCAAGTGCAATGCGTTCATGATCATACTCAAAGGAAAAGACAATACCTAAACTGTGGGAATACCAACAACATCACATTGATATGAAATCAAGTGCAGTGCGTTCATGATCATACTAACTGGGAAAATGTACATTAGCTAAACTGTGGGAATACCAACAAGATTACAATGATTGCCTATACAACAAGCTGCCCCTATCTTCATTGCCAAAACATACACCTCAGAAATTCCTGAAGAAATGGATAATGTAAGGAAAAAAAATTGAAGAAACAACCAAGTCCAAATATATGCTTGATTTTCACTTTCATATTTGTGCACCTGTAATCTTAAAAAGTCACAATGACTTCCATGTATCTATATCACAAACACAACATCAACCAACAAACTCCGATGCAACAACTCAAAAGGTAATCAAAGCCTTTGAATTCCAGTGAGAAAGATGCTGTTTCTTTCAATGGAAACCAAGTAAATAACTGTCATAATTTTCTCAGTTAAAGTTAGTAACCCGCATAACCAAGAGAAATATCATTGAGTCCAGAAATGATATGTAATCACTATAACAAGAATTATTAAAACAACAACATTCCTTGTCACTTCTTACTCTCTAGTCCTAGCTTGAACCTTTGTCATTCCCCTCATTATCAACAGCATCAGTCACCAGAGTCATTGGTCTTTGATCAATAACCTCATCAATAATCCCAAACTCCTTGGCTTCATCCGGTGTCATAAAATAATCCCTATCCATGTTCTTCTCAACCAGGTCAATCGGCTGCCCTGTATGCTTTGAATACAATGCATTCAACGAATCCCAAACTCGAACAATCTGCTTTGTGTGAATTGTTATATCCTTTGCCTGCCCACTGTACCCTCCAGATGGCTGATGAATCATAATCGTCGCATTCGGGAGTGACCGTCTCTCTCCTTTGGACCCTGCCGATAAAAGAAGAGATGCCATGGACGCAGCTTGGCCCAAACAAATTGTATTAATTGGGGACCGGATGTACTGCATAGTATCATAAATTGCAAGACCTGTATAATTCAATCCAAAACATTAAAAAAGAAAAAAGAAAACTAGTAGCACATAGAGGAAAAAAAAGACTAAGCTTTTGGTCCTTATATGACGTCCTCTCGATCAACTTAAAAGGACACCATAGATTCTGATATGATACAAATTTAAGACCCATAACTTCATATATCTATCCCTCTCTCTCGTTTTCATTTTTTTTATAGCTAAATACAGCTCCAACACCGGTCCATCATAGTCAGCGAGCCAGTGAAACTACTCCCGTCGATGAAGTTCAACATTTCAATTAAAATCTCATTTTCAGAATGAAAATGAGATCAAAATCTGGACTTTTTAGGTTTAAAAACCGAAAAAAGGCTACCCATTAAACAACAGAGTCGTATCTCTAACCTACCACGAGATAAAAGAGAATGGAAATTGCGAAAGGAGTTACCCGCAGTGACGGCGCCACCGGGGGAGTTGAGGTACATGTGGATGGGTTTGGAGGGGTTCTCGGACTCGAGGAACAGGAGCTGGGCAACGACAACATGGGCGGTGTCGTCGGAGATGGGCCCGTTGATGCACACGATTCGCTCTTTAAGGAGGCGGGAGAAGATGTCGTAGGCACGCTCGCCCCTCGACGAGTGCTCTATCACCATAGGGATCAGGCCATACCTGCGCACTGTCCGGTGGGTCCACGCTGTGGATACCCTGTTCGCAAAGAGTCTGGCGTTCGAAATTAGGCTCCTCATGGCAGTGGAACCGGCTGCGTAGAGACGAGGAGCAGATAGTTGACCTTAAAAGAAATGAAATGAAGAGAGGCTTAGGAAAAAATAAATAAACGAAATGGAGAGAGAGATAGGGCTTTTTCAACCAGCAATAGCAATAGACTGCCTCGGTTACAGCGTCTGTGAGAAGCACACTGCCTACAGACGACATTTCAAAAAAAAAAAAAGTTAATTACTTAGGAGAGAAACAAACAACATAGGAAAAATTGTTTTGATTTGGTTTTGAAACTATTTTTTTGTTTATTTTTTTTTGAGTTATTATAAATTCTCTTGGAATTGGTGAAAAGTTTGTTAAGAGTTGTTGGAGTTTGTAAAAAAATTGTTAAAAATTATTGGAATTTATAAAAAGTTAATAAAATTTATAAAAAATATATTGAAATTGATAAAAAAATGATTGAGAAAATTTTTTAAAAACGTTTTGAGAAAAAATCAAACATAGCCAAACAACTCCAAAACCAAAGATGAATATTTTTTTGGTCCTCGTATATTTTTGCAAATAAATATTTCACCGGTTCAATTCGCTACTCTCCCCTTCCCGGGCTGAGGTCATCAAATAAACAAAATAGTTATTTTCTAAAAAATAAAAGCATTTGTTTCTTATAAAGGAAGGGGATGCTAGTTACTACTACAACCCTCCCCACGGTTGTGCACCAATTTTTTCCGGAGGTGGTGGGTTGAAAATCCGAATCCGACTCGATCGGAGGTCGGTTTTTAGCTCCAACTTCGACAGTGAGAACTTAGGTCAGATTTGATTCGGGTTGGATTGGATTCGAATAGCGGATAGAAGTCAGATTTGAGCAATTAGGTCTATTTTTAAGCTTTTGAGCCTTGTTTTGTTTCGGCTTTCAGTCATTTAAACTTGCTTCTGGGCTTTTTTGGGCCAGTCTAATTTTATAAGCTTTTATGCCTTAGTTTTGTTTGGGCTTGAATATTTAAAACAGTTTTCTGACCTTTATCCTTTGGCCAGTTTAATTTTAGTTTAAAATTACATTTTTCTGAAATCTTCTTGAGTTGGGGTGTTGGGCTACTAATAGGGGAGTAAGTCGAATATGTCGGAAGCAGAATTTGACATTACGACATTCGGTCTGCTAACTAGCGCATATTCAAAATGGAATCCCCTTTTACTATTTACTATTGTCGGACTTAGCAGAATCGGACATCGAAATTCCGGTAATATTTTAGGGCCTATGCATATTTTTTGGCCCGTTTAGCTTTTTTTTTTATTGAAAATAAGGATATTATTCAGCCCATTTCATTATTTTTTATTATGTGGCCATTGTTCACTGTTTACACCCATATAAATAAGGATGTTATTTGACCCATTAGTGAAATTACATACAGATTATAAAGCAGTGATACCAAATTGTAAAACACATGAGGACTTTGAAATTAAAGGTAGAAAGTTTGTGCAATTATCTTCAAGGTTTCTCCGATGTTTGATTAGGCCGTAAATGAATTTAACATCATTGGCATCTTCCATAATGTAAAATAACTGTCACATTTTCATGTGATTAGCAAGCCAAATTTACTGTTACATTTTCGTGTGATTAGGAGGCTAAACTCGATAGTCTGGCATATACAAACGCTAGTTAGATGCCAGTTTTGATCACACCATTTTATTTAAAGAAATCCCACACAACCCAGAGCATATATCCCAAAAACAAATGAAATCCAAACAAAAAACAAATGAAACGAAAAACAACATAAATCACATATTCACAAAAAAATCAGCAAGTAAACGACTGAGCTTGAGAGAGATGAGAGACCTGTGAGGTTGAGAGAGAACGGCGAAATGCTGAAGTTGTCAGCTAGAGAGAGAGAGAGAGCATCGAGGTTGAGATATGAGACTTGAGAGAGATGAGAGACCTGTGAGGTTGAGAGAGAACGGCGAAATGCTGAAGTTGTCAGCTAGAGAGAGAGAGAGCATTGAGGTTGAGATATGAGACTTGAGAGAGCTTGAGAGTTGAGAGACCAACGACGTGGCAGATGATAATTCAGAGAGCTTAAGAGTTGAGAGAGTCAGAGGATAGAGAGAAAGTCGAGCGAGGGAGAGGCCGGGAGGGGGTGTCGCCTAGGGTTATAACCCTAGATCAAAACGACAAGGTTTTAATTCTATTAATCAAAAGCGTTAAACAATGTCGTTCGGGAGGGGGTGTCGCCTAGGGTTATAACCCTAGATCAAAACGAGAAGGTTTTAATTCTATTAATCAAAAGCGTTAAACAACGTCATTCTATTTTAAATGGAATGACATCGTTTAAATATTTAGGGAAACGAAAAACCTAACGGAGTTGGATTTTCCATTGAACCGGCGGAAAATGTTCGCTTCTGGCTAATACGTACCTGCAAACGATGTAAAAATGGGAATAGGTTTGGAGGTGTTAGCCCAAGGTTGTTTTTACAAACAATCCATTTTGATTTTGATGATAACAAAGTTTTCAAACTCGTTCAAGACTTTTAGATTTTACATTGAAAATCTCTTTTAAGAAAATGATATATTTTAAAGCAAAAAGGTTTCTCTATTCTAAAATATCTCTAAGCATACTTGAACACCATTACACAAGTTAATTGATCATTTTTTATATTATAGGTGTTTTTAATATATGTTGAATTAAAGTAGTTGCTGTCAAAGAACAAAATTTTTAGATTGTGTCGGAAGTGTCGACACATTGAACCATGTGTCGACACAATGCACTGTCACCCGAGACAAGGTTTCCAGGACATTCTAAAGTGTCGACACATTAAGCATTAGTGTCGACATATTTAACTAACACCCGAGAGCATGTTTCCATGCTAAGTTTTAATGTGTCAGCACATACTACCAATTTGTTGACAAATTGCGGGATTTTCCAGATATCCTGGAGCGACGCCAATTCATTCAAAAAGTATCCAAATGGTCTCAAATGACCTTTGGTGCCCTAGGAGCTTTAAATAGAAGAAGATGGAGAGAGAAAACATAAGGTGTGTGCGCCATTACTGTTGCTTTCTTTGAGAATCTTGTCTCTTTGCAGACTTCAGTGCTTCATACTTGTTTATTTGCCTTAAAGAGCCTTTATTAAGATTCATTTCGTACCCATTCTTGAAAAACACGTGAGTGTTTGGAAAAATACATGTCCTACTTGTTGGGTAGAAGAAATCCTCTAGGTTGTGAGGATTTGTGAGAGTGAGTTAAAGTGTAAGCTCGAAAAATCACTTTGTAAAGGTTCCTTAGCACCCGGGAAGCTAAGATGTATTTACTATTTGGAAGATAGTAAAGAAAGCCCAAGAAAGTCAATAGCCTTGAGGGTGGGCGTAGGCAAGTGTTGATCGAATCACCTAAAAACCACGGTGTCATCTCTCTATCCTTATCTTTATTTATGGTCATTATCTATTTGTTGTGCTTGATTATCTATTAATTTTATTCTTCATTGGACTCATTAATATATAGATCTACTCTCTTGTTCGTTTAGAAAAGGGCCTGTGATGTGAATCCTGAAATGCTTCCAAGTGTAGAAGTGTCAAGTTGTAACAAGGATAAATCCAAGATCGTATTCCACAGGGACAAAAGAGTATCAAAGTATTTGTAGACTATTATTGCTAAAGGAAAAATGCTATGCAAAAGTGTTTTTGAGTTTTATGTTTATGTAAAAATTAGTTTGATGATGAGATTTTGAAAAGTAAACACCAAAATATTCAAATACTGGTGAGAAACGAAAATGGTAATCCAACTCAGAGGTAAAGAATAAATGACTTAATAGCGTAATTTTGACGAACACGTGGGGTACAGGTTAATTAATCTTTGCTTCTCCATGTTCTACCTTTCTTGACACTACTCCTCTGCTACTAATCCATTCAAGGCATTAGTAGAATGAAAATTTGCAAGACTAAGCTTGAGGAAAAGTATCCGATTCTTACTATTCAATGTTCTCCTAAACATCAACCAAGTTCACGTAACATACAACTAATGAAACTACTTAATTAAATCAAGATTTTGTTGTGCCTAACGTCAACAACAAAACAAGAAATGAATAAAGATGTTCAAGGTATATGTCTCTTCAAACATTCGGTTTCAGCAGGTGAGCATTGAACATCCAATCAAAACAGTAGGTAACAATCATCATGAAGCTAAAGAAAATTAACCCATAACCCAAGTCTTGAAACCTAGCCCATCATCCTCAAATGCAAAAATACCCAAATGAAAATAAACCTTAGCATTGTGTATAGAAATGTTGCTGAACAAAGATGAAAAAAACCGGAAATGGAAAACGAAAAACGAAAACGAAAATAAGAAAAACAGAGTCCCCACACCAGGAAAAAATCCAGATATATATAGAAAGCTCTCTCTCTCCAACAGATTCGACGCTCCCCTTTGCTCCTCGCTTGCCTCTTCCTCATTGCCTGTCTTGTAACTGCCGAATATGCCTCTCTCTCCAGCTGAGTGTAGTTTGTTATAGGTTTGTCTCCCAAAAATGCCCTGAGTAAAGAAGAATCCAATATAAAAACACAGCGTTTGACACATGCTTGAGCGTCCTTAGAGGAATTCAGACAGAAACTTCACGCTCGACCACCACTCTACAATCGTTCGAGCGCCCTCAGACAGACTCTTCACGCTCGACCACTGCTCGACTCGACAACCGCTCGAGCGAGACACATAATAAGCTTGTGGAGGTTGGGTTGGGCTGGGCTCTAGTGGATTTCATCTGTGATTAAGGTTGCAAAAGCCCATTAGGGGTAAAAGTAACACTTCACATGCTAAAAACACTTAAACATTTTTTCAAAGTAATTCCCTTCGTTTAACAACTTACACTCACTTAACCCACTATGTTAAGAGTAAGAGAAAGTGACAAAAATGTTTAATTATCACACCCCAACTGACTTTTTGCTAGTCCCTAGCAAAATAAGTGATTTAGAAACAAAGATTTTTGTCACTTTAAGCTTTTCATCAAAATTTCCAGTCTCAAAATCCTATGCAAGGCATCAAAGCAAGTGAAGATTATAAGCATTCAAATTCACTTAGACTTTCCCAAAATTCACGAGAGAAACTTGTTAAGTTTTCTAGGAACTCAATCAAAGAAGACATGTATCATTTTGTTGATTATAGAGTGCTATAAGTGTGTGATCAATTTACACTTGTTGATCTTCAAGACTCCTCAAAGCAATACCAGCACAAACAGTCTTTTTTTTCTTTGGCTTCCTAGGGAAAAATCAATCCTATGAATTTGTGCCTACCCACACTTTCATAAGCATGTTTACCACTAGGTAACCCCAATTTTTTTTTTTTATATATATCTCACTGCTCCCTAGGGAGAATCAAACCTATGAATGTGCGCCTACCCACACTTGCACAAGTTTGCCTACCACTAGGTAACCCCATTGTTTTTTTTTCTGAAATTTGTGGCTTCCTAGGGAGAATCAATCCTATGAATTTGTGCCTACCCACACTTTTACAAGTTTGCCTACCACTAGTTAACCCAACTCTCGGTTTTCCAGGGGGAATCAAACTTATGAATGTGCGCCTACCCACACTTTCACAAGTTTGCCCTTACCACTAGTCTACCTCAAGGGTGAATTTTTATTCTCTTCTTTTTTTTTTCTCAAGCTTTAAGCCATGGTTCATTAGAGTTTCTTCTTACTGAATGGCTGGTCCTTGCTGATAGAATACTCATAAGATTTCACAAATGGACTGAATGTGTCTAGGCCAAACCAACAATCAACAACATGACAACACATTACCTAATCATGAGCTAAAAAAAAAACAAACAAGCTTCTTTGCTAAATTTCAATTTCACCCATATGAATATGATATAGCTCATAATCTCAATTTTCTAATCCCAAGAGCAAAATTTTGACAACAGAAACTTTAAGAATTTAAGAATACTCCCAGAACTTTAAGAATTTAAGAATACTCTCACCCCTAACTTAAAATGAACATTGCCCTCAATGCTTAGAGTAAGAAAAAGAATATGCATATACGAATGGAGGAAAGCAAGAAAGGGAGGTAGAAGAGATTACCTGAGTGGGCTTGAAACTAACCAGAAAAACACAAGTAAACTAGAAAATAAAAAGAACAAACCTGTAGAACAGAAATTAAGAAAGGGAGACAGGAAATGACATGGAACTTAAAACAAAAAGGAAAACCAAGATAACAGTAAATCTAAATGGCAAGAGCGTACTTGGGCTCTACTAGAAGAACATAGGTGTCCTCGGGAGAGAAGTTGGTCAAGAAAGGCTTGAGGCACTGCCCATTAACTTTAAAACTGTTGCCATTCTGAGGATTAATAATTTCCACAGCGCCATGAGGAAAAACAGTCTTAACAACATAAGGTTCACTCCATCTTGATCGTAATTTCCCGGGAAATAGATGGAGACGAGAGTTGTATAGCAAAACTTGCTGGTGAGGTTCAAACGTTTTCCTTAGGATGTGCTTGTCATGGAAAATCTTCATCCGCTCTTTAGACAGTTTGGAGTTGTCATAGGCATCTCTCCTCAACTCATCCAACTCTGAAATCTGCAGCTTTCTCAAAGAACTGACATCATTAGCAGTAAATATTAAATTGTTTGATGGCCCACTATGCTGTATGTTCAAGTTCAATGGGAAGGTGACATGCTTTGCCATAAACCAAATGGTAAGGAGACATATTAAGGGAAGTTTTAAAAGCTGTCCTATAAGCCCAAAGTGCATCAGTCAGCCGTAAGGACCAATCTTTCCTATTAGGATTGACAATTTTCTCCGAAATGTGCTTAATCTCCCTATTAGCTAGTTCAGCTTGACCATTTGTTTGAGGGTGGTATGGGGTTGAGACTTTATGGTGAATACCATATTTCTTCATGAGGGCAGCAAAAGTATTGTTGCAAAAACGTGTCCCATTATCACTAATGATAGCCCTAGGCATGCCAAATCTAGCAAAAATGTTCTCCTTTAAAAATTTAAGCACTATCTTATGATCATTTGTTTTACATGGAATGACTTCAATCCACTTAGACACATAATCAACATCAACTAAGATATATAAATAGCCAAAGGATGACAGGAAGGGCCCTATAAAATCTATTCCCCAACAGTCAAAGATTTCAAGCACTAAAACAGGTTGCAAAGGCATCATATGTTTCTTAGTAACTGTCCCTAATTTCTGACATGACTTACAAGTCTTGCAAAAACTATAAACATCTTTAAACATTTGAGGCCAATAAAAACCACATTGTAAAATCTTGGCAACTGTTTTTCGTGCAGAAAAATGTCCACCACAAGCCCCATTATGACAACTGGAAAGAATAGCATGAATTTCATCATTTGGTACACATTTCCTAATGATCTGATCAGAGCAATATTTGAACAAGTAAGGGTCATCATAGAAGAAGGATTTAACCTCATGCTTGAATCTTCACATTTCTTGGGCATTCCAATGGGATGGAGTCCGACCTGTCACCAAGAAATTAATTATGTCAGCATACCATGGCACATTAGCAACTAATAATAACTGCTCTTCGGGGAAAGAATCAGAGATAGGAGAGGATCGCTCAGGTTCTTCAAAAGTGATCCTAGACAAGTGATCAACAACTACATTTTCGATTCCCTTTCTGTCTTTGATTGTGATGTTGAATTCTTGGAGAAGGAGAATCCATCTGATCAGCCTAGGCTTCACATCCTTCTTAGTTAGCAAATATTTCAGAGCTGCATGATCAGTGAATATTAGAATAGGAGATCCAATAATATAAGCACAAAATTTCTCTAATGCAAATACTACGGCAGGCAATTCTTTTTCTGTAGTAGAATAATTCTTTTGAGCTGAATTCAAAGTTTTGCATGCATAGTAAATGACATAAGAAAGTTTATCCCTCCGCTATCCAAGTACAACCCCTAGAGCAAAATCACTAGCATCGCACATAATCTCAAAAGCAAGTGACCAATCAGGTGGTTGAATAATTGGAGTGGTTGTTAGCATGGTTTTTAATTGTTCAAATGCTTCTTGACACTCAGATGTCCATACAAAGCTAACATCATGCATTAATAAATGACATAGAGGCGTAGAGATAGAGCTAAAATTTTTAATAAACCTCCTATAAAAACCAGCATGACCTAAAAACGACCTAATGTCTTCCACAGTTTTAGGTGCAGGAAGTTTAGAAATCAATTCAATTTTTGCTCTATCCACTTCAATTCCTCTAGATGAGACAATATGGCCAAGCACGATGCCTTGTTGAACCATGAACTGGCACTTCTCCCAATTGAGCAACAATTGCTTCTCTTCACACCTGGCCAAAACAGCTTGCAAATTAGATAGACAACTTTCAAATGAACCACCAAATACCGAAAAATCATCCATGAATACTTCTAAGATGTTTTCAATCATGTCACTAAAAACACTGAGCATGAATCTTTGAAATGTTGCTGGTGCATTGCACAAGCCAAATGACATTCTCCTAAAAGCAAAAGTACCAAAAGGACAAGTAAATGTTGTATTTTCTTGATCCTCTGGTGCTATTTCTAGCTGGTAATATCCTGAGAATCCATCTAGGAAACAATAAAAGGCATGTTCAGCAACCTTTTCTAAGACTTGATCAAGAAATGGAAGAGGAAAGTGGTCTTTTCGTGTGGCTGAATTAAGTTTTCTATAATCTACACACATCCTCCAACCAGTGGTTATTCGTGTAGGTACTAACTCATTTTTTTCATTTTTTACCACTGTCACTCCTGATTTCTTTGGCACTACCTGAATAGGACTAACCCACTTGCTATCTGAGATGGGGTAAATAATACCCACATCAAGTAATTTCAGCACCTTATTTTTCACTACCTCTTTCATTGTGGGGTTAAGTCTCCTTTGCATTTCCCTAGAGGGTTTGGCTTCCTCCTCCAAATAAATCCTATGGATACACACTAAGGGGCTTATACCTTTAATATCAACTATGGTCCACCCAATAGCCCCTTTATGCTTCTTAAGAATTTTTAACAACATGTCTTCTTGTTCATTAGTTAAATGAGAAGATATTACCACTGGGAAAGTGCTGCGAGGTCCTAGGAAAGCATATTTTAGCTCGGATGGTAGAGGTTTGAGGTCCAATGTTGGAGTTTGCTCCTATGAAGGTTTGAGTGATGCTGTCAAGGGGGGGGGAAGTTGCTCAAATTTTAATCTCCAAGGTGCTTCAACTTGCTGACCTATTGAGGAAACATGAGATAAGTCATAACATTTTCAAATAGGTTTAAATCATCTTCTAAGTCCTCTAAAGAGTCAGTAAATTGAAGATAAGATGTAAAATTTTTATCTAGGAGATTTTCCAGCAAGTTCACTTCATGTACTTCCTCTACCTCTTGTGGTTGCCTGCAAAGATTGAAAATATTTAGTTCCAAAGTCATATTTCCAAAACTCAACTTTAAAACTCCACTTCTACAGTTTATAAGATCATTCGAAGTAGCTAGGAAAGGTCTCCCTAAGATCACGGGTGCTTGGAAGGTAGATTGAGTAGTCAATTGCATGTCAAGTACCACAAAATCCACCGGATAGTAGAATTTGTCTACTTGAACTAAAACATCTTCCACAACACCTCTAGGGATCTAAATAAACCGATCAGCCAGCTGCAAAGTAATAGAAGTGGGTTTCAACTCACCCAACCCAAGCTGAACATAAACATTATAAGGCAATAAGTTCACAGTTGAACCTAAGTCTAACAATGCTCTACCAATTTTTGAGCTCCATATCATACAAGCTATGGTAGGGGATCCTGGGTCTTTATATTTGGGAAGTGTGTTGGTTTGGATAGTGGCACTAACCTGCTCAGTCAAAAAGACTTTCTTTTGCACATTTAATTTTCTTTTTACCGTACAAAAATCCTTTAAAAACTTAGCATAGGTAGGAACTTCCTGAATAGCATCTAACAGAGGTATATTAATTCTAACTTGCTTGAAGATTTCAAGGATTTTAGCTTGGTGCTTGTCTTTGTGCAAATGAACTAACTTTTGAGGAAAATGAGTGGGTATAGTGCTTGAAACTTTCTCAGGTATTAAAGGAGGATCAACATCATTTTCAACAGAGGGTTTAGAGGTTTTACCATTCTTTTCTACCCCTGGAGCTGGTATGCCAATCACCTTACCACTTTTCAAAGTTGTAATAGCCTTGACTTGCTTAACATTGGAGTTTTCAGCTATAACTTGAGTTTGTTGGTTTTGACCTTGATTGGGTTGAGATTGTATGGGAAACTTCCCTTTCTCCTGAACACTCAAAGTTGTGGTCAGCCATGTGATTGAGCTTCTGATCTCAGTGAAGGCTTGAGAATTCTGAGTGTTAATAGCAGTTTGGCTTTCCATAAACTGCTGGAAATTGGTGGCCAGCTGCTGGACAGTGTCTTCCAGGCTCTTTCTCTGAGTTGGAGGTGCATGGTTGGCATATTGAGATGTTCCTGGGCCCCCTGAAACTGGGTATGATGCATATTGTAAAGGTCCAACAATGTTGGGTGTCGGTACAATAGCTTGTTCACTCCTCCAACTGGAGTTAGGGTGATTCCTCCACCCTTGGTTGTAGGTATTTGAATAAGGACCTGAAAAAGGTTTAGAAATCATGTTAACCGCACTAGATTGGTCCAAGAGAACTTCCTTAAAAGCTGGGATGGTTGGGCAATCATTAGTTGAATGCCCTCGATCCTCACAAATACTACAACTCTGAGTCATCTTAGGCACATCTTGTACTGAATCTACCTTTTTCAGTTCTATGGTTTCTAATTTCTTAGAAATCATAGCTAGTCTAGCATTCAAATCATCTACCTCCTTTAAATTGTATTTTCCACCCCTGAGGTTGTGAGACCCCGATTTTCTCATACGTTATTTCTTATGTATTATCTTTTATTTTCCAATGTATTAGCTTTTATTTCATCATGGGGCCATTTTTTGGCCAATGTATGGCCTAATCCTTATGTTATGGTACTTCGATTAAAATGAGATTTTATTTCATGAAATTTCTTAAATAATTTTCTTGTCATTTTATGCAAAGTTTAAATTATATTTTTCTTTAAGGAGCCGAAATTTGCAAGTAAGTTTCTCTCTTATGAATTTATATTTTTAATTTACTTAATATGTTTCATGGACCATAAAATTTAAATTATGACTTAAAGATTTCCTTACATATGCCGAAAATAGTTAAGGGATAAATCATGAATTTCTTTTGAAGACATTGATTGAATATTTTATGTCATTCATATGTGACATGTATTATTAACTTGTGGCCTAGATTAGTAATAGAATTTTCATTAGAATATTAAATGATAAGTTATGTAATAATGTGATAAGGTTTAAGAGAGATTTAAATGATAAGCACACTTGCTTATCATAGTGATAAGCAAGCATGATGGTAGGTTAGGAAACTTTTAGGGTGATAAGTCCTTGTGGTTATTGTAGAGATAGGCTAGGGCCATTATCATAGGATAAGATATCATGCTTATGAGATGATAAGCTATTGGAATGGATTAGATAAGCTAGAGAGCTTATGAGTGATAAGTTAGGTGAGATAGTAACCAAGTTGAAAGTTAGTTGCAATTTAAATGTGGAAGTAACTAGGTTGGTTGGAAAGCAACCAAACAAAGTAAATGTGATGGCTTTTACGTGAATGGGCTAGTAGTGAATTGGAAAAGCCAAAAAGTGAAATGCCATGTGAAGTGTAAGAGGTGTAAGAGGTGTAAGATGCATGCAATGAGACAAGACAACACATGGAAGTAAAAAGAAGAGAAAAATCAAGGGGGGAAGTGGGAGTTACGTATGAATCATGTGAGGAGAGAGAGAAACCAAATTAAATGCAAGCCATGCTTAGGGAGACAAGAATTGATGTGATGAAAAGATGAAAAGAGAGAGAGAAGGAAGGTGAAAGCTTGGTCGACCAAGGCCCCCCCCATTCCTCCCTTTTTCTTCAATTTTCTCTCTCTTGTCAACTCAACCCCTCAAGTCTTGTGTCATAGCCTTAAATTGCCTTGGGAGACTCATTCTCTCACACCTCTCTTGCAATTACCTTGGCCGAATCTCTCATTCACTTCACTTTCCAAATTCTTCCTCACTTGGCCGAAAGTTTCATTGCTCTCAACTCTCTCCTATTTTCTTCTCTTGGCCGAACCATACACCCAAGTTCAAGGTTTGTTTCCTTTTTCCTCTTGCACTCTAAACCACATTCCTCTTGCCTTCCAAATCCCATTCTAAAAGCCCAAGTGTAGACCTCTTTGTAGTTACCAAATCTCTCTTGGTGCAACCCCATCTCTTCCTTGAAAACCCTAACCATTAGCCTCATTTCTCTTCAAGCTTACCACATTCTCTTACCCACCATAGAACCCACATTAGCTCCTCAAATCAAGCTTGGATATTTTCTAAGGAGGGTGAACCGAAACTTGGAAGAAAGAGAAGTTTAGGGAAAGTTGGTAAAGGTAGTGGTAAGCTTGGTTCTATTTGATGATCTTGCCTAAAGTTTCATAAATACTAACCTAAGGCATTTTATTTTCTAGGTACTCAAGCTTGGGATAGTCAACAAGGTAAGACCAAATGTGATGTTGTTGGTTTAGTATAAAGATGGCCGAATGGTTTTATGTATAGATCTTGAATGCTTAAGAATCCTAGGTTGTTTAAATGCTAGATCTAACCATGAAAACCTTAGATCTAAGATTGTATGTGAAGAAAAACGCAAATGGAGAACAATGCTTGTTAAAGGAAGTTAGATCTAGGTCTTGTTGTGTTGGTTGGTTGCAAGTTAAATATTTTCCTTAGATCTATGGATGTTAGTGTGTATAAAGTGTAGATCTAGTCATGTTGGTTATGGATGATGAAGATATGAAGTTGATACATGCAAGATAGGTGATAAAATGCAAAGGATATGCATGTTGTGACTTTGGTAGGAAAAATGTGATGTTTTGGTGTATGGCCGAACCATGTGTGCCCTAAATCTTTGAGAATGATTTTATATATGCTTGGATCTGTTGGTTGGCCATATTATGTGTAAGTTTAGTAATCTATTGCATGAAAATTTAACCTTGAAATGTGAATAATGCATGCAAAGCAAAAGAATCGAAGAAAACCTAGTGGTGTTGTGATATTTTGGTGTTGGCCGAATAATGCTATGAGTGATAACTTGTGTTTGTGTTTTGATTTTTAGATCCTAAGTTGTGAACCTGTTGAATGGAGGATGGGGTCACCATTGGAGATAAATTGTGATTAAAGAACACATAGAACTTGGTGTTGGCCGAATGCCTAATGTGTAGAAACCCTAAGTGCAATTTATGATTAATGGATTATCATTGTTGTGATGGATAAGGAAATTAGGGTTTAGGCTAATTGGAATAAATATTTAAGAACCATGATCATGAAATGAAAATATTATTTGGGACCCTAGTTAGGGTTAGTACACGGGATTAATTGAGGTTTAAAGTCCAAGTTAAGATTTAATCGCGATTAAGTTATTAATAGTTTAATGTAAGGTTTTAATGGAGTACATGGAATAATGAGAGACTTAGATCTAAACCTAAGTCTGTTGGCGTTAATTAACCCTAATCAAGACATGTATAAAAATATATTATTATATTGCAATAAAAATATTAATGATTTAAATAAACTAAGTTTTGAATTTTAGTTAAAGAGAAAAGTAAATAAAATATTTTAAATGATTAAAAGAATTTCAGCGATATATATATATATATATATCTTTGGTTAATAACCGATTTCAAAAATGCAAATGTTTAATGATTACGTATTATTTCTTAAAGTCTAAGAAATATTTGAATCGCTTGTAGGCGATCCACGTGTCTTATACACTACCAAGGAAGACCAAGTGTAAGTGGATACTGTAAGTGGACAGTAAGTGTTCCTTTTTTTCCAAAACTGGAATGACACACTGCACCGTTTCATAAGCAAGCATGAGATTTTGATCAAGCATGACATAACATGTGCATTGCATGAATTTTTCAAAGGGAATGTTTATGCAATGATTTTTATGGAAAGACTATGAAAGTTTTATGAAACGATAAGTTAAGTTAAGGGGCACTGGTCGGTATCGTACCATCAAGATGGACTCCCATACCGAAGGACGAATGCGAGAAGGATGAGTGAATCCACGAGGCTGTGCAACCACACTGAAGGACATTGAGAAGGTGTGGGCCTCCAAGGGTCAAGTCTAGCCACTGAAGGACGAATGCGAGAAGGTGAACTAGCTGACCGTATGTAAGGTCCCCAAGGGAATTCGGGGACGGTTCCAAAGGGAACGCACAACCCTGACTTCAGGGGTTAAATGGAGCGAGCCCACAAGTAAAAGATATGAAATGGTTATGAAAAGGCCAAGAGTGGCACAAGTATGAATAAGTAATTTTCAAGGGCCTGAGGCCGAATTTAAGCAAGAGCATATGCATATTCATGACATGCATATGCATCACTTATCAAGTTCTTTCTTCCATGATTAAGCGAGCATGAGTCAAGCAAGCATAAGTCAAGAAGCATGTTTCAAATTTATGTCTTTCCCTTACTGAGTCTTTTTGACTTACGTTTTCAAAATTGTGTCATTCCAGATGCCTCAGGTGAAGAGAGTCAGGAGGACTACCTGACATAGAAGCACAAGAAATATGTTCTAAATTTTGATGATAGTGGCTTGAGCGTCACTAGTTGGCTTTTAATATGTTATATATGTTTGTATGAAAACTTAATGAGAACCCTGATTATGAATGATTTAGCTCAAATCCCTCGCGATCCTGTACGTTTCCGCCGTAAGCACGTAAGTATATAAGTAAGAACGCTGGAGCCATCCGGGGGATAGCTCGCGGCTGTCACGGTCCCTGCGGGATGCCGTTCGGGGCGTGACAGACGTGATTCTTGAGCTTTCATTCCTATCATAAACATCAGATTTGTCCCATGATTGTGCATTTTCAGCTAGATAATCAAAATACTCAAAAGCTTCCTCAGGTTCTATGTTGAAAAATTCTCCAGTACACATGGTTTCCACAAATTATCTCATTTTAGATTGCAAACCTTCATAGAAAAAACTAATAACACCCCAATTCTCATAACCATGGTGAGGACACGCATTTAACAAATCTTTAAACCTCTCCCAGCATTGATAGAAGGTTTCAACATCTTTTTGGGCAAAGTTCATAATCTGTCTCTTTACGGCATTTGTTCTATGCATAGGGAAATTTTTTTTCAAAAACTCGGTTTGCATTTCTTGCCAAGTTCCTATAGATCTAGGCCTTAAAGAGTTCAGCCACGTTTTAGCTTTGTCCTTCAAAGAAAAAGGAAATAATTTCAGTCTAATCACCTCCTCAGTGCATGTTTGATCCATGAAAGTTGAACAAACTTCCTCAAATTCTTTTATATATAAATATGGATTCTTAGATTCCATGCCATGAAAATGAGGAATTAATGGTATCATTCCAGGTTTGAAATTGAAAACATTTGCATTCAGAGGTAAAATGATGCAAGGTGTGCTAGTTCTAACAGGCTGAAGGTATTCTCTAAGGGATCTTTTTTGATTGACTTCTTCCCTATCAAAATGTTCACGTTCAGCCATATTGCTATGAGTGTCAGATGATGATGTGAGTGCAAAGGATTCTGTTGATGATGAGGTTAATGATTCTACCCTAGCAAGTCTAAATGTGCTATCCCTTACCCAACAAGACATACAAACTCAGCAATAAAACACAGCGTAGTTTGTTATAGGTTTGTCTCATTTCCCGTCTTGTAACTGCCGAATATGCCTGTCTCTCCAACTCAGCGTAGTTTGTTATAGGTTTGTCTCCCAAAAATGCCCTGAGTAAAGAAGAATCCAATATAAAAACACAGCGTTTGACACACGCTCGAGCATCCTTGGAGAATTTAAGACAGAAACTTCACGCTTGACCACCGCTCGACAACCGCTCGAGCACCATTGGAGGAATTCAGACAGAAACTTCACGCTCTACAATCGCTCGAGTGCCCTCAGACAAACTCTTCACGCTCGACCACTGCTCGACAATCGCTCGAGCGAGACACGAAATAAGCTTGTGGAGGTTGGGCTGGGCTGGGCTCTGATGGATTTCATTTGTGATTAAGGTTGCAAAATCCCATTAGGGGTAAAAGTGACATTTCACATGCTAAAAACACTTAAACATTTTTTCAAAGTAATTCCCTTCGTTTAACAACTTACACTCACTTAACCCACTATGTTAAGAGTAAGAAAAGTGACAAAAATGTTTATTTATCAACCTGTGCATATTTTGGGTTTATCTTGAAAAAGAGAAAAGTTTCTTTTTAAACCTAATTCACCCCCTCTTGAGTTGTATTTGCACTCACAATTGGTATCATAGTTGAGGTTAAATGCTCTTATAAATTACAACCCTAGTTAGCACCTCTTTGGCTGAAGGGCAGTCAACAAATCGACCTCCCTTGTTCAATGGAACCTCCTACAACTATTGGAAGGCAAAGATGAGATCTACATCCAAGCCGTTGATTATGATCTATGGAGAATCATTTCCAGAGGTCCTCGATTTCGCCAAGGTGCCGATGGAAAGCTCAAGGAAGAGAAAGATTTTGATGAGAATGATCTTAAGCTCATTTCCCTAAATTCTAAGGCTATGGATGTTTTATATTGTGCTCTCGATTCAAATGAGTTCAATCGTATCTCTGGATGCAATACTGTAAAAAAATTTGGGATAAACTTCAAGTAGCCCATGAATGTACGAATCAGGTAAAAGAAAGCAAGATTAACATGTTTTTTCATAGCTATGAGCTCTTTAAGATGAGATCCGACGAATATGTTTCTTCTATGTTTACTCGTTTTACTGATATTACAAATATGCTTAAATCTCTTGGTAAAGAGTACACTAACGATGAAATGGTAAGAAAGATTCTCAAGTATGTTCCTAAAGCTTGGGGACCTAAGGTCACTGCAATTCAAGAAGCTAAAGACTTGACGAAGCTCACATTGGACGAGCTCATGGGATCTCTCATGACACATGAGATGCATCAAGTAAATGGAGATGAAGACAAAAGAAAAGGAAAAAGAGGTATAGCCTTAAAGGCCACATACTCTCGTGAAGATGATGAGGAAATGGCTCTATTCACCAAGAGGTTCAAGAAGTTCTTCCGCAAGATACAAGGGGATAAAAGATTTTCAAGAAAAACAAACTACAAAGGTGATAGCAGCAAAAAAGAATGAGATTATCTGCTTCAGATGCAAGAAGTCGGGTCACATAAAGTCGGATTGCCCCAATGTTGAGACACACAAGAAGTCCAAGGATTTCAAAGACAAAAAGAAAGCATTCTTAGCTGCATGGTGATAATCCGATGAAAGTGATAGTAAGAGTGATGAAGAAGTTGCAAACCTTTGCTTCATGACAAAGGATAACGAAGATGAGGTACAAAGCTCTTCAAATTACTCCTTCACTTTTGAGGAATTACAATATGCTTTTGATGAACAATATGTTGAGTTGAAAAGAGTATTTTCAAAGTATTGTTGTATTAAAAGGAATCTTGAAGTACTTATGCAACAAAACAATGCCTTGAAATACCAACTTGTTTCTCTTGAAGAGAATGTTTCAAAAGTCATAAAAGAGAATGAAAAAATTACACAAGATGAGTCACATGATTTGCAATAATAAAATATAGAGTTAAAAATGAAAATTGACTCACTTACCCAAGATCTTGCAAGATTTACTCAAGGTAAAAGAAACTTTGATATTCTCCTTGGCTCACAAAAATGTTGTTTCAACAAAAGCGAAATTGACTATGATTCTATTGGATATCAAAAGTTATATTCTGATGTAATTATTAAATCATTAACATCCTTCATTTTGTGTAATTTTTGTGGAAAGAATGGACACATCTCTCACACATGTCCAACTAGAACGAGATCCACTCGTGGGATCAAATTTGTATGGATTCAAAAAGATAGAATGAAATAATTTGTCTATAATACTAATGGACCAAAAAAGATTTGGGTAGCAAAGATCAAGAGATGATCATTTTTGTAGGAGCGTTTGAAGTTCAAAGACATCAAGGAACATTGGATTCTTGATAGTGGATGCTCCAAGCACATGACCGGAGACAAAAGTTGGTTCAACTCCTTTTGTCTTAAGGGTAAGGGCTCAGTTACATTTAGTGACAATGAAAAAGGAAAGATATTTGGTGTTGGAAGCATTGATATGTATCCTAATCCCAAAATTGATTTTGTTTTCTCTTCTTTATCTTTACCCCATTAAAATGTTCTTCTCGTCGAAGGTTTAAAGCATAATCTCCTAAGTATCAGTCAATTGTGTGACAAGGGAAACCGAGTCATTTTTGAATCATCAATGTGCCTTGCTGAAAATAATGAAAGCAAGAAATTCTTGTTTGTTGGACATAGATTTGAAAATGTGTACATTGTTCATTTAGAGCATTTTCTCAGAAAATATAAAATGTCTTTTAGCTTTAATTGATAAAGACAGTTGGTTGTGGCATAGAAGGCTTGCTCATGCAAGCATAAACCTGATTTCTTAACTTGCCAAAAAGAATTTTGTTTCGGGTTTGCCTAACCTCTCTTTTGAAAAGGATAAAATTTGTGCAGCATGCCAAAAAGGCAAACAAAGTAAAATATCTTTTAAGCCCAAAAATATTGTGTCCACTTTTAGACCACTCCAACTCCTACACATGGACTTATTTGGTCCAACCTGAAGATTGAGTTTAGGTGGCAAACGTTATGGCTTTGTTGTTGTTGATGATTTCAGTAGATTCACATGAGTTCTATTCCTAGCTCATACAGATGAAGCTTTTCATGCTTTTGAAAAATTTAGCAAGAAAATCCAAAATGAAAAGGGTTTTGCTATTTCTACCATAATGAGTGACCATGGTAAAGAATTTGAAAATTCCTCTTTTGAAAAGTTTTGTGGAGAAAATGGTATTAACCGTAACTTCTCGGCTCCTTGAACTCCTCAACAAAATGGTGTTCTAGAGAGGAAAAATAGGACTCTTGAAGAGATGACTAGAACCTTGCTACGTGAAAACAACTTGCCTGATCATTTCTGGGCTGAAGCAGTTAGCACAAGTTGTTATGTTATGAACCGTTGCATGATTAAACATATTCTCAAGAAAACCCCTTATGAGCTATGGAATGATAGAAAACCCAACATTGGTTATTTTCATGTGTTCAGATGTAAATGTTTTGTGCTCAATAACAAGGACAATTTGGGTAAGTTCGATGCAAAAGCTGATGAAGGTATATTTCTTGGCTATTCAACTTCTATCAAAGCTTATTGTGTTTTTAATAAATGCACCTTAGTTGTTGAAGAATCAGTTCATGTTGTTTCAAGAGATGTTTGAGTTTCAAGGATGGGGAACACTTGTGAATTTGAAAATAAATTGCTATGTTTACTTAGTTATGTTGGTTTATGTTAACTTTCAATTCACTAAGTCTGAGGATGCTGATAGTTATGTTAATGACAAATTTTTGGATTTATCTAGTTCTTCATTGAATTCGTTTGTAAATGCTCATGATGCTGGGAAGAAATTTTTTGAGGCACATGGGTGGATAGGAATGTCAGAAGTTGATTTCATTCATATCCTTAGGGTTTTTTTGGATAATCCAACCCTAGATGAGGTTATTAGACCCACAGCGGGTGATCTAAGCATCCCTAGAACTCCCACCTAAGGACATCATATGGTTTGCAACATCATTTTACTAAGGACAGGAAAATTTGAGTACATAACGTTCTTAGACTTATTTGTCATGTACTGCTTAATTACCCGAACTCCCATGAACCTTTGTCATCTTATGGTAAACCATATGAAGGCTGCCACTGAGAAGAAGAGGCAATGGCTGCCTTATGAAATGTTCTTTACACACATGTTCCAAAATTTTGATGTTGATCTAATGGGAGAAGTAAGGGAAACACCCAAGGAATACAAATTGTACAATCAGAAAACTTTGAAGTTGATGGGTTCACACAAAACGATGAAGGTTTTGGATAAAGAAAAATGATGAAGCCCTCAGAAGAGAAGCCATAGGGATAAGATTCTGATGAAAACAACGAGGATGAGGAAGGAGAAACTGTCACTAGAACTCCTTCCGCGGCCACCAGAACTCCCCAATGTCACAAGAACTCCGAGAGAGCCAAAATCTCCACCTTCTTTTCCCTCTTTGTATATGGGGTCATCCTCCGAATACCTCCTTCCAGCTCTCATGAGCCGCAATTGGGATCTTTGGAGCTTCATTTGGGGAAATAAAAGAGGAACAAAAGAAGTTGGGTCAGCAATTGGAGTACTAGGTGTGAGTCTAAATAACAACCCAAGAGGGGTGAACTGGGTTTTTAATAAAGCTTATCACTTTTTCTATTAAAACACAGATATGAAAACTACCCCTCTTTAACAAATAAGAATGTTGATCTAAATGTGTCTAATGTTATGCCAAATATAAGCAATGAATGGTAAACCATAAATCTCCACAAGTATGAATAAGTACTAAAATGTATGAGAGATAGAGTTAGAGAGATGACATTGTATTTTAGGTGGTTCGGCCAATATTTGCCTACGTCCACCCCCAAGGTAATTGACTTCCTTGGGCTTCCTCCACTATTCTCCAAATAGCGAATACACCTTAGCTTCCCAGGTGCTAAGGAACCTTTACAAAGTGTTTTCCGAGCTTACACTTCAGCTCTCTCTCACAAATCCTCACAACCTAGATGATTTCTTCTACTCTCATAAGTAGGACCAAGTGTTTTCCCAACACTCAAATGTTTTACAAATAATGGCTACAAAGAAGGCTCTCTAAGCCGAATGAGCAAATGAGACACATAAATATGGAATGACTCTATAAGCCAAATATGCAATTGTAAATCCCGCAGGGACCGTGACAGTCGCGAGCATTCCCCGGGAACACTCCAGCGCTTACACTAACTCTTACAGGGGAATTTTTTTTTCTTTGTATACACATAGGATGGCTCACTCAGGATCCACATGTTGGCTGAGATACAAGCCCAATGATCATAACCTCTCGGTATACACATCATAATTCAATAAAAGTCTATACATTGCATCTTGTTCGCAACTTATACAAAACGTATTAGGGCAACATACTGCCACTTGATCAAAACCAGCACTCCCAAGTGCTACCTCGGAGTTCACCAACTCCGGCTCCAATCCCCAAACTTCCAGGATTTCTACGTGAGATACTCCTCTGCTCCCCAGTTATCTTGTGGATCTGGAATGATACGATTTACAAACTATGAGTCGAAAGACTCAGTAAGGAACAACAGTTGAAACATGAACTTTAATAAAACATAGCTTTAAAAGCATACTTACTTCAATACACTGTAGCGATAAGAGAAGAAATGCAAAACTGTAAATCATGAGTTAGTGCATAAAAACATGATGCATATGCATGCTCCGTGATGCATATGCATGCACTAAAATCTCTTGCCACTCTTGGCCTTTTCAAATGCATTTCAAATCTCGAAATTGGCCCCAGGCCCTTGAAAATCTTTCTTTCATTCTTGCTTATAAAATTGGCCCTTGGCCCTTGAAAATCATTCATTTCATACTTGTGCCACTGTTGGCCTATTCACAACCATTTCGTATCTCTTACTCGTGGGCTCGCTCCATTTGACCCCTGAAGTCAGGGTTGTGCGTTCCCTTCGGAACCGTCCCCAAATTCCCTTGGAGACCTTAACATCTGGTCGAGCTAGCCCGTAGTTGCCCCAGGCCTGATGGCTAGACACGACCCTTGGAGGCCCACACCTTCTCATTGTCCTTCAGTGTGGTTGCACATACCTCACGGACTAACCCATCCTTCACGAACAACGTCCCTCGGTATGGCGTCCATCCATCCATCCTTCACGAACAACGTCCCTCGGCATGGATGTCTCAGGTTTCATCCATCCATCCTTCACGAACAACGTCCCTCGGCATGGATGTCGAACCTCACTTAACTTAGTACGTGTTCAACCAAAGCCTCCGGGCTTAATCATAACATAAATTCTCTTTCATTTGCATAAAACAACTTTTCATGTTTCTATGAAATGAACATGCCATGCCACTCTTGAAAACATCGTAATTTCATTTGCATCAAAACGTCTCTCATGCGTTCATGCAAATGATCATGCTATGACATGTTCGAAACATCATGCGTACTTGAAACATTCTTCATGCAATACATTTCATATGTATTAAAAACATCTTGCCACGCACAATAAAACATGCAGTGTATCATTCCAGTTTTCCAAAAGGGGTAAGATTCACTTACAGTACTCCTCGCAAATTCTCCTTTGCTCACTAGGCTCCTCGCCTACATGGAATAGGTTCAATCTTTCAATGTACTGCGTATAGATGAAACCATATCGGTACGTGTCGGTCCTACCAATTACCCGACAGTCCTATCTTGAAGTCCACTAAGGACAAGTATCGATAATTCAACGCATTACTTAATTTAATGGTATAATATAGTTGCCGGATATTTCTCAATCCATCTCGAACTTCCCGTTCATCACTTGACTTCTTACCTTCCATTCATCGGAACGTTTCCGAATAGCAACTATATTATATCTTTTTGGATATCGTATATATATATATTAATATAATCTTTTAATCATTAAACATTTTATTTAATCTTCTTTAACTAATATACAAAATTTAGGTTATTTAATTATTAACTCTATTACAATATATTTCTATTCTCGATTAGGGTTCTAACCAACAACTGACGGATTTAGGATTAAACCTAAGTCTCTCTTTTATTTCCTGTATTCGGTTAAATCTTTACCTGAATAAATCACTAACCTTAATCATTAACAACCCTTGGCTTGGATATTAAACCTTTATCAATCCGAGACATTAACCTTGATTAGGGTACATTTTTCTTCTCATAAGATCAATTTTAATTTGAGCCCTTTAAGCTTTCTTATCTTTGTTCTCTCTCATCGGTCATATTCTAACCTTACATCCACGACATATCAGTGTATTTTCATTTAGCATTTACTTACCATTAGGTTTCCTTTCTCTTACCTATTTGGCCATGACCTAAATTTCACTCATGCATCACATGCGATTGCATCACTTATTTGCTAATCCATTGGTCATTAGGGTTTCTTCACTAAATCATTCGGCCATGCTTCAATTTAAAACATTTATTGTACAAGACTTCATCTCCAATTGTGACCCCATCCTCCATTATCATATTCACAACCTAGATCCTATAATTCATGGCACAAACATAAGGTTTCATGCAATACCCTATTCGGCCAACACCAACATGCATAACATTAACATGCATTTTCATTCTCTTATCACATGCATTCTTTTCTCTTCAAGCTTAGTCAAACCCATGGCTTATGTGCACAATCTACCTAGCAAATCAGCCTACAAGATCCATACTTTAATCATTCCCAAGATATTTTACACATAGCATGCATTTCGGCCTAACATTGTATAACTACATCCGAAACTCCTCTTACATGCATTATCCATTTCCATTGCACTTTCCAACAACCAATTCATGTTCTTATGCATACAAGTTCAGATCCAACATCACATTACAACCTAAGAGTATTCTAAAACTCAAGAGTTGCAAGAACAAGGCATTCGGCCAACATCCATTTATCTCATATTTTTTTTCCATTTAAATTCATGTATATTTAATCCATTCTCTCCATATACAACAACCATAACTGGACCTAACACTTAGGAACCTCAAAAGCAATAGATCTAAGGAAAAAATCCAACTTACAACCGGCCAAGTATAGTGTGAGTTTAGATCTAAACTTTCCTAACATGTATTTACCTTCTTTGCATTTTCTAACAATCAAGATAGGATCTTAAGCATGCATTTTCAATTCCAAGTTCACATTATACTCTATGGGTTGATTAAACTCCAGATCTAACTAAAATAGACATTCGGCCAAGCAAAACTCTCATGAAAATCTATTCTTAACATTTTCCAACTCTCATGCATACATGTCAAATCTTCATCTTCAATATAAATCTCTCCAGCAACCAATTTCACAACCTAGGATCTATAAATCATGAAATAACTTCAAGATCTAGCAAAATGGGATATTCGGCCAACACCATTATTCCTAGAACACCTAGACTTTTCTTATTTCTTTGATTGCTTGCAAACCTCCTTATTTCAAACCAAACTTACAAGTATTCTCCATTAACAACTTAGGATATCTCCACATACATTCTCACTCTTAGATCCAACACAAAACACAATAATAGATCACATGATGGGGTATAGGTTCGGCCTTCTCCAAAGACATGTATCCTTATCCCCTTCCTTTCCAAAACCATGACTATCAATTATATTTTCCATCTTTAATCCACAAGAATCATAACCAAAGATACTAGATCCATTTAGTATGAACTTTTACAAAACTAATGGACACAACAAGCAAGAGAAGGATTCTAAGAGATGCTGAAAATTACCTTCCAATTTTAGCTTTCTTTTCTCTCTTCCCCTTTTCTTTTCTTCTCCTTCCCCTTTTCTTCTTCTTCTTCTTCTTCTTCTTATTCTTCTTCTTCTTCTTCTTCTTCTTCTTCTTCTTCTTCTTCTTCTTCCTTCTCCTTCTTCTCCTTGCACAAAATCCTCTTGGATCCAAGCTTGAAATCACTCTTGGTGGCTCAACCCATTCGGTTTACACCAAGTTCTCTCTTCCTCTCCCTTTCTCTCTTTCTTGGTTTTCTCTTCTCTCTCCTTTGTTTTGGACGACCAAATGAGAAGCAATGAGAGGGGAAACAACTTAGGTGAGAGGCAAGACAAAGTGAGGGCTGCACTTGGACTCATTCGGCCAAGAGTGAAATGTACATCAATTTTTCACTTTTTTTCACTTTTCAACTTTGTCATATCTTGTCTCCTTGTCTTGGTCGTCCATCTCCCTTAGCCACACAATTTCAAGTCTTCATTTAATGCTTGGCCAACTAGCTTGGTTCCTTTAGTTGAATTCCAACTACTTAGTTACTCCAAGGGCACTTAGTTGGTCTAATGTAGTTGTAAGGTAACTAGCCCAATAACATAGGGCTTGAAGCCCATAACATAAATCTTAAGGCCCACTTTCATGTGTATGTTGGCAGCCCAATACCATAGGTCTAGGCAGCCCAATAACATAAATCTAAAGGCCCCATTATCTTAGGTATTATGTCCAAATCCTAAGTCCAAGGGCTAAGGCCCAACATCACAAGCTTAAGCCCATTCCATAAGCTTAAAGGCTAAGGCCTAATAACTTAATTCTCCAAGGCCCATTAACATTTCAAGGCCCATTAACATGGGTTTCATGGCAGCCCAATACCATGACTTTTAAGCCCATCTTTATGACTATTTTGGCAGCCCATTAGCATACATTTAAAGGCCCAATAATCACCTAATATTCCAAGCCTTATAGCAGCCCAATATCACAACTTCAAGGGCCCATCATCACATGTAATTGGGCAGCCCACTTGATTAAATTTCAAGGCCCATCATTCCTAATTTTCGGCCAAGCTTGGGCTATCCATTTTTAGCCCATTGTTTTAGGCTTTAAGTCCAACCATTTAAACCTTAATAGCCCAATAATATGGTCCATAACATAATCCTTCAAAAATTAATCAAGGATATAGAAAAGAAATACATTTAATCTTAACAACTTAAATTGGCTACCTTAAAATTTGAACCTCATCCATTGATATTCCATGATGCTCATTAAATTTAGATCATACCATGAACTCCATTAATTCAAAACAAATCACTGAATCCTTAAGCTTACAACGGAGTACGTACTGATTTTTCGGGGTCTCACATTCTCCCCTCCTTATAAAAACTCCGGCCTCGGAATTCGATTACCACCACCAATAATTCTAAATCTTTCCTTTCAACACAATAGTAATCATGTATCAAGCCAGCATCAAGCTGACTTATATAGAAACTAAAGATCCTCACAACAACCAACCAAAGTCTCCAAGCTTAGTCTACTGCACTTCTCGATTCTGGATCTAAGTCGAGGTAGCACAAAGTTTATATTTCCTCAAACTCAAAACCTACAAGGCTCTACATGCACTATTCAATCGACACTTAATGAGCATCATCAAGTATATGCCACTATTGCAATCTTCCCTTGATTCATATTTTCAAACTGGTGCTCCCCAAGGCGACATACTAGTGCCATTCTATATAGAACTTTCAATTATTGGAGCTGACCTTGGTTCTAAATTGATACCAAACTCCATTTCTCTAACTGGAGGTAAACCAAGTAATGCCTCATAACATACTCGAGAAATTCCTTCACTGTAGAAATTTCTTCTATCGTAGGGGCTTTAGTCAAACTAAAAATCCATCGCAATGTGCCAAATAACAATTCGGTCTCCCCTCCTTTTAGGATACAACCTTCATCTCACTTTATACTAACACCGAGCACTGCCCACCAATCCATGCCTAGAACAAATCTTAGTTTCCCCTTGTTTCCATTATAATCAAATCAGGAATCATCATTTTCCTTTCAACTTCTATCAAACTATTCTTCAATATTCGATCTCAATTGACTCTGCCACTAATAGGCAAATACACCATTAGAGTATATTCTCGTGATTCATGTCTCATATTCGTCGCCTTACAATATGCAGATGCAATGAATGAATGCGTGGCCTCCCGAATTAAATAGGACTAACACTTCCCCCTAGGGCAAAGGCAACTTACCTGCCACCACATTCGTTCGATCATCGGCCTCCCCCGGAGTTAGGGCATACAACCTTGCTTGGGTCGGCCCCCCTGGCCTCCCGACCTTATTCTGCTGAACAGGCCGGGGTGCTGCGTTTGAGTCCCCTCCAACTTGACAGTACCTCGCTATATGGCCCGGCTTCCCACATTGGAAGCACACTCCCTGCCTGCAGCCTCCAAGGTGCCTCTTCCCGCATCTATTACATAGTGGGAGTTGGTTTCCCTCATTGTTCGGGACTTCCCCGGATCCTTGATTCTGCCCTTGAGGCGGCTCTTGTCTATTCTTCTTCCAGGGTTTCTGGGGCACTGAGGGTTGGGAAGATGCCTTCCTCTTCTGTTGCTCATAGTAGGCTGCTGTTCGCTGCAACCCCCTTTCGACAATAATGGCCCTCTCAACCACCTCTGCTAGAGTCCTCAAATTATGACTGTAAACTCGATCGTAGATACGAGTATGTAATCCTTCCTCAAATTTCCGTGCCTTCCTCTCTTCATCAGGCACTAGGTAAGGGGCGAACCTCACCAATTCCATGAAACGAGCAGCGTACTGCTCTACTGTCATCGTACCCTGGGCAAGAGTAGCGAACTCCCTCGCCTTTGCTTCCCGTGCTGTCCGTGGGAAATATCGGTCCAAAAATTCCTGTTGGAACCGCTCCCAAGTAATCGCTTGCTGACCCAACTCCTGGGCCAGTAACATTTTCGTCGATTGCCACCACCTCTTCGCATCGCCTTGCAACTTAAAGGCGGCGAAGCTGACTCGCTGAGCGTCGGTACACTCTAGAACTTCAAAGAGTTCTTTAATCTCCAGGAGCCAATTCTCAGCGATGACTCCATCTCCTTTTTCGTTATACACTGGTGGGTGTTGTCGGTTGAATTGATCGAATGTGCAACCAGTGGGGCGGCCTCTATCCTCCTCCCCACGTCCACCTTGTTGCACATGCTCAGCCACCAGCTGAGCCATGTGACGTAACACATCTTCGGTTGAGACGCCCGGCTCCTCGGGCCCTCGACCCCTGCCTCCTTGCCTTCGGTATGCCATTCTGCACTTCAACACTTCATATTAGATTATAAGATATACGCAAGGAAACATCATAACCTGAGCACTTGGTCTGAATCCTCAACATCCAATCCTAGGTCTAAGATGTCTGACCTAGTTCAGGTACGAGCTTCTATCTATGTACTCAGCCAACTCCAACATACAGCTACCTACTAGGGTTCAACTCCTAGTACTTCGATCTTTTCCCTCTGATACCACTTTTTGTCACGCCCCGAACGCCATCTCGCAGGGACCGTGACAGTCGCGAGCATTCCCCGGGAACACTCCAGCGCTTACACTCTCTAAGCCAAATTATCAAATGGAAAGCTCAATAGAGTGCAAGAAGATTAGATTCTAAAAGGAAATCTAGAGTATGGAAGATGTGAGTACAAGCCTTTTTGGTAGATACGATTTTCTCTCTTCTTCAAAGCACTTTCTCTCTCTAGAAGCTAGGGCAAGGAGTGATTGCAAGTGTGTTGTCCCTTCTTCAAGAAATCTCTCTCACTTTGGAGGCTAGGTCGTCAATGATAAGCAATAGAGGAAGATTGAACAATGGCAGCTTTGATCTTTGAAGAATCATCAAGTAATTTCTTTGGATCTAGCTTTCTCTCTCTTTGGAAGGATAGATGTTGAATGATGATACAACTCTCTTCTTCAAGAAATTTCTCTTCCTTTGAAGGTTAGGTTGTCAATGATGAGCAAGAGAAGAAGAATTGACAATGAGAGCTCCGGACTTGAAGAAATCAGCAAATGGATTTTCTTTGGCTCTTGGCTTTTGTCTCTCTAGATGTTGCAATGATGGTCGAGCTCTTATCTTCTCTCTCTATCTTGTTCTTCTTATAGCTTCTAGGTCTTCAACGGTCATTAAGGTTCTTCTTGTAAACTTAGAGAGACGTTGGAGGGGTTTAGAAGACATTTGATCCATTTTAAAAGAGTTGGCGTCGTTTCCAAAGCATCTGCAAAATCACACAATTTGTCGACACATTGAATGTATGTGCTGACACATTAAACTTGGTCTGGAAATAGACTCTCGGGTGTTAGTTCAGTGTATCGACACTACGGTCCAATGTGTCGACACTTCCAACACAGTCAAAAAATCATTTTGAATTGCTTGAAATGTCAACTCTCGGGTGTTTGTGCAATGTGTCGACACCATCACTCAATGTGTCGACACTTATAAGTGCTGGAGAGTTTTTCAGCAACTTCAAAGTGTTCAATCCATTCCAAAACTTTTTTAAACACCTACAATATTAAAAATTGATCTTATCAACTTATGTAAAGGTGTTAGAGTGCACTTAGAATTATTTTAGTGAGTGAAACCTCAATCCTTTTTAAAATAAAAATTGGAAATTATGGATTGACAATGTAAAATCTAAAAGTATTTGAAACTTAGAATATTTTGTTATCATCAAAATCATTTATAGATTGTTTGTAAAACAACCTTGGGCTAACACTAGGCTATCGACATGAAGACGGGCTTTGATGACATCAAGAAGATGTTTGCTGCTCATGATGAGCGTTTTAAACTTCTTGACATGGATGTGAGACTTCTCAAGCACCAATTTAACAACAACATCAATGTGACAAGCGGTGTGATTCAAGCCACCGTGGATGAATTGAAATCATCTGCTCAAGATGTAGTCAACACCATAGAGGTTCATTTGGAAGAAGATAGATACCTACGTCCTCGGGTCATGAAATGGACGTATTGATTCTCAACGACTTGGATCAACTGGTTGAAGAAATTTGAAGTCGAATATCCTCCTCCATAGCCCTCACCATTTGACCTCCCCTTGCCCTATTTTTGATGATGCCAAAGGGGGAGAAAAGTGCCTACTATAGCATGCTGACACCCTTGCTCTAATTGGAGGACATTTCATTTTGTTCTTATGATTTTTGTCCTCTTTTATGAGGTTCATTCTATTGATTTGTGTTGACTTATTGTGATTATAATATGGTATGAATGCAATGTGTTAAATCTATCATTCTCTAAGGGAATGTTCTTGTAAAGATTTTGAGAAGTGCTTTACACTTGATTATGCTTGTTAGATACTTGCTTCAGGTAGTGATTCTATCCTTAAACTCTTCTTTATACGAAGTCTTGTGATCTGATTTGGAATATGAAGTTTAGGGAGTTTGGAGAAAGGATATAGAAATCTTGTGTATTTTTCTAAGCTTTGGGAAACCTCTATTAACAAAGAGAACTCTTGCAAAATTTTCGTAAAATCTTAAAATCCGTTTTGCTAAAATATTGTGAAAAACTCCAGCTTGTTCTCAGGGGTAGCTTTCCTATTTGTTAGAAAAATATCAATTTTAAAATTGTTTTGTCATCATAAAAAAGGGGGAGATTGTTAGCCCACGGTGTTTTTACAAACAGTCCATTTTGATTTTGATGATAACAAAGTTTTCAAACTCTTTTAAGACTTTTAGATTTTACATTGAAAATCTTTTTAAGAAAATGATATATTTTAAAGCATCAAGGTTTCTCTATTCTATAATATCCCTAAGCCTACTTGAACACCATTACAGAAGTTAATTGGTCATTTTTGATATTGTAGGTATTTTTAAGATATGTTGAATTGAAGTAGTTGCTGTCAAAAAACAAATTTTTCAGAATAAGTGTTGAAAGTGTTGACACATTAAACCATAGTGTCAACACATTGCATTGTCACCCGAGAAATGGTTTCCAGACCATTCCAAAGTGTCGACACATTGAGCATAAGTGTCGACACATTGAACTAACACCCGAGAGCATGTTTCCAAGCCAAGTTTTAATGTGTCACAGATACCACCAATGTGTCTACAAATTGCACGATTTTGCAGATATCCTGGAGCGACGCCAACTCGTTCAAAAAGTCTCCAAATGGTCTCAAATGACCTCCAACGGCACTCAAACTTTACAAGAAGACCCTTGGTGCCCTAGGAGCTTTAAATAGAAGAAGATGGAGAGAGAAAACAGAAGGTGTGTGCGCCATTAACTCTTGCCTTAATTTCTAGAGAGAGAAAAAGCTTTGAAGAAGAAAGAAGCTCCACCAACCAAGAAAGCTTGTGCCCTCCACCTGCAAATACTGTTGCTTTCTTTGAGAATCTTGTCTCTTTGCAGACCTCTGTGCTTCATACTTTTTTATTTGGCTTAAAGAGCCTTGAAAAACACGTGAGTGTTTTGAAAAACACTTGTCCTACTTGTTGGGTAGAAGAAATCCTCTAGGTTGTGAGGATTTGTGAGAGTGAGTTAAAGTGTAAGCTCGAAAAACACTTTGTAAAGGTTCCTTAGCACCCGGGAAGCTAAGGTGTATTTACTATTTGGAAGATAGTGAAGAAAGCCCAAGGAAGTCAATAGCCTTGGGGGTGGACGTAAGCAAGTGTTGGCTGAACCACCTAAAAACCACGGTGTAATCTCTCTATCCATATCTCTATTTATTATCGTTATTTATTTGTTGTGCTTGATTATCTATTAATTTTATTCTTCTTTAGACTCATTGAATGTATAGATCTAGTCTCTTGTTCATTTAGAAAAGGGTCTGTGCATATTTGGGTTTATCTTGAAAAAGAGAAAATTTTCTTTGTAAACCCAATTCACCCCCCTCTTGGGTTGTATTTGCACTCACAGGAGGTATGAAGGACAGCCGCGAGGGACGAGAAGGCCTGTAGGAGGCCGAAATGAGTGATGAGTGTCGAGGAGAGATGCCATCGCGTCCAAAGAGGGCCAATTGAAAAGATAGTGTGGCAAGCTTGCCAGCTCGGGTGTGCTTTGCACTCTGGGCCTCAGGGCCAAAGTCATGAACTGACACACTCGCGAGGCCATGGTAGGTCCACGTACGTGCTTGTTTTAGGAGAACACGACATGCGACACAAGCCATGCGCGCGCAGTAGCTGCCCAACAAGAAGTAATGGCCAAGCTATACTGACTCGTTGGGCAAGAAGTAGTGGCAAGTTGCACTTAGGGACGAGACATGGTCAAGCCGCCCACCAGTCCAGCATAGCCAGCTGGCCTATCTTAGGGGACCACCAGCTCAGAGATAGGCCGCCATGTCGCGGCAGAAGAGTGGAGCAATTACAACGAGAATCTTAGGATGACATTTGGCGGCATGAGAGAGGACCGCGTGGAGGAGGTGTATTTTGTCCTTGGTACCTTAGCCACTTAGCAAAAGAAAAGTACAAAGAATATTGGGTGGTTATGAACTTTTTAGCTAAAAGACGAAAATGGAGGTTATGTCCATTCGTAATTTAGCTAAAGGACAAAGATAAGGAATATTAGGTGGTTATGTCCTTTGTCCTTTAAGATGTGAAGGAATCGCCACCTAATGCCCTCGATTCCTTGATTCAAGGATGAACCGCCATTTTGCTCAAGGAAAAAGTAATATTCCGTAGGATATCTTTGTAGGAATCAACACCTGGCAGAATAAAAGCACGACATGTGGCATGTAGGAATTTCTTAGTAGCTGGTCGTATGATATAAATAGGGGGAGCTATGTATCTTATTTTCCATGCTTTGCTGAATAGAGAATAGTCCTGTAACTTTTGCTCAAACCCATGCCTTTTGTTTGCTTCTGTGAGATTTAAGAAAGCACAATAGTGATTGTCTAAACTGATTTTGAGATAGTTTAGCATCACGCCTTGTGAGCTTAAGGTAATCCCGTGGTTGATTCTCAAACTCGTCATTGTTCTTAAGCCCAGCCCGTAGTTAGTATTTAAGCATAAATATCCATCACTTCAGAATTCCCCAAGTGTTTGTAGCTCTTTAGCTCAACACTTGTTCTTATTCAACAACTACTCATACTCATCATTCTCCATCCCTAAATACCACCACCCATATACACATTCACCACCCTGAAACACTATCACCACCCTGATACACCACCACCAATATATATATATATTTATCATTTCTCAAACACTATCCATTGCAATTCCTTGTTCACTTGACAGTTGTTCTAGACCGAGATATATATTTATGTATAAAAGGTCTACACTCATTGTGCTTCTATTAAATAAGATGATGGACTCCATCATTGAGGCGGTGACCTTAAACAGAAGAGTGAGTGCACTGTAAGAGTACATGCACTGAACGAAATCAAATATGATTACTTTCTGAAAATGATCATTGATAGCGAGAATGGTATTTAGCACAATTAGCTTATGGTATCCTTAGCCTTGAGAGGTTTATGTAGATCTATTTGTTGTATACTTATTCTTTGACCAAGACATTTGGTGATGAGCATTCAAGGTAAAATATTCCACACAATATTGGGTCTTGTGCATGATAATTGAGTTTGTATGAATGATCAACAAGGAATCCATCAGTCTCTTTGTGAGCAATATATTTAGTATATCTGTATAAAGTTGGATTCAAAAAGAAATCTCTAGCTAGAGGAATTTTGTAAAAATATTTTTCAAAATTAATATATATATATATATATATAATATTTATTTGTGAAATTATTTTGGAAACATTTTGAGAGTCCGACGGGTTATAGGTTGTGAATTAAGAATTATGTGAGCTAGAGATTTAATCAGTGATATTATTCCGATCTTGTTGGCTCATGTAGAATATAGTGTGGTGGAAGAATAAAAAAAGCAAACAATTATTAGTGAAAAGGGATTTCGAAAAAGTAATCTCATCAACTCGGTGGTCAATTGTGATATATTAATGGATATGATCACAATTTGTAGAAGCTCATAAATTCAGAATACAGAATATAAGAGATGTGAGACCCAGACTTTATTTCTATCTTTTTAAAAGAATTATGACTTCCTAAGTGTGTATTACTCTAATTATTGATAAAGGCATGTATAGGGGGATTAATCTCAAATCATGTTTAGGTGGAATTTTTCCCCTAGCAATTTTTTTATGCATCTTAAGCTATGATTTAAAGGTAATATTGTTTGCAATATTTGGAAGATTTTAATTAGGGGCTTTAACCTTGGAAAATATGTGATTCCTTGGAACAAATTGAGGAGACATATTAGAGTTAGTTTGGTGAGGGGGGTAGCAGACAAGAAAAATAAGTTTTCTTGAGGGGCAGAAAAGGAAAAGAAAAGTGAAATGGAGGAGAAGGAGGGAAAGAAGGGGGGAAGGGCAGTTTTGCCTTTTCCCTTCCCCCAAGTCCTACGCATAAGACACACACCCCCCCAAACCGCACAAGTCATTTGCCCTAGTACCCACCCGAACAAGAGAAGGAGAAGAAGAAAGAAGAAGGAGAAGAAGAAAAGAAAGAGAGAGAGAAGGAGGTGAGTGGTTTTGGCCGGCCAAGCCATACCCACTTTCACACATTTTCTCTTTTCTTTTGATGGTTATTGGTTGTGAATCTTGTTGGTTTTTGGTTTTGTCCTTGTATATATGTTGTGTTCTTGTGTTCTTTGAAGAAAATGTAGATCTAGTAAGCTTTAAAGAGTAGTATGGGTTATATATGAAACCATGGAGAATGTGGCCAGATTTGGTAAATAGCACCCAAGAAAGATCAAGTATGAACTCTAGGTGTTTGATAAAAAGACTAAGAGAGGAGGGGGAAATGCAATAACTTGAATTTATGAGATGGACTCATGTTTTAGCTGAGAGTTTGAGTTGGAATGTGAGAAAAATTGAAGTCTTGAGAATGAGGGTGTGAAAGGAGAGTATTTTGAGACAAATTTCGTGGATTTTGGAGGTGTATGACATAAGTTGTGCTCTGAAAATTTACTGTCGCCCGAGGTACGCTCGACAACCGCTCGAGCTAAAAGTCCAAGATTTTCTTACAGAGACGTTTCGCCAGAGGTATGCCCGACTGGCGCTCGAGCGAAACTGGGCGAATTTTTATACAGAGAGTTTTTGCCCGAGGTTCGCCTTACAGGCGCTCGAGCGAAAGTCTCTTACAGAGACTTTTCGCCCGACCAGTGCTCGAGCTCCACTCGAGCGGTTTCTTCCGAATTTCAAGAAATATTTCCTATATTTCTAGTTCCCTATTGACCTATTAGGAAACCCTACTAGGATTTTCACTTAAGAAAATACCTGGTGTTGTAAGATCACCAAATAGAAATAAAGAAAATGGGTGATATGTATGATGATCAAGAATATGGATGATTTTGTATGATGAAGTGCGAGTAATTGATTGACTATTCGCTCGCTTGGGAACCAACGAATAACACTAGTATGACTCGATTGTAGGTAAAGTGACGCTCAGCGCTCAAGCAAACGAAGGTAAGTGGAAGTAAGAGGATTGTAAGTATAAGCTTACATTTTTGAAAAATCGGAATGATGCACAACATGAATACTCATGATTTATTACGACATGACATAAGCATTTGCATGAAAAAGAAAGTTTTGTGCAAATGAAAGTATGAGAGGAATTTAAGATTTCTCATCATCAAGCATGACATGAGCACACCATGAGCATTTGCATTCATTTTTCTCATGAGAAAGAAAGAGAAATTTTATACAAATGAAAGTACCATTTTATGCTACTTTATGACAAGTTAAGTTGATAGGTTAAAGTCGGTCGGTACCGTACCAGTTAAGAAGGTGTATCCATACTGAAGGACGTTTACGTGAAGGGTGGATGTCACCTAGGGCACCCATACCGAAGGATGCTTGCAAGAAGGATGGGTAGCCCACGAGGTATGTGCAATCACACTGAAGGATGCTTGCAAGAAGGTGTGAACCTCTAAGGGTTGAATCTAGCCATTAGGCCTGAGGCCACCTCAAGGGCTAATTCAACCAAATGACGTATTCCCAAGGGAAAGGGAATAGTTTCGATGGGAACGCATAACCCTGATGTCAGGGGTAAATGGAGGGCAAGTAGTCCACAAGATAAGAATTGGAATGATTTTCCAAAAGCAAGAGCTTTACAAGTACAAGTGTTGTTTTCAAGAGCAAGTGCATGTGCATATGCAATCATGAGGCATACACGTGCATCAAAATTCATGATCATACATGAATTACATTATGTTTACATGCTTATTATTTCAAGTTCAAGTGCATGCTTATATTTCAAGTTCATGATTATGAGTTCAAGTACAAGTTCATGGTTTCAAACTCACGATTTCAAGTTCATGTTTCCAAACCATGATTTCAAGTCCATATTTTAACATAACTCCTTACTGAGTCTTTCGACTCATGAATTTTTAAACCGTATCATTCCAGATGTTCCAGGCGACAAGAGTGCTGAGGATTACTTGACGTAGTAAGTTTAGATGTCAAGTATCCTAGACGTTGTAAACCGAAGCAGGGGTTGGAGAGTTCATATGAAGCACTATGAGCGCTCGATATCTTATTGAGGTAGCCATGCGATGTAATTAAGACGCTTACCCTATAACGAGGAAGTCGTCTTGTGTAAGTTGAAGTTTGTGGTAAATCTCTTTGGTCGTCTCTCTCAGTTATATGTGTATAAATTTCCGCTGCATGAATAAGAGAAAACTCTGGAACATTCATTGAGTGGATGTTCGCGGTTGTCATTAACCCCCTTCGGGCTAGAGTTCGAGGCGTGACAAGAGAGTTAATGAAAATGAATTTTTCATAATTGTGAGAACCCGACCTTATTTATGTCGCTTTAAAACGAGAAGAGAGAGAGGGATTTATTGCTTATGATTTCCTAAATATGTATTACTCTAATTATGGAGATATGTATGTATGATTAATTAATTTAAAGTTATGTCTAGGTGAAATTTTCCCCTAGTGTTTTTATGAGTTTTAAGCTAGGATTTAAATGTTATTTTATTTGCAATTGTTACAATTGAGTAAATGTGATTAATTAGCCTAATTACTTTAATTAGTGGAATATGTCCCTAAGTTACAATGTTTGAAAGAATTTAATTAGGGCTTTAACCTTGAAATGTGTGAGACTTAGAAAATAAAATGGAAAGGCATAATAGAGTAGTTTGTTAATAGCAGATTTTTTTAGTGGCAGAAAATAAAAATAAAAGAAAATGAAAATGAAGGGAGAAGGGAGGTTCACGTAGGAGAAGAGGAAAAAGGGGGGAGGGCAAAATCGTCATTTCCTTCCCCCAATCCTTTGCATTTCACGCATAAGGCCCCAGCCCCCTCCTTTTGCCGCATTTTCCCATCTACCTTGCCCTAAACCGCACCTCTCTTGCCCTAAGACACCCAACCAAAGAAGGAAGAAGAAGAAGAAGAAGAAGAAGAAGAAGAAGAAGAAGAAGAAGAAGAAGAAGAAGAAGAAGAAGAAGAAGAAGAAGAAAGGAGAAGAAAGGAGAAGGAAAAAGAAGAAGAAAAAGAAAGAGGAAGAGGAGAGAAACAAGGTATATATCTGGCCCTTCTAGGTAAAACCCTTGCTGGCCGAAAATGATACTACCCCCTCTCTCTATTTTCTTCTTGTTTTCTCTTGCTTGTTGGTTGTTGTTTTGATGGCAGTTGTCTAGGTAGTTTTTCTCCTTGTGTTCATGGGTGTTTAGTGTAGATCTATGCACGTTTAGTGTATATCTATGCATGCTTAATGTAGATCTATGCATGCTTTCTTTGAAGATAGTGTAGATCTTGCAAGAGCTTAAGTGTAGCATAGATTTTTACATGAAAACATGGGGAAAAATGGCTGGATCTGAAATGAGGGTTCAAGAGAAATCGGTTTTGTGCTCTAGGTGTTTGATAAAAGGCCTAAGAGATGATTGAAACCTAATTTGAGCATGTATGACCAGATCTATGGGTTGATACATTAGGTTGTATGCATGCTAGTCTTGTTGAGAACCACAAAGCCCTAAGTGTTAGAGATAAGTTCAGATCTGGAAAAATAGGCAAGAGGACCAATAATGCACACTAGGTGTTTTGTTAAAAGCCCAAAAGAAATGGGTAAATGCAATGGTGTCAACTTGATGAAGATGGAATCATGGTTTTGTTATAAACTTTGAGTTGGAGTTGTAAAAGTGGAAGGAATGTGAAAGAATGGTTGCTGTTAGGAGATGTTAAATTAGCCTTGGATGTTGGTTATGACATGGAGAGATTAGGGTTTTGGTTGTTGGAAGTTTGGAAGGTTAGAAAGATTATTATGGTTGCTGGAATTTACATATGCAGATTTCAAGGCTGGAATTGAGAGTGTGTTTTGATGCAATTTGTGGTTATCCCTTGATCTTGAGTGGATCCTAGATTGTAGGCCTAGGAAATAGGAAGATTTGAAGCCATACCTTGGATGATTCCGATAACTATCGAATGAGATATGCGTTGTTCAAGGCTCGGACGTCAAGTTGCCAGCAGCCTTGCACGACCGGAATGTCAGCTCATTTCGAACACGTTTTGAGGGATCTTTTTAAGTCCAAATGTTACAAGGTTGGTCTTGAATTTTAATTATAAGAGAGAGGAACTTTTTAAAGTAAATTTCGTGTGATTTAGAGGTATAATGAATAAGTTGTGATATTTTGAAAATGGAGGGCCGAGTTGGAAACAACAATAGTGTGGTTGTAGGATTTTTGCTTAATATGAAATGTTTTTGAAAATGTATAACAAATTATGCTATTGTGAAATTTACCCCCAATCTTGACCTATGAAAGCTGAATATTTCAAAGTAAATTTTGTGTAATTTGGAGCCATGGTCTGGAAGTTATGAATTTTTAAGTTGGAGACGCTAGGGCTGCCCGCTTAGAAATCTTCAGCAGCTTGTATTTTCGGGTAAAGGTTTTGAGTGGCTAGCGAGCTCCAAATTACTTAGAATTTTGATATGATATGAAAAATTAGTATGAGGGTCATTTAGAACAAATTTTGTGTGAGTTAGAGGTGTGTAGCATAAGTTGTGTTTTGAAAAGTTATTGTCGCCCGAGGTTCGCTCGAGCTAAATTCGAGGATTTTTATACAAAGAGCTTTCGCCCGACCAGCGCTCGAGTTCCGCTCGAGCGGGTTTTCCTCCGGATTTTAAGAAAATTTTCCTAAGATTCTAAGTTTCCTATTGACCTATCGGGATACCCCACTAGAGTTTTTACTTAAGGAAATACTTAACATTTTACGATGACCAACTAGAGGTCAAGAAAACGAACGATTTGTATGATGAGGTGTGAGTAATTTATTGATTACTCTATACGTTTAGTAAACCTATGAATAACAATAGTATGATTCATTGTAGGTAACGAGACGTCCGATACTCAAGCAAGCGAAGGTAAGAGGAGCTTACGTTTGTAAGTAGCAATCGTAAGTAGAAACTTACGCTTTTCAAAAACTGGAATGATACACAGCATGAAAAGTGTTTATGAATAAGCATATCAAGCATGATATATCAAGCACGACATTATCAAGCACGACATGAATACATCATGATCATTTGCATTCATTTTTCTCATGAGAAAGAAGGAGAAATTTTATGCAAATGAAAGTACCATTTTTATGCTACTTTATGACAAGTTAAGTTAATGAACCCAAGTCGGTCGGTACCGTACCAATAAGATAGGACATCCACTCCGAAGGACGAATGAGAGAAGGATGGATGATTTCCTAAGGGGCACCCACTCCGAAGGACGAATGAGAGAAGGATGGGTAGTTCCCGAGATATGTGCAATCACACCGAAAGATGCTTGCAAGAAGGTGTGAACTTCCAAGGGATGAGTCTAGCCATCTGACCTGGGGCCACAACAAGGGCTAGCTCAACCAAATGATGTGTTCCCAAGGGAAAGTGGGAACGGTTCCGAAAGGAATGCACAACCCTGACTTCAGGGGTAAATGGAGCGTGACAAGTTTAAGAAAGAGATATTTTCAAGAAAGAACGTTTTTAAGTACATTGTCTCATTCATATGCAAGCATCAATGTACATTCATGTATTATGCACGACATGCATTATTTATTGCATGTAAACCCTTACTGAGTCTTTCGACTCATAGTTTTAAATTGTATCATTCCAGATAACATTGCAGGTGGGGAAATCTAGAAGAGGGACCGGCGGGAATGTCCTCTTCTCTTTTGTTGTTTCATTGTAAATTTTTGGAAAGGCCGACATGAACCTCCGATGTGTGGTGGTCATGGATTATTCGGCCCAGTAAGATTTAAGGTTTTACCCGATTGGCATTTTGAGACCATGGTGTAATTAATTCAAGTCATCGGTTGAATAGTAGGTTCTAATGTTCGTACGTACGTTAGACGCTAGCGATATAAAGTTTTAAAAAAAAATTATGTTTTCCGCTGCAAGAAATTAGTAAGTACGCTGGAGTGTTATCATTAGGAATGCTCGCGGCTGTCATTAGACTCGCTGAGCTAGCGTTCGGGGCGTGACAATAATGATCCTATGGCCGAGATTTTAGATCCCGAAGGATCCAACGCATAAGTACAGTTGAAGTTTTGGTGTGAGTCATTATGTAAACTCAAAACTTTCATTTGAGAGACAGAGATGATAACATAAAACGAGAAGACTTTCTCTCTGGGATGCTGGGATGCTTTGATTTCAACAATCAACGATCCACTTCGTTATGATCTTCGAAACTTTCAATGTAATCATTGGACAAGAGACCAATAAGCTGCAATAGATTAGGGTCGAGTGGGGAAAACAATGGCCTTAAACTAGCCCAACTGAATGCAAAGTTGAAACAGAGAGGGTGAAATAAATAGTTAGTAAGTAGTGCGGGGAGGATGGTTGGTGTTATGAGCTTGAGGGCTGCAAAGCTTCTCTACCTTCCGATTCGGTTTCCGAAACCAGTTAGGAGTGAATCTTTGTTTAATTTTATCTTGATCGGTTTACCGTTTTGTGTGCATGAGAGTAGAGGGAGGTCACAATCGTGTAGGCCGCTTTACCTGTAGTTGTCACAAGGGTAGCGGTACAACACCCTGTTGGAGGAAAAGTACTAATCACACTACAAAGTGTGTACAAGGGGCCCCGCAAACAAAGATCTTGGCTGAAACCCAAAACCAACCAAACACAGTTCTTTGAACCCAGGTCTAACCCAGAGTTGAACCCCGAAACTAGAACTAAATCGCTTTCAAACAAGGCCCGAGTGTTAAAAAATTGTTGAGGAGACTAAGCCTATGTTTGGATGTCAATAATTTTTTTTAAAAAAAAATCACGAATACTTTTTCACCAATTCTAATATCCTTTTACAAATTCCAATAATTTTTTTACAAAATCCAACAACATTTTCCCCAGTTCCAACAAAATCTACACTACATTCAATAACGAAAAATTTCACCAATTTTTTTTTGTCCACACAAACTCAGCCTATATAATTGACATGAGAAATTTTCAAGATTACTCACAGAGGTACTAATGTGGAAATGTCCAAATCATTCATCAAGTAAGATACTCACAGAATCATCTTCCATTCCTATAAAAGCACAAAAAGAACAACCAAAGCAACAAATGAATTGAATCCCAGGGAACATAATTACCTGTGTCTAGTTTATAGCTCTCATAGATATCAATCACATCTAATAAACGTTGAGCAGGGCTTATGCTTGTTGAGCTTAGCTAATTATGAGCAAATATGAGAGCCTCATCTATTCTTGGAGCCAGTGAGCTCCAATAAGGATCCAGAACACACCATCTTGCTATGAATGCGGATTCATAAGTAACGGTAGTGATAAGAATAGCTAGCGCATCTCATGCAATTCGGTCAATAACTGAAAATTTGGTCAAGTTAAACTTTCACCAAGTTAAAATACCAAACATTGGACTAGGGGACTCCACATCCTTCAAGTAATAACGTTCTACCTCAGACTTGCAATCTATCTTCTAAATGAGCAAGATTGATAAAATTCTTGCAAAATAGACCACGTATTTGCTCCCCCCCCCCCTTAGTTCTCTATTGATGTCAATATCGTGCTGCTAGTGCGTTGAGATTCATCACTACCCTTCCTAAGGCCGATTGAAGATAACCCATTATTTACATCATTGTTAGATGAGATTGTTAGTTTTTGTCCACAATCGATGTTTTGATGAAAACAATAAATTGGTTGATTGAAGCAGATTAAATAGTCACATGAGCACAAGATAAAGAACCAAACCCTCAAGGATCAAGAAGATAGAATGAGCTCAAAAGTGAATATTCAAGATCATAGGATAATCTTTAACTCTTAATTTCACTTTTGACAAGGATTTTAATCATATTTGCATAGTTTTAAGTCATGCAAAAATGTTTTTATAACAATTTTGACAAAGTGTGTTTGAATGATACCTAAATAAACTAAGCCTTAATTATATTCTTGAAGAGTAATAGTTTTTGAAATTGAAATTTGAAATGTGAAAGTCCCAAAATTATTTCCTGACTTTTTGACCATTACATTCAACGGTTACATGTAGAGATCAACCACTACAAAGTGTTCGTTGACCAGTACATCGGGACTTAAAATTTGTAATCGGTTAGACGGCTTGAAGCGGTTATTTTTCTTATGCCCACTATATAATGGACCTCTTAAAGGCATTTCTAACTCTTCTTCAATGTCCAAACATTTCAAATAACTGCCTTCATCTTCAAATTAAAATCATATTTCTCCAGCATATACACAAATCACACTTTCAATTTTTATTATTGTGTGAAATAAAAGAGACGAGTATTTCATTGTAATATCATGAAAAGGATACTTTCCCAGAAAAAAAATTAATGTCAAGGAGATTGACAATGAAAGGAAAACCTAGGGAGAACCAAAAACCTGGTTTAGACCCTTGAAAAGACCTAGAAGGAGAAATTCCTGTGATACCTTAGGTTTCCTCTGAGTTTACTGTCAGTCCGTCACTTTAAGATACGTAAAAACTTCAGCATTCATAAAAGTCATGTAATTCTCAACTTCAACAGCAATATGGGAGTCAACTAACATGGCAATTGTTCAGCCATGTAGGAATTTTATGAGTTTATCAAAATATCCGTTTACGCTCTGCTAGAATGTAAATAATCGAAGTTACGACTTCAGAATATGCTGCAGGGAACTAACATTTACCAGACAATCGTACTGGCACAGGGAATTCTTAAATGGACGACGATCTTACAGATTCAAAAACAGCAAACTCACTTAAGCCTTAAAAAATCCAAGCTTTACATTATTGGGACATCATAATTTTAGCAGGCATCAAGATCTCGGCACGGAGGTGGATTTGGCTCAGTCAATAAAGTAGTATTCCCTCCTTCTGGTCCACCCCTAATTCGTAGTGGATTTTGTGTACCCGGCTGAAACATAGAAAGTGAGACAAAAAATTAACAATCTACAGCAATATCACCAAGCAAATTGGAACTCTAAGTTTAGCAGGGCAGAAAAATAATTGTAAGCGCCCAATTATCCCATGCCAGTTGTCTTACCGGTAGCTTCTCGCCCCTTCTTAACATTTCAACCATCTCAACAACTCGCTTGGGAGTAACATCTTCCTGAAATTAAGAGAGACCAGGGAATTCTAAAGGCTCTAACTATTGACTGTAAAAGTCAGAATGATTTGGCAAAACCAAGAGGATAATTATGCACCCACATAGTAGTTGTAAGTATATCCTTCTGATCCATTAGAGTAATCAGCCACAGTAATCATAGGAGCATTCACACAGCATCCCTGCAGAAAACCAAAACTTTATATCACACCATGTTTAGTATCAAAGAATGAGTAGTAAGTGACCACAAAAAATATATTTTCCTTGTTCTATATTAGCCTAAAAAGTTAGAAGACTATCAACAAAAGCTCTAACTCTCACTTCCATTTACGGCTTTAGGTTGTGCATGCTGAGAAAGAATCCTCTGCCACGTTTGAAATCTATTTCTTTTTTTTTAAATAACTGAAAAATTGTCAGTCAAAGTCCATATGATATTATTTTGTTCGAGTCCTTGATAAATTTACCCTCCAATTATTGTCCTCCTAATTCCAGAAAAAAGGTCAAGGAAAACAAATGCCAATGCCTGCAGGGCTGCTAAAAAAACTACAGGCTTGGATCAGTAACAGAAGAGACCAAGACTCACCATGCATTCCATTTCTCCAACAGAGAACAGACCATCTTTAGTCACTTCTGCACAAGACAAATAACAGCAACTTATCTTGTAAATGTTATTCAACTTTGCTATCATCCACAAAGTACATTGAAATGTAAGAAGAGATCTTTTAGAGCAGATAATTTCTGTACAAAGCTAACCATTGCGCTTTACTCCAAGATGCTTCAGTAAGGCATCTTCAATGTCTCCAGAACCACGTATCATACAGGGTGTTGTACCACACACCAATAAGTGGTACTTCCCAACCTGCAAAATGAAAAAGGCACGTGGTTACACTGCAACTTCAGTTAACCTGGTACTTGCAGACGTATTAAAATCACAATGAAGACATATTCCTCACCTTTGACCGATTGAACATTGAATAAAATGTTGCAACCTCATATACACGGATAGGAGCAACTTCGATAACCTTAGCTACCTGAGGCATCCACAGTACAATATCATTACATAAATTTACACATCCAGCAGCATTCCAAAGGAGTGCGACATTCTATTCAGCCAAATGAAGTTTGCTCAGAAGTCAGAACTGCAATTCTGCAATAATGATTGTCTTAATGTAGCAAGAGGTAGACAAATGATATAGAATAAATAGAACCATATTCAATTCTCCATGAAAAGACGAGAAATTTCAGTTTGGGGACAAATTTAGATGCAAGAAGTACATGCAACATTAGGAAATGCTTTTCCAAACAGATGGCTGGCATGAACAGCAGTGTCCCAACAGATTGTTACCACAGTTGAGGCGTACAGAACCACCAAAACAAGTCTTAGTTGATTCCATCCTACAGTTCATTTTGAACCCACAATCACTTCGTTTTTACATAAGGATTGAATATCCTGTTGGAAGTTATAACTTGAATAGTAAGTCAGGTATCAGCATTAAATATTTATACAGATGTATTTGTGTACATTCATATGTATTTATGTATGTATATATCTTCAGAACTAGATGTAATAAGATTTCCCTTCGAATCAACCTCTATTCATTTTACGTATAACTATGAAGGTGGAAATGCTTTGTGCACTCAACCAAACAAAACCTCTTGCATATTCTCATCTTGCCAAATTATTGAATGAAAAGGTATGTCATAACCTAAAATAGATCTCTTCCTAAGCAGAGAAGCTTCTGTCACATCATTACTCCTTACCTCTCTCTTTCTCACAAGCAAACCATAACTCCCCCTTCCCGGATAGGGTTAGGAATGTCACTACAAGTACATAAACAAAATAAAATAAAACAATCTTAAAATCAGAAAAAATTGCGGAGCTTAAAACTTAAAATTGTCTCAATTTCATAACAGTTTAAAAGAACTTCGAAAATAAAACTTAAGAGTAATATCATCCCAAAGCGACACTTCGGTGCACCAATGCACTTATTCTAAGGTCCTCTAGGTTTATTCCATCATCTAATTCCCATGCCTGAAGACTTGTCTTCCTCCAAATCTGGATATTTAAAACTAAAAAAAAAATGTGTCGAATACTCAGTAAGCAAATACATCATAAAGCAAACAAACTATACTTGTGCTATGAAGTTGATGGGGAAGCCATCTTCATTAAAATGTAATTTGGGGGTGCCAAACTACTAAAAGTATCAAAAACTGCGGTAAAATTCAGTTTTTTGGCCTAGCAAGAAATATTTCCAACTGAATTTGGGACGGCTGGAGGGGCCATGGCCCCTAGCTCCATTATTGTTTGCAACCCTAGACTCATAGGGATGTGGAGCAGTGGCGGAGTCAGGATTTTCTTATTGAGGGGGCCAAACTAATTAAATAATATTATTAAAAATAAAATTCAAATATTATAGGACATAAAAATTTGCAACAGTAATTTGTTCTAAGTTAACCTTGATTTAGAATTAAAAACCGGTACAGAAAAATGTATCTTATCAACTTGATTGTATATATTCTCAAGAAAAGTACACAAAAGCATATTGATTTCCTATTACAATCCACAAAAATATATCTTATCTAGATATACTAAAAAAAGTACACAAAAGCATACTAATTTCCTATTACAGAGCAACTCGACGACTCTTTAAAGAGTCGAAATCATCTATTAACATTTATGTGCTAACAGTTGCAACAATTTCTTTTTCAATATAGATAACCAAAGAATTTGCAAGAAATTCATCTTCCATCTTGTTGCGAAGACTTTTTAATGATTTTCATGGCTAAAAAAGTTCGCTCTGTAGTAGCTGTTGAAACTGGAAGAGTTAACACAAGACGAATCAATCTATCAATCAAATAGAAACTCTTTGACTTTCTTGTTTTCACCAATTTTCGCCATAAGTCAGAAATTGTAGACAAATTTTTGAAATCCAGATCACGAGACACATGCTTAAAGGTTTGCAATTGATATCTCAACTGAATCTTTTCTTGCTCTGTAAAATCTTCTGGGTAAAATTTGTCAACAAGTCTATAAATATCATCGATATTGAAGAAGTTAGATGGATTCTTAGCCTTAGGATCCAAGGTCGAGCTAAGAATAAGAAGTTCTGTTGTTTTTTCACGAAACTTGCTGTTTAGTTCTTGTAATTGAGATCAATTGCAGCCACAAATATGTCAATTCGATAATGGTGCTCGATTGTAACATGATCTCGTTGATTCTGAGACCAAGTTCGACATGACTTGTACAAATCATCCATATCAGGAACTTCAATATCATGTTTTTCACAAAATGACTTCACAATTCACATTCTCAAGAAAGGCATCCCAACCATTTTCTCTCAAGTTTTGAATAAGCTCTTTTGTAGTTTTGACCAAATGCATAACATTCAAAATGTCTTGAGTTTCTTGTTGTAGTGCTTTTTTTTTTATAAGTAAGAAGTTTATTAATGGAAAAAGAGAAACAGCAGTACAAAGATTGTACTGACAGGTTACAACATACAAACAAAGAAACTAAGGAAATCCTGAAAATCAAGAAAAGAGCCCCCCAACAACGCATTAGCCCAAAGAAACAAAGTAAACAACAAACCACCCTGCAAGCGCTCAATGGACAACGAAGAACCCTCAAAACAACACATATTCCTCTCCTTCCAGAGACTCCACCAAATACAAAGAGGAATCATCCTCCAAATAACCTGAGCTAAAGGATCCCCAGTTTTGTGTTGAATTGCAAGCTTAAGGCATTGAAATGTGACCTTATTGCTTGGAATAAGGATGATTTTGGTAACCTTAGTGTGCGCAAGTCTTTGTTGATGAGAGAGTTGGCTTCTTTGGATGCGTTGGATGAAGGAGGACTGCTTTTTAATGAGGGCTTGGAAAGGAGATTGTTGGTCACTCAGGAGTTGGATCACATTATTGAGTTGGAGGAAGTATGTTGGAGACAAAAATCTCGGGCTTTATGGCTCAAGGATGGAGACCGATGTACGAAGTATTTTCACAGAGTGGCAAACTCGCATAGGAAGTTTAATTCCATCTCTCAGTTAGAGGTAGATGGGGGAGGTGTTGCAGGATCCACGGGACATTTCGTCTCACATTGTTCAATTTTATTCATCCTTATATGCTGAACCCTATCAGTGGAGACCCTCTCTGGATGGATTGGATTTTGACTCTATTCCTGAGGATGAGGCAGTTTCGTTGGAGCAACCTTTTGAGGAGGTTGAGGTGGCAAGGGTGGTGCATGCTTTGAATGGGGATAAAGCTCCAGGTCCCGATGGGTTCACGTTAGCTTTCTATCAATCTTGTTGGGATGTCATTAAGGGGGATGTTCTGTTGATGTTTAACGAATTTGCTAATCATGGTCGTTTTGTTCGTTGTTTGAATGCATCCTTTATTGTTCTCATTCCAAAGAAAAGTGGTGCGGTTGAGTTGAAAGATTTTAGGCCTATAAGCCTTGTGGGGGGTATTTATAAGATCCTTGCCAAGGTTTTGGCTAATAGGCTAAAGTGTGTGTTGCACAAGATTATCTCCCCGTCTCAGAACGCATTTGTTGGCGGTAGGCAGATTCTGGATTCAGTGTTGATTGCGAACGAGTGTATTGACTCACGCTTGAGGTTAGGTGTGCCGGGTACGTTGTGCAAGTTGGACATCCACAAAGCTTACGACCATGTGAATTGGGGTTTCCTGTTGTACCTTCTTAGGAGATGTGGGTTTGGAGCAGAGTGGTGTCGCTGGATCTATTTTTGTATTTCTTCTGTTAAGTTTTTTGTTCTTGTGAACGGTTCTCCTGAAGGTTTCTTTGGTAGCTCTCGAGGGCTAAGACAGGGTGATCCTTTATCTCCCTTGTTATTTGCCATTGTTATGGAGGCATTATCCCGCATGATGTCTAGGATGGAATCGGTTGGTGTCCTTCAGGGCTTCCGAGCTTCTGGGGGGAATAGGGAAGGGGTTTGTGTCTCTCACTTGTTGTTTGCTGATGATACGTTGATTTTCTGTGGGGCGGAGGATTATCAGTTTCGTACTCTCTGTTGCATGCTTCTTTGTTTTGAGGCAGTTTCTGGCTTGAAGGTTAACTTATCTAAGTCTGAGGTGATTCCTGTTGGCCAAGTCAGTAATGTGGCAGAGTTGGCTTCCATCTTGGGGTGCAGGGTGTCCTATTTGCCTTTGAAGTATTTGGGTCTTCCGCTGGGAGCTCGTTTTAAGAGTATTCACATCTGGGATGAGATCTTGGAAAGGATGGAAAGACGGCTGGCTGGGTGGAAGCGTTTGTACTTATCTAAAGGAGGTCGTGTTACTTTGATTAAGTCTACGCTTTCGTGTCTTCCTACGTATTTTCTCACTTTTTCCTCTTCCACATAAGGTTGCTGCTAGAATGGAGAAATTGCAAAGAGACTTTTTGTGGGGCAGCGATGGTGAGGTTCACAAGTTTCATCTTGTTAATTGGCAGACTGTTTGCTCGCCTATTGATTGTGGTGGTTTGGGTATTAGAGGTCTCTCCGTGTTTAATAAAGTTTTGTTGGGTAAATGGTTATGGAGGTTTGCTACTGATAGAGATTGTATGTGGAAGAAGGTTATTAAGGAAAAATATGGAGCCTCTACAGGGGAGTGGTGCACTTCTCCTCCTCATGGGTCTTATGGGGTTAGTATCTGGAAGCATATTAGCAAGGGGTGGGAGGCTTTCCGGACGCATACTCGGGTGGTGGTGGGGAATGGGCGACGGACGAGGTTTTGGCATGATGCGTGGTGTGGGGGTCGACCGTTGAGTTGCTCTTTTCCTACAGTTTTTTCCCTTTCTTTGGATCCAGATGGTCTGGTGGTGGATTTTATGGATTATGAGGCTAGCACGGTGGTTTGGAATGTTCAGTTCTTACGTCATGCAAATGATTGGGAGTTGGAAGAGTTTTCATCCTTTTTTTCCACCCTTTATGAGTATGGTGCATCGAGGTGTGGAGGACAAGTTGTGTTGGGTGGGTAGCAGGAGTCCACAAAGAACCTCCACTGCCACTTCCCACCCTTAACAGCTGCCCACCTTCCCCACACACATTGAGGTCCATGTCTTCTGCCAACAAACAGGCAGAACCACACTGGTCAGAACCTCCCCTGTCCTTCTCAAACCCAGGGCCATGGACCTGCCCACTGCCTCCCAATGAAACACAATCAGAAAGCGGAAGAGAAAGCCCATTCTCCCCCATACTCCGATCCACATAAGCAGCACCAGAGAATTGACCCAAAGATTCATGTTCCAAGACAGACAAAGGAAGATAGACAGGAGCAGCAGAGAGAGGACCTGTAGCCAGCGGCAAAGCAACCCGACTCTTTGAATTCACCATGCACTTCCACGGAAGGGAAGACGTCCCATTTGATGTAGCCGACTACCCCTGATCAGGAGAAGCAGCAGGAGAAGAAAACACAGCCGGCGCCGTCAACATCTCAGGCGAACATGCGACGACCAGCTCTGGCCTCAACGACTCCAGAGACAACTTTGACAAAGGCTCTGCGACGCGCTTCGAAGCAAAGTACACCTGCGCCGGCAAGGAGAACGCCGCCGCAGCAGGATACGTCGGCAGATAGGGCAGAAGAACTGTCGTCGACTCCAGAAGAAAGCGCCGCGACACGCTCCGAAGCTGCGGACACCTTCGCCGGCAAAGAGGACGCCACCGGAGCAGGAGACGTCGGCAGAGGGCGAATACCATCGTCCGTCGACACCTTGGGCGGCGACAGGTCAACAGTAGACGACGACTGCAGTTGAGGCGCAGGCCGAATGGGTAGCCTGTCGGGATCCGGTGAAACCATCTCACCACTTAACGGGCCGACACCCTCTTCCAAAGGCTCTAGCCCATCGACAGGCTCCAGCCCAGCGACAACATGACTCGACCCACCACAAGTCACAAGCTCCAGCCCACCAACATTAGAACTCAGCCCACCACCAATAGCAAGACCCAGCCCACCTACAGCCAAACTCGGCCCACAACGTCCAACAGCCTCCAACCTCCCTCGATTCACACCTTTTTGGGCTTTTAGCTGGAAGCCACAAACCAAGCAAGTCAGGTCATTCACCACAGGTCTTTCTACGAAGTTTGACTCACTAAGAAGAACAGCAGGCCTGTCCACCTCCCTCCTAAGTCCCACGAAAAGATCCCAAAGCTCGGCTGCATTAAATGCCGCCGACGTGTATTCAAGGCACAAAACTTCTCTTTGCCTTTTGATTCGCGTGTATTCAAGGCACCAACGTGATTCTGAAAAGCATCGGCATTAAATGCCCCCCGCGCCCTTCCCGACAAAACAGCCACCTCATGTCCGGCTAAATTAGATTTCGCCAAGGCTTCTGAAGACGTGTCACCCGCATGCATCAACAAAGGCGTACCGTAGGCCCCCGGAGAAACATCGTCGCCGACGTTTCCAGACTTAGTGGCAGCCCCCTCACGACCACCTAACGACAACTCAGGAGAGTGCACTGCCTTGGCAAAGGACAAATCTGGTCGAACAAAAGATCCCGGATGTTTCACCGTCTGATTCTTAGAGCGCAAAAACACCACGGCATCGCAAAAGATGCGATGTAGCAGCTGCCACCCATAGCCATTTCTGCCCTCCGGCACCATCACCACCCCCACCTTACGGCGCCCTCCATACTCTACTGCTGCAACATACCGGCCTCCTTTATTGGAACATCGTTGAGCCAGAAAACAGCGTCTGGACTCATCGAACTTGGAGGCAAAATCAGTAGCAGGGGAAGCTTCCACCAACTTGGCTGACATGTTAACCATCCACAGAGCCCCGAACTTCCCCATATGGATCGAGGTCGCAGATTTATGGCTCCACTCTGAAAACTGAACGTCCCCCTTCCCACCAATCTTCACTTGAAATTCCTTAGATTCGACTCGAAAGTTACGAATAAACATCGACATCGCAAACACCGGAAAAAAGCACGCAGCTAATCGGACGAGCAAATTAGCAAATAACAATTTTCTGTTGTTCCTTCACATGAAGGTCAAAACTCCATAGCCAGCAGCACATGAAATTCATGTAAGCAGTACGGCAAATAGGGTACAGCTACTCCAAGCCAGTGATGATGCTACAGTAGTGAGCAAGCAACGGCGCTGCCTTCTTATTGGTTGAAACTTGATTCCTGTCTAAGCCATTCAGATCCACAACCCAGACCACACCAAATTTGTCAGCATAACAGACATACAAACCGTCATTGCTTAGTGCAACTGCACTCACCCTTTTTTCTGAGGACCTGTTACAAAAGTTGAAAAACTTCTTGTTGTAGTGCTTGATATAGACAATAAGAAAATCCCATAATTTCTTTCACCAAATGCAAAATAAATACAAACTCAAATGATATCATAACCTTGTATGCTGCATCGACATCACCACGTTGAGAATAAGTGGATCCATCAATGATGATATTGTCAGGAACTTTCAAAGTTGCATCGAACATACTTACCACACTACATATAGAATCAAAATGAGAGCTCCATCTTTCACTAATTTCTTGCAAATTCTTTGGTTATCTATAGTGAAAAAGAAATTGCTGCAACTGTTAGCACATAAATATTAATAGATGATTTCGACTCTTTAAAGAGTCGTCGAGTTGCTCTGTAATAAGAAATCAGTATGTTTTTGTGTACTTTTTTTTTAATATATCTAGATAATATATATTTTTATGAATTGTAATAGGAAATTAATATGCTTTTGTGTACTTTTCTTGAGAATATATACAATCAAGTTGATAAGATACATTTTTCTGTACTTGTTTTTTTGTTCTAAATCAAGGTTAACTTAGAACAAATTACTGTTGCAAATTTTTTATGTCCTATAATATTGAATTTTATTTTTAATAATATTATTTAATTAGTCGGTTGTAGGTTGTGTTAAATGTTCAACACGTTACTTAGAAAAAAAGGGCACCTATCAGTAACTCACATTGGCTGTAGGCTTGTAGCAATTTTTTTCAATGCAATTTTTTTACTGCTGTGAACTTAAATGGGGATGAAATAAAAATTTAAAATTTTGGAGGGGCCATAGTAATTTTTTAAGTCAACCTCTAAATATATATACCAAAAAAAAAAATTTACAAAACTTTTGGGGGGGCCACGGCCCCCACTGGCCCCCCTTCCCTCCGCCCCTGATGTGGAGGTCGCCTTATTCCCTCTACCCACCTTAAAAATTAAACCTTTTAAAAAAGTCACATTTCCTTTTTCTTAATTTTCTTTAGAGCAATCAAATAGAACATTAAGGCACTTAAGGGTAGCAAGGCAAAATCATTGGAAGTCCTAGTAGAAGGGATAGGCAGTATCGGAAAATCGAGGACTTCTCGGGAGATCCCTTGATCTTAAGATAGATCGACATAGTCCTAGCTATATGTGAGACACTTATACTCTATTATGGATAATGTATATTCTTTTTCATTTCATCACTGCAAAAAGTACACAACCAAAAATTAATGATCAAATTTAATAGATGGCATATCTCATACACGAAAAACTTAATTTTGAAGTTTGTCACCTCAGATAATAATGAACAAAAGTAAACACTAAAAAGAAAAAGAAAAAAGAAAGAAGAAATCAATTTGCAGTGAAGACAATATCAGATGCAATCCTATCTGTATATGCATGAAAACGTACAAATCAAAAACTCTTAAATGAGTCAGGTCAACATACTGCATTCATCGCAGAAACAGGAAGCCATCCTCCATGCTGTTGCTGTGCAAGATCTAGTAGAGGAATCACTGCAGATTGCTTGTAGTTTGATGGATAGTGAGATATTATTTCCTCAACCTGTTAATGCATAAGCTAAATTGTTAAAGCAGTATATGATGAAGGAAAACAATTTACACTGCCAAGCGACATCATTAGTGGCTTTTGTTAGATATGTCTAAAGCGATGCAGCAGCTCCGTATCAAACTCAAGAATCTATTAGTTGTCTCCATAGCATCACATATAAATAGGTGGATTCCAATATTTTCTTCTTTGCATTTAACTTAAAAGAGTTACAGAAATGCCTGACAAATTCCTTAGGATCACGCCCTAGTGAACAGACAGACTTTTCATGAAACGCAAACGTGAGAATTTATTCAAATATGATTATCTTTCAGCAAAGGGATAAGAACGAAAATTACTCCAGACTTATTATAGCTGTATTAGAATATAGTTGTATTAGAGTTTAATGGTCCTCATAAGCAGAACACATTTGAAGAAATAGTGAACCCAAAACAGGTTATCTTCAAGGAGAAAAAGCTTCGAACAATCAATGCTAATGTCACACAGACCTGACTGGGCCTGCACTGCAAAAAATAAACAAAAAGGTTCTCACTTAGGTTAAGTTTTAAAGGGCTGGTATACGGGCCCTGACTGCATTATTTTTCACTATAAAATAAAAATAAAAAGAGTGCAGAATGTTAGGGAAAGATTACGAAATAAGATCACCACTCACATCTCAGAGTTGGGTAAAATGTTTTTTTTAATAAGAGCACTATTATTAAAAAAGAAAGCTGAAATCAGAGAGTTGGGTCAAATGTTTCTAATAACAAAGAGCACAAATGATTATTTACTAATAAATAATATAGTTCATTTCCCAAAAGATTAGCATAAATGTTCTAATAACAAAGAACAGAAAAACAGATGCGTAGTCAACAAAAGCTCCCAAAAGGATGAACCATAATTTTCAACTTTGTTTAATCTAACCACAAGCCAGAATTCAAGGATCCAGCTCAAACCCCAAATTCATTTTCCTTTATCAACTGATACATCACATATGCACTTCGAGGGCCTTGAACCAACTTCACCATCTCTGTGGTTCTAACAGGGAAAAAGGGGTATCATTTTGAGCCAGCGCACATTAGTCAAGCACTAGATGAATATATAAACAGACAACATTCAAAAAGCCTTAAAAATCCAAGTAATAGGAATGTTTTAGAATTCTAATCCTATCTTTTGTAGTTCTCAGCAATAACCCATCCATTCTTCTTGAATGAAATTGCTAGGAATTGAGCTTGTGAGAGTATTACAGGATATCAGAACATGTTGGAGTTCAAATTGGACTGCAAAGTTGATTAAGTTCGTAGGTAGGCGCTAGTTTCTTACCCCATACCTTAGGCTTCAGTTGAGCCAAGTCCAAACACTTGGCTTGGCTCGACTTGTTTTAGGTTCTGGCAAATAGTATAATGTGGGTACCAAAATTGATATAAGGATGTATAACTACAGCAAAACCTTTGTCTAAAAACATCAAACCGGATTCTTAACATAGTCTCACTCACATTCTATCGTAATAATCAGCATCCCATCGCCTGTCACTGGCCACAGTTACTGAGAGGTTGAAGACTAACATGATATGAAACAATTAGTTTCCACATGGGTACACACCAAATGGACCACGTTTTAAGGAAATTGCTGCAAAAAGCAAATATCAATGAGCCAATGCCTGGGGCCAAAAACTGAACAGTCAAACAAATATCCGTACAGTGAAGAGTAAATTTGTGAGTACATCGTTTGTCTTGAAAGGATACTAATAAAGGCTCAAAGTCAAAGAATGGTTTTCAAACTAAATTCTTTGGGAGTAAATTGGAATTGTTCAACTAATACGAATACAGACTAAGAGAGGAGTTTTTAGCACATAACACAAAATAAAAGGAGAAACAAAATAAAAAAGGCACAAAGTAGTGTCGGAAATAGTTCAGAAATTTACCCTCTCTTTGTTTGCATCACTGAACTCCCACGGAAGTTCCGGTTTGTTGTCCGGTGAGTCAATGTGCTGTTCAAACAATTTTTCAAAAGGAAATAAAATCTGATTATTCAATATGTTAAATCAGAATTGCATAATTAGAGAACTATATTGAAGAAATTGTTAGATTAGTGCATGAAATAGTTGGAACTAACTGACTCACGTAATTAAGGGCAGTGGAGAAGGACCGCGACGACAATGGCTGCAGTAAAAATAGGAAGACTGAAAACGGGATGAAACAAAGCGATGAGATTGGATACGAGAAAAATGAGAAAGAAAAAGAGGACCTGACGGAAAAGCTGACGGATCTCAAGAAGACGGTTGGTGGCGAGGCGAGCCAGCATTTTCTTCCGAGACCGGCGAGGCGAGCTGAGCCTAGCTGAGCTTAGCGGAGGATGAGAATAGATCGGAGATTGTGGGAGCAAGAGATTTTTTTATTTAATTTCCGGTTTTTGGTTAAATGGGGGGCTTCGGACCCTCCAGCCATGCAGTCTGCATTCGGGAGGTAATTTTTATTTTCCCGAATGGCCTGAAGGGGGCTTTTTTTTTTAATTTAGGGTTAATGTCCTTTTTAGTCCCTAGGTTTTGGGGCGGTGTTCTTTTTAGTCCCTAGGTTTTATTTTTTTTCAAAACAGTCCCTAGGTTATTTACGTTTGTCTTTTTAGTCCTTCCGTCCAATTCCGTCACTCCCGAGTCCAGTCAGCTAACGGCGGGACACGTCACACCCAATATAATATTGCCACGTGTACTATTTTTTTTTTTTTTTAAATTTCCACATGTTTAAAATATAAAAAAAAAAAAAAAAAACCAAAAGAAGGGAGATACCCCCGTGGCCACCGCCGAACGGGGAGCCCAGATCTGGGCTCCCCGTCTAGCCACCGACGAGCGGGAGCCCAGATCTGGGCTCCCCGTCGACGGTGGTGGCCGGGAGCTCCCCGTCTGGCCACCGACGAGCGGGAGCCCAGATCTGGGCTCCCCGTCGACGGTGGTGGCCGGGGGCTCCCCGTCGGGCCACCCCCGTTCGCGCGAGGGAGCCCAGATCTGGGCTCCCTCGCGCGAAGGGTGGCCTCCCTGGCCACCACCGAGCGACGGGGAGCCCAGATCTGGGCTCCCCGTCGCCGGGGTGAGTGCCCCCGGCCACCCCCGTCGACGGGGAGCCCAAATCTGGGCTCCCCGTTCGGTGGTGGCCACGGGGGTGCCTCCCCCGTTTTTTTTTTTTTTTTTTAGTTTTGTCCATGTGGACATTTTTATTATTTTTAAAAAAGTTGGTACAAGTGTCAATATTCTATTGGGTGTGACGTGTCACACCGTTAGCTGACTGGGCTCGGGAGTGACGGAATTGGACAGAAGGACTAAAAAGACAAACGTAAATAACCTAGGGACTGTTTTGAACAAAAATAAAACCTAGGGACTAAAAAGAACACCGCCCCAAAACCTAGGGACTAAAAAGGACATTAACCCTTTAATTTATGAAAACCCTAGCATTATATATGGAAAGACAAACGAAATACACGACAAGACCAAAAAAAGGGAAACAAAAAAAGACAAAAAACAAAAGGTAACAAAGAGCCTCGAGGGGGAACCTCCCCAACAAAAGAGTGGACAGCCGCCCAGACTCCAAGTGAATGAGCCACGACATTATCATCGCGAGGAATCTGTTACGGACCTGTTTGTTCGTGGAGGCTGGATTCTAGAAGTTTGTCGCCGAAGTGGGAGTTTGTCGCCGAAGTGGGAGTTTGTAGTCAAAGCGGAAGTGAAACTGCAGGTGTTATGTTTTGGTCGGTTTCAAGGCTCTATTAGTCTAGCCGAATGGGTCTTAGATAATATTTGGGTCAACTATCCTTTACATTCTGTTTTAGTCATTAAGCCATGTGGGCTTTAGCCTTTTACGTTATTTTGTTAAGCCCATGTCAGGCTCTCCTTGTTGTCCTGTATATGGTCATTTCCCTTTGGAATGAAAAGTATCGAGAAAATTGCAGTAGGCCAAACAGGAGGGTGACGCCTCGAATTCGTCTATTCTCTTTCAAAAAAAGTCCTTTATTCAATCGGTTACATTACACACAGATTTTACATCAATATCTAGGTTCTTATCATTAGGTATCAGAGCCGAGATCCTCATGGCTCAAGCAGCAAGGATTACACAATTAGAGGAAACTATGAATGAAGTGAAGTCCCAGCAAGATGGCCACCAGCAGCTGTTGGAGGCGATGAGTCAGTAGCTTCAACAAATTTCAGATAGCCTCAAAACTCTGACCATCTCACATGGGAAGAGGGTGGAGTCAGGTGGAGGTTCAGATGAACGTGGAGATCCGGGTGGATCTGGAGGAGGTGCAGGTGAATCTGGGGACCCTGGTGGATTGGGTGGTGCTGGAGCTAAACCTGCAAGAGCTGGAGAACCAGAACAGTATGGAGATATGCAATCTGGTAGTAATGGAGGCCCCCAATTTAAGCCACTTAAACTAGAGTTTCCTCGATTTGATGGAGAGAACCCTTCAGCTTGGATTTACAAGGCTAATCAGTTCTATAGCTTTTATCAAACACCTATCGGGCAGAGAGTTTTCTTAGCTTCTTTTCATATGGATGAGGATGCCTTAGTGTGGTTTCAAGATGCTGAGGAAGCTGGTGTTTTCACCAGTTGGGAGCCCTTCACTAAGGCCCTCTATACAAGGTTTGGGGCAATGGTGTATGATGATCCTATGGAAGCTCTACTACGACTAAGGCAAACTGCCTCTGTCATTGAATACAAAGCTCAATTTGAGCTGCTGTCCAACAGGATTAGGGGTTTATCATAAAAGAACAAACTAAACTGTTTTATCAGTGGCTAAGAGATGAGATTAAGTTTCAGATTAAACTTCTGAACCCTCTTACTCTTAATGCTGCATTTGGCCTTGCCAAAATCCAAGAAGAAAGTATTGCCACCATAAAAAGGAGCCTCAGATCTGGTTATGTGGATCCAAACAGAAACACCAATGCTAACTATCAAAAAAATCCCAACCAAAGGAGTAGACATATTGCTGGAAATTTCACCAAGGGATCATCCTTTGATTCAAAAACCTAGGTTTCCTATACAACGTTTGTCTCCTGCTCAAATGAAGGAGAGGAGAGATAAGGGTTTATGCTATAACTGCGATGAAAAGTGGAATTTGCAACATCAATGCACGGGAAAACGAATCTACATGATGGAGGAGACTGAGTGGGTCTCCGAGGAAGAAGAAGAACCTACTGATGTGGAGGAAAATCACCATAAGGAACATGCTGAACCCGAAATTTCACTACATGCCATTTCTGGCCTTCCTAAGCTTAGCACCATGAGGTTGATGGGAAAAATTGGGATTAGTAATGTGTTATACTGGTGGATACCGGAAGTACTCATAATTTCTTAGACCAATCACTGGTCAAGAAAAACAATCTGATGGTCACTAATTCTAAGCAAATTAGGGTACGAGTTGCAAATGAAGATACTATGATCTCGGGGGGAGAGTGTGAAGGAGTGGCTGTCAAGATGCAAGGCCATAAGTTTGAAACAGATTTTTATCTACTACCACTGGGGGGCTGCGATGTAGTGATGGGAGTGTACTGGTTGAGTACCTTGGGGCCTATTCTGTGGGACTTCCTCTAACTTTCTATGTCCTTTGATTACAAAGGGAGGTCAGTGCTGCTACATGGGCTTAAACCTACGGAATGGTCCTTAATGGAGGGGCAAAACTTTCATGTACATTCTGAAGTGGAGAGACAAGGAGTAGTGTTACACGCTGTCCAAACAGTGGTTGTGCAGGAGAATTCTAATATGACCCCAATTATTCATGGGATACCAAGAGATTTTGAAGACATCTTTGCTAAACCTAAGGGGGGTTACCCCCCATTCGAAGCCATGATCACAACATTGTACTTAAAGAAGGAACCCAACCTATTTGTGTGAGACCGTATAGGTATCCTTTCTATCAAAAGGGTGAGATTGAGAAAATTGTCCGGGAGTTGTTGGAGCTAGGGGCAATTCGACCAAGTCAATCCCCCTTCTCCTCTCCCGTTTTGTTGGTAAGGAAGGCGGATGGTAGTTGGAGGATGTGTATGGATTATAGAGCTTTAAACAAAGCCACGGTGAAGGACAAGTACCCTATACCCATAATAGACGAGCTGATGGATGAGTTACATGGCTCTACTATTTTTTCAAAGCTGGATCTCAGATCCGGGTATCACTAAATTAGGGTACGTGCTGAGGATGTGCACAAGACAGCCTTTAGGACCCATGAGGGTCACTATGAATTTTTGGTGATGCCTTTTGGGCTCACCAATGCTCCCTCTACTTTTCAAGGACTCATGAACGATGTGTTTCGTCCATTCTTACGCAAGTTTGTTCTGGTTTTCTTTGACGACATACTAGTTTACAGCAGAAACCTAGAGGAGCATGAAGGTCACTTAAGGAAGGTGTTGAACACACTCAGGCAGCATCAATTATATGCTAAACAATCCAAGTGTCGGTTTGCATACAATGAAATCGACTATTTGGGACACCTAATCTCAGCACAAGGAGTGAGGGCTGACCCGGAGAAAGTTGCGGCCATGTTGGAATGGCCACTACTGAAGAATCTTAAGGCTCTCCGAGGTTTCCTAAGGCTTACAGGATACTATAGAAAATTTATTCAGAGATATGGGCTGATTACAGCACCTCTAACCCAACTATTGAAGAAAAATTCCTTCAGTTGGACTGAGGAGACTACCCAAGCCTTCCTAGCATTAAAAAGAGCTGTAACAAATCCTCCAGTTTTAGTATTACCTGATTTCTCTAAGCCCTTCACGATTAAGTGTGATGCTTGTAGGGTAGGAGTGGGAGCTGTACTCATGCAGCAAGGAAGACCCCTAGCATACTTCAATCAAGCCCTAAAGGGTCAACTATTGCACTTATCCACCTATGAGAAAGAGCTGTACGCTCTGGTTTGTGCAGTTCAGAAGTGGAGGCCTTATTTGGTGGGACAAACCTTTGTAGTTAAGACTGACCAGCATAGTCTTAAGTTTCTCCTAGAGCAAAAGGTGGGCACCCCTGCTCAACAGAAGTGGCTGACCAAACTACTAGGCTATGATTTTTCTATTGATTACAAAAAGGGTAAGGAAAACCGAGTGGCAGATGCCCTATCTAGAAGCGATGAGGAGGCCGGACCACAAGAGGGAGGGTTAGCTGCCATCTCCTTTCCACAACCTTTATGGTTAGAGGAACTGAGGCAGAGTTACATTGGGGATACTACAGCTCAAGCTTTGCTCTCAAAAATCCAGCAAGGCAAACTACAACACAAACTAGTGGTACTTCGCAATGGAATTCTTGTGAGGAAGGGCAAGATTTATGTGGGTGATGACAAAGACTTCAAGCTCAAGCTTTTGGCCTTGGTGCACAGCAGCCCCATAGCAGGGCATTTAGGGTATCACAAGACACTTCACAGGGCCAGAGCTGACTTTTATTGGCTAGGTTTGAAAGCTGACGTTAAAACTTTTGTACGGGAGTGTGATGTTTGCCAGAGGAACAAAGCTGAAAATTTGCATCCTGCTGGTTTATTAAAACCCCTACCCATCCCTAACCAAGCTTGGGCAGACATTTCTATGGACTTTATTGAGGGATTACCCTTCTCAAATGGCCTCAATGTTATTCTGGTCGTGGTGGATAGATTAACTAAATACTCTCATTTCATTGCCCTCTCACACCCCTACATTGCCCTCACCATTGCTCAACTTTTCACCAACCAAGTCCTCAAGTTACATGGTCTGCCTAAGTCCATTGTCTCTGACCGAGATCCAATTTTTTTGAGCAACTTTTGGACTGAATTGTTCAATCTCCAGGGCACTACCCTAGCTCACACCTCAGCCTATCACCCCAAGAGTGATGGCCAACTTGAAATCGTAAATAAATGTGTGGGGCAATATCTACGATGCTACTGTGGGGAAAAACCAAAATCTTGGTCTCTCTGCCTACCTCTGGCCGAATGGTGGTACAACACCAGTTTTCATGCCTCTACTAAAATGACCCCCTTTGAGGCTCTTTACGGTTACCCACCTCCTACCCTTACCCGCTATATCCCAAATACAACACAAAATGCAGCAGTAGCATCCCAACTTAAGTCTAGAGATGAAATATTTGAAGCTTTAAACCACAACCTACAGGCAGCTCAGGAAAGGAGTAAACTTCAGTATGACAAGCACCGGACTGAGAGAAAATTCAATCTGGGTGACTGGGTTTACCTGCGGCTGCAACCTTACCGCCAAAAGTCCCTGGCTTTTCGCAAAAGCTTGAAGCTTTCACCAAAATTTTAAGGCCCGTTCCAAATCAGCAAAAAAATCGGGGAGGTTGCTTACAAGTTGGATCGGCCACCCGAAGCCAAGCTGCACCCTGTCTTCCATGTCTCGTGCCTCAAGCGCAAACTCGGATCCCATACGGTACCCCTTCCAACCCTTCCCCCAGTTGATGAAGAGGGAGCAGTAACGGCAGAGCCAGAAAAAATATTGGAGCGTCGTTTTCGCCAGCAAGGGAATCGAGCTGTGACGGAAATTTTGGTGAAATGGAAAGGTGCCAGTGATGAAGATTCTACATGGGTCTCGTATTGGAAGCTACGGGAGGATCACCTTGTGGGCAAGGTTTTGTGAAGGAAATGGGTATGTTATGGACCTGTTTGTTCATGGAGGCTGGATTCTAGAAGTTTGTCGCCGAAGCGGGAGTTTGTAGTCGAAGCGGAAGTGAAACTGCAGGTGTTATGTTTTGGTCGGTTTCAAGGCTCTGTTAGTCTAGCCGAATGGGTCTTAGATAATATTTGGGCCAACTATCCTTTACATTCTGTTTTAGTCATTAAGCCATGTGGGCTTTAGCCTTTTACGTTATTTTGTTAGGCCCATGTCAGGCTCTCCTTGTTGTCCTGTATATGGTCATTTCCCTTTGGAATGAAAAGTATCGAGAAAATTGCAGTAAGCCAAACAGGAGGGTGACGCCTCGAATTCGTCTATTCTCTTTCAGAAAAAGTCCTTTATTCAATCGGTTACATTACACACAGATTTTACATTAATATCTAGGTTCTTATCAGAATCTTGATGATTAGACCAAATATAGCAACGACTAAGGAGAGCAAGAGCCTTCAAAGTAAGAGACCGAATCTTCCAAGGCTTGAAAGGGGATAAAGGATCCAGTTGAAGAGATTTAAAGGCTGTTCGGTTTTGGTGTATTTTGAGAATTTTTTGTGTTTTGAGATTTTTTAGGTGATGTTGACTTTATTGGTATGTGTGTTTTAGTTATTTTTATGTAGTGTTAAGAATGATGTTTGGTTGTAGAATATTTTATATTCTGAGAATTCAAAAAAATTCTGAGGATTTTTGTATACCGAACCGCCTTTAGTAAAACCACAAATGAGTCGCCAGCTAATAAAAAATTGGGAAGCACTAATTCTGATGCTTTGGAGATCGCCAATAAGGCGGCCTCTGCTTCATCCAGGATGGAGTCCACTCCCGAAGACATGGCAGTCTAGGCCTTAAGAACAACATCATGGGAGTCGAAAAGGACCGCAACTGGGATCACTTTGGTCATCCGTGGAAAAGCTTTCCACTCAAGGGAATGTTCACGAAACTGGTGAAGGATCTGACCTAACAATTGAGGAGGATGCAAAACGAGTACCCTCGTGCACCAGTCTGTCCAGGATGCCAATGAACCGAGAGGTAGTATAATTTGAAGCCATTGAGAAAGGAGTCATGAACTGACCAAGTCCATAGAAATGGGCAAAGGAGCGCTTCGCCAGATAAGGCGACTATAGTAGCAAAAAAGAAAAAGGTGTGTCAGGAGGGCATCACAAGCTCCCCCCAAAGAGGACACAAAAAGCTCCCCCCAAAGAGTATCATGGAGCTTATTCGCAAGACGTTGGCGAGTCAGGAGGGCATCACAAGCTCCTTCGAGAGGAAGAATTTTAGACGTTCATGCATATTGAGTTTCCAGAGTTTACTCCGGTCACAGGGCGAGGCGGGAGCAAGAGAAATAACAGACTCCTCTAATAGCAAGCCGTGTGCACACTTGACAGAAAACTCACTCGAATAATTGGGCGCCCAGACCAAGCGGTCGTCCTTCAGAGGGAGATGGATATTGAGAATCTTGGAGGTCGAAATGTGAGAGGACGATTCCAAAGTTGTGTATGAGGAATGATGAAGTTGTTCACGACTATAGTCGGGTACCGAAGGATCTTTCCTTGTACGAATGGATGTGCCGTTAGCTACCACAAAACATCTGCCTCTAGAGAGGCATTGAGGAGGAAGGACACTTTCAGAGGCGAAAGGTCATGGAGAGATACCGTATGTGATCCACGGATCTCCAATCGGTCTGGTCTTAAGAAGACCCTTCCAGAACCAAGAGGAAGAGGACTTGGGCTCAATAGTGAAAAAATTCGTATGACAGAGATATTTTGCCTAAAGACACCGAACCCAAGGCCTAGGACTAGAGGTGGCCATCATCCAGGCCATCTTTGAAAGGAGGGCCTAATTTTATGTTGCCCATCAAACGAATACCAACTCTGCCTTCGATCTTCAGCCGACATATTTTTTTCACTAAAGGAGTATCAAATTACGATTTTTGTCTGATTTATATAGCCTCACCAGAAGCTCCAAAATTTAGGGTGCGTTTATGTACCAAAATTTTACCCCCTATAAAATTTTAACACAATTAAATATTACAATATAATCTCTCTCTCCCCATCAAATCATTACTATTTACTACAAAAAATATAAAAAATTACCTCTCTCTTCACTTTTTCACTAAACCCAATACCTAAAATTTTAACAACACTAAAATTTTACAACACAAACACAACCTTAATCAGCATAGAGTGTTCCGCTTGAGAGAGAAGCTTGGATTCCAACCCAGAATTTTTATTGACTCGATGGTGAATATTGGCAAAAGCACGCCCTTTGGAGCCAGAGATGAACAAAGGAATGCCTAAATGCGAGAAGGTGATGTCAGAGCCTCAAAATAAAAAAAAATTCATAGATATCGCAAGCAATGCCTCTAGAAGTATTCATAGAGATAAAAATCGACGATTTCTGAGGGTTTGGGGCCTGACCGGTCCGCGAGGAAAAGATCAAGAGACAGCGACTGACGACTTCAGCCTTAGGCATAGAGGCGTGACCAAAAAGGAGGATGTCATCCGCATAGAGAAGATGTGAAATGGTGTATCCACCGCGACTAAGTTGAAATCCGGTCACTAAGGATAAATCTCGAACTTTGTCAAGCATGCGCGATAAAAATTCCATCCCAATAGCAAAAAGGAAGGGTGATAGGGGTTCACCCTGTCGAAGACCACGAGACGGGATAATCATACCATGAGGACTTCAATCAAGTAGGATAGAGTACGGGACAAACGACAAACAGAACTTAATCCATGAGATCCAGCGTGGGCTAAAGCCAAACTCCTTCAGAGCAAAAGAATGAGATTCCATTCCATCCTCTCTCATAGGCTTTAGACATATCAATTCTAAGGGCAAAATTGCATGTTCGACCCATGGGATGACTAAGGGAGTGGAAGATCTTATGAGCCAAAATAGAGTTGTCCTGGATGAGGCGACCAAGGATAAAAGCGGACTGGTGATCAAAAATCATTCGGGGCAGGAATACTTTCAACCTATTTGCAATGATCTTGGCAATTATTTTATAACTGACATTGTAGAGACTGATCGGGCGATAGTAGGTCACCTTAAAAGGGTTGTCAACTTTTGGAATAAACATCAGAAAGGTATGATTCATCGATTTGAGAAAACATCCAATACTGAAAAAATCATGGATGGTACTAATAACCTCTGGACCCCCAATAGCCCAATAGGCCGTATAAAACAACGCAGACAAACCATCATGACCTGGCGCCTTAGTGGAACCCAAAGATTTGATACCAGTGAAAATTTCCTAGCAGTATGGAATAACATCGAGAGCAAATAAGTCCTCATGTAATGTGACCTTCAGGATCAAGTGAGCCAAGTCAAAAGGAAGAGAAGGGTCAGTCGAACAAAAAAGCTCCGAAAAATGAGAGGAGAAACAAGCTCCTATATTAGCTCGACTAGAGATCCATGAAAGATCTGCTTGCTGGAGGGTGACAATAGAGTTACGATTAATATTACATCGGACCAAAGTCCACATATGGAAGAATTTTGTATTTAAATATTTAGAAACCAGCCATTGCACTCGAGTGTGTTGACACCAAAGAGTCTGTTCTCGAAGTAATTGCTCTTGGAGCGCACCTTTAATCGAGAGTTCCAAATCATAATTGGCGGGTGAAGAATCCAATTGTTGCACTGCTTTGAGAGAGCCCATGAGAGACTGATTACGGTCCTTAATGAATCCAAAATGAAGACAGTGAAGAATCCAATTGTTGCACTGCTTTAAGAGAGCCCAATTTAATGGATAGAATACGAGCAGGGAAGCCCAAAACGTGCGCTACCCAAGTAGTTACAACGGAAAAGAAACTACCGGGGTCCCGGACCCACATTGCTTCAAATTTAAAAGGGTGGTGCTTCACAGTGCCATGACCCTCAGTATTAAGGAACAAAGGAAGATAATTCCATTTCACCTTCGCTCTCAACTCTCTAGTTTCCGCCCAAACACCGTGCCCCTATGGAGGAGGGGGTGCTCCGGCTACTTCACCCCCCTCCTCCTTTTTTCTTCTCTTTCTCCCCTCCCCCTCTTCCCTCTTCCCTTTCCTTCTCTCAGGTCCGGTCGGTTGCGGCTTGGTTGGGTGATTTTTTGGTTTTTTCTTGCAGGTGGCTTCCAAGCGGTTCTCGGTGGTTTCCGTCTCCTTTGGACACGCACGCGCCGGCTGGTTGGAATCCTCACGCCGCGAGCTACCAGATCCCTCTTCCCCGGCGTCAAAACGGTGGCGGATGTTGATCCACGCGCCCCACGCGCGGCGAGTGGATCTGACGCGCGGTTGCTCTTGGGGAAAAGCCTATGTTTACGGCTTGTTTCGGTTTATTTATGTGTTTTTCCGCTGTTTGTAATTACGGTTGGAACTACATGATTAGTTCTGTTAGGGCGCCAGTCCTTCGACGGGCCTTCAGCGGTTGGTTTGTTACTTTCACGGGTTTCCCGTGCTTCCTAGGACCTTCGGGTCCTCTCGCTTTGGGCTTCGAGCCTGACCCATCCGAGGATCTTGTATCCTCTTTCAAAGCCACTTCATTGTTGGCCCCTCAACTCGCCGCTTGTAAAGCCCCTTGTGGGTCTTTTCTTTGTTTTTCTAGCTTGTAATTTTTGTTTTTTGTGTTTTTTTTTCAATATATAAACATAGATGTTTCAACAAAAAAAGGAACAAAGGAAGATGGTCAGAAGCAGTCGTAGGAGCGTGTAGAACCAAATATATGGAAAAAAATTCTCCAAGAAGGGCTTGCTAAGCATCGATCAAGACATTCCCGAACATTAGCTAGGCCTTGGCGACCATTGTTCCAAGTAAATGGATTACCATTGAAACCCAGGTCATTTAATCCATATTAATTGATAATAGAGTTTAAACTAGAATTGGATGAGCAAGCAAAAGGTCGACCGCCTCTTTTCTCCCACTGAGAAGATACGACATTGAAGTCACCAATTAACCCGCAAGGAATGGAAATCGAGTCGGCAAGAGCTATCGGATTTTGCCAAAATAGGTGCTTATCAAGAAACCGAGATGGACCATAGAGCATGGATAAAATAAAGGACAAGTGAGGGAGATCCGAGTACACCAAAACAAAAAGCATATTAGGATTAGAACCCAGCATAAGTATAAGAATATTAGGGCGCCATAAAAACAACAAACCACCACTAGAGCCTACAAGTGATACACCAAAAAATAGGTCAAAACCAAACTTATTGACAGTAGTAGTAGTTTGGTCATCCTGGAGCTTAGTCTCCATCAGAAAGATACAGTCGGGATTAAAATCCCCTATAATAGTCTGAAAGACCTATTCAACCAAGGACTGGTCAAGACGTCAGATATTCCATGAAATAAGAATCATGGGGCCACAGGGGCTGGTTAAGGTCAGGCTCTTACACCTACGAGGGAGGCTGATCGACCATAAATAACCCCTACGAAAGGTAAGGGTCGGATCCAAGAAATGATACGAAAACACGAAAAATAAAAACAAGAAGAAAGGTGAGGTTGAGTATTGCAATATATTTGGTCAACTACAACTCCATCTGTTATATGATCATTTAATCTGATTATAAATGTCATACCCCGAGCTTTTAAAACATCACATGCATTTGGTTTTATATAATGATTAGTAGTACGAGAGACTTAATGACAAAAATAGATTATTTAGTACTTGAGATACTAAGTTTTGAAACCTTGTTTAGGACATGATTAAGTGAGATTTGGAGTTCGTGTGCAACTAGGATATTGTTCAGAGTGTTGAGGAGCTCATATAGGATCAATAAAAAATTTTAAGCAGGTAGGACGTTTTGTCTCGAAAATAGAACCATATGATTTTTATTCTTTTAATATGTTGGGGGATCACCCACGAGGTTATGGTTCAAATTTGGAGACTTTTTATTTTTCGGAAGCAAGTAGGACGTTTTATGGAAGCAACTAGGTTGATTTGTGGAAGCAAGTATGACGTTTTATGGACGATTAGTGAAATGATTAGCAAAACTAAGTCACTAAGCAAGAGAAATTCAGATGCCCTAGAGAGTGACACTTATAAAGGCTAGGAAGCACGACAAATCGATGCAAGAAGCCCGACACAAAAGGCTAGGACTTAGGTAGCTTGAGGTGTCAACCACCGGTGGACCTAGGTGGTGATTCACCTAAGCTATAGGCTGAATTCCGGCCATAGGTGTGTTGAGCAGCTACTTAAGGTGGTTGAGTGTCATCACACGGTGGAAGTAGCCTTTTGAGTCACCGAATCTAGCCTAGACATGTGTCGCGTTGTGATGAATCAAGATTTCCTATAAATAGGAGGGTGGCCGGCCATTCAAAACCTACACCATTCATATCTGAAATTTTGTGAGCTTAAACTTGAGAGAAATAGTGAAGTGAAGTTGGAGAAAGAGGAGGAAAATGATTAGTGAAGATTTGGCTTCATAGAGGTAAAGTTTAGTTCGGTTATCCTTGATTTCGATTCAAGAGGTGTCAAGATGATTTGTGAATCTCTTGTAGTCATTTTCTTCAATATCTCTTGCTATTCTTAGCATTGTTCTATTCTTTCTTGATGTTCTTGATGTTCTTCGTGTTCTTGATGAAGAACAAGCTTGTCTTTTTTGAAAAAGTACTATTGTCAAAGTTCAATTCGTTTTCAAAGTGTTTTTCTACTTTGATTCGATTATTTTCCAAATTTCTTCCAAAAGTTGTTTTTCAAAGCTTGACCATATGTCTTTCCTTCTGATTTCAACACCTTATATGTCAAAATTAGTATTTTTCTATGTGGTGATTAAGCCGGTTTTTAACCGAGAAATCAAAGTATTGTTTTTGCCTTCACAACATTTTTCTTTGAGAATTGTTTTATAATGTTGTGATGATGGAAACAAGTTAAGGTGTTGCATATCACAAATGAGATGTATGGGCATTGATATGAGACATGCACGCTTAACTTGTGCGTTGGAAAGGAATATGAATGATCAAGTGTGGTTAAGGTGTTGCATATCATAAATGAGATGTATGAGCGTTGTAATGAGACATGCATACTTAACGCATACTGTAAAGACGTGACAGTACTGTGCATAAGAGAATGCATTCACTTGTTGTGACATTCTGGTCTCTCTGTCGTACGCGGAAAGATCCTTTGTTAGGATAACTCGCTCTAGGAGCTTGAGGCCGTATTGTGCTCTGGGAGTACTGCTGCAAAGATACGGATGGTTACTTGTTGAGAGGGCAAAAACAACCCAAGAGGGGGGTGAATTGGTTTTTTTAATAACATATAACCAAGGACTATAATGAAGTGTAAAAGGAATAGATAAACAAGTACAACAAATAAATATCAACAGTAAATGGAGATAAGGGTAGAGAGATAACACCGTGACTTTTAGGTGGTTCGGCCAACACTTGCCTACGTCCACCCCCAAAGCTATTGACTTCCTTGGGCTTCCTTCACTATTCTCCAAATAGTAATTACACCTTAGTTTCTCGGGTGCTAAGGAACCTTTACAAAGTGTTTTGGAGCTCACACTTTAACTCACTCTCACAAATCCTCACAACCTAGAGGATTTCTTCTACACAAGAAGTAGGACAAGTGTTTTCACAAACACTCACGTGTTTTTCAAGAATGGGTACAAAGTGAATCTTAGTAAAAAGACTCTTTAAGCTGAATAAACAAGTATGAGGTACTGAGGTGTGCAAAGAGACAAGATTAAAAAAGAACTACATAATTTGCAGGTGGAAGTACGAGCTTTTTGGTTGGTGGAGCTTCTTCCTTGTTGAAAGCTTTTTCTCTCTCTAGAATTTAGGGCAAGAGTTAATAGCGCAGCACACTTGCTTCTCTCTCTTCATCTTCTTCTATTTAAAGCTTCTAGGGCACCAAGGGTCTTCTTGTAAAGTTTAAATGTCGTTGGAGAACATTTGAGACAATTGAAAGAAGTTGAAATGAGTTGACGTCGTTTTCGAATTTTCTGCAAAATAGCACAATGTGTCGACACATTGATTGTATGTGCTGACACATTAAACTTGATCTGGAAATAGGCTCTCAACTATTAGTTCAATGTGTCGACACTATGGTCCAATGATGATCAAGTATGCTTAGAGAGATTTCAGAATAAGAAACCCTTGATACATGAAAAATGTAAGGATCTTGAAAAGGAATTTCAATGTAAAATCAAAAAGACTTGAACAAGTTTGAAAACTTTGTTATCATCAAAATCAAAAAGGATTGTTTCCAAGAACAACCTTGGGCTAACAATCTCTCCCTTTTTGATGATGACAAATCCATTTTAAAACCAACACTTTGCTAATAATTAGAAAAGCTCCCCCTGAAAATAAGCAAGAGTTTTTCATGAAACTTTCAGCAAAGTAGACTTTTAAGATTTTACGAAAATTTTGCAAGAGTTCCCTTTGTTTGTAGATATTTCCAAAAGCTTAATAAATACACAATACTTCTATATTCTTTCTCCAAACTCCCTCCAAACTTCATATGCCAAACCAGATCACAAGACTTCATATATAAGGAGGAGTTTAGGGATAGAAATACTGTCTGAAGCAAGTTATCATCAAAAAGATTCTTTAGAGAATAACAGGTAAGGAGAACATGTATGCCATAACATTCAACCAGATAGTTCAAGGTTTAGACAGAAATAAATACATTCAAGAGGAAGATAGCAACACACAAAAATAAGAGGCAATTACAAATGTCCTCAAAATGAGCTAGGAATGTCAGCATACTAATAGGCACTTTTCTCCCCCTTTGGCATCATCAAAAAGTAGGGCAAGGAAAAGGTGAAGGGAGGAGGCTATGGATATCCAGGAGGAGGAGGAGGAGGATGATCGACGTCAAATTTCTTCAACCAATTTATCCAAGTCGTTGAGAACCAATAAGTCCATTTTTCGACCTTAGGGCGTAGATATCGATCCTCTTCCATACGAACCTCGGTAGCATCTATGACATATTGAGCAGAAGATTTTAATTCATTCACAGAGGTTTGAATCACAGTACTGGCCAGATTGATGCTGTTGTGGACTTGATGTTTGAGGAGTCTCACATCCTTGTCAAGAAGATTGAAACGCTCATCATGAGCAGCAAATAGCTGCTTGATAATTTTTCCAACTGTTGACCCAGCTTCTTGTGTTCTTTTTTGATGTCCCCAAATGAAGTTTCAAGATATGCATAGGGAGGCTCATGTGACCGGGAAGGGGGTAGCTGGGATGATGACTCCGCATACAAAGAAGGAAATGGAGGAGGGGAGAAGGTCTCTCTCTGAGTTCTAGTGACATTTGGAGTTCTGGTGGCAGTGGAATGAGTCCTAGTGAAGTTTTCTTCTTCCTCATCTTCACTTGGAGCATCAGAGTCCGACCCTCTATGACTTCTCTTCTGAGGGGTTGCATCAGCCATTTTTATCCACAAACCTTCATCATTTTGTTGGAAACCCATCAGCTTCAGAGTTTTTTGATTACACTCTTTGGATTCCTTGGGTGGTTCTCGTACTTCACCCTCTAAATCAACACCAAGAATCTGAAACATGTGGGTAAAGAATGTTCCATAAGGCAGCCCTTATTTTTTCTTCTCAGTGGCAGCCTTCATATGATTGAGCATGAGGTGTCCAAGGTTCATGGGAGTTCGAGTAATCAAGTAGTACATGACAAATAAATCTAGGAAGGTTATGTACCCAAATTTTCCCATTATTGGCAGGATCATATGATGTAGAATTCATCTTGGAATGCTCAGATCACTGGCTGTGGGTCTAATAACCTCTTCTAGGGTTGGATTATCCAAGACAACCCTAAGGATATGAAAAGGATCAACTTCAGACATTCCTACCCACCCATGGTCCTCAAAAAACTTCTTCCCACCATCAGGAGCATTCACCATTGAATTCAAAGACGAACTTGATAAATCTAAGGTTTTCCCATTTACATAACTGTCAGCATCCTCGGACTTCGAGAATTGAAAGTTAGCAAAAACCAACTTGACTAAGTAAACATAGCTATATGCTTTCAAAATCACAAGAGTTGTCCAACCTTGAAACTCAAACATTTCTTGGAGATCAAACCCATTTTCACTAAACCAATAGAAATGAACCCATCTTCCAGGAATAACTTTTCTATTACGAAAATCTTTAACAAAGCGATTTTTGCAGAGACCAGACCTGTAAATATAGTCCTCAGGAGAGAGAGTGGGTTCTTCCGTTGGTCTAGCTTTCTTCTTCCCTTTGGAGCCCCCAGAGGCTGGAGTTCGTTGCGAGGAGCGAGTATGGCGACTGGAAGACATGGAGAACGGGATTTTGAGGGAAAAAGGGGAGATCGGCCGATGGGTTTTTGGAGAGAGAGAGTGGGTAACTGAAACTTGTGAGGGGAAGGCTTAGCCGCACGGTTTGAGAGAGAGAGAGGGCCTAAATGCCGAACCCTAACTCAAACATGTATAGAGCAATCAGTACTACAAATTAAGAGATAAAACAAGGGTATAATAACAATTCAATCTAAAGGAAATTTCATTCCTATCTCTTGGCGAATAAAACAAAATCTATCCTCATTAAGGGGTTTTGTGAAAATGTTCGCCAATTGAAGGTCAGTATTTACAAACTCAAGAATAATATCCCCTCTTTGAGCATGATCACGAATAAAGTGATGTTTTATCTCAATATGTTTGGTCCTAGAGTGCTGAATTGGATTTTTAGTAAGATTTATCGCACTGGTGTTGTCACATTTTATTGGGATGAGTGAGAAATGAAGATTAAAATCTTCCAATTGTTGTTTCATCCACAATATTTGTGCACAACAATTGCCTACGACAATATACTCGGCTTCCGTAGTTGATAAAGCTACGGAGTTTTGTTTCTTACAACACCAAGAAACTAGTGAGGGTCTAAGAAATTGGCATGCGCCACTAGTATTCTTTCTATCAATTTTACAACCGGCATAATCCGCATCCGAGTATCCTTGCAAATTGAATTCAACACTCGTATGATAAAATAAACCAAGATTTTGAGTGCCAACAAGATATCTAAAAATTCGTTTGACAGTAATGAGATGAGATTCCTTTGGACATGATTGAAATCTAGCACATATACATACACTAAACATTATATCGGGTCTACTAGCTGTAAGATATAGTAATGAGCCAATCATACCTCGATACTTTGTTTGGTCCACATCCTTACCTTTTTCATCCTTCTCCTAGATGGACTCATAGGTGTGCTCATAGGTTTTGAATTGTCCATGTTGAATCTTTTGATGAGATCTCTTGTATATTTAGCTTGACTTATGAAGATGCCTTCACTACATTGCTTAATTTGGAGCCCGAGAAAGTAATTCAATTCTCCAATGAAGCTCATTTCAAATTCACCTTGCATCACTTGAGAAAACTCTTTACACAAAGATTCATTAGTAGATCCAAAGATAATGTCATCAACATATATTTGAACTATTAATAACTCTTTTTTTTCTTTGGTGAAAAGAGTAGTATCAATTTTACCCCGTGAAAAACCATTTTCGATGAGAAAGGAACTTAGACGTTCATACCATGCTCGAGGTGCTTGTTTCAATCTATAAAGAGCTTTTGTGAGCTTGTATACATAATTTGAAAGATTTTCATCTTCAAATCCCGGTGGTTGCTCAACATACACTTCTTCAGTGAGAAATCCATTTAAAAAAGCACTTTTTCAATCCATTTGAAAGTGTTTAAAATCTTTATAACAAGCGAAAGCGAGAAGCATGCGAATGGATTCCAAACGAGCAACAGGAGCAAAGGTTTAATCAAAATCAATTCCTTCTTCTTGATTGTAACCTTGGGCTACTAATCTAGCTTTGTTCCTCACTATAACCCCGGATTCATCCATTTTGTTTCGAAAAACCCATTTTGTGCCGATAACTGGATAATCCTTGGGTGTAGGAGCTAGATGCCATACTTGGTTTTTCTTAAATTGTTTTAATTCATCTTCCATAGCATGGATCCAACTTTCATCATGTTTAGCCTCAAAGAAGTTCTTAGGCTCAAGTTGAGAAAGTAAAGCAAGATTATTGGCTTGATGAATGGAGGATCGAGTCCTTACCCCTTTTTCAACATTACCAATAATTTGTTGGAGAGGATGACTCTTGATGTACTTCCAAGATTTTGGTAGATTATCATCATCGTTTTGTGACTCTCCTTGAGGCTCTTGAGGTTCTTGCTCTTGCACAGGTGCCTCTCCCTTGTCTTTGTCAATTGTAAGCTCATCAACCTTTTTGTTAAGATCTACAACATCTTCTTCATCTTTTCTCACAAGATTGTCAGATTCGTCAAAGACAACATGAACTGATTCTTCAACAACTAGGGTGCGTTTGTTAAAAATACGATAAGCTTTGCTAGAAGATGAATAACCGAGAAATATACCTTCATCCGCTTTTGCATCGAACTTACCCAAATTGTCCTTATTGTTGTTGAGCACAAAACATTTACAACCGAAAACATGAAAATAACCAATGTTGGGTTTTCTATCATTCCATAGCTCATAAGGGGTTTCTTGAGAATAGGCCTTATCATTCAACGGTTCATTACATAACAACTTGTGCTAACTGCTTCAGCCCAGAAGTAATCAGGTAAGTCGAGTGAACGCCACGGAAAATCCCGATAAGTTCGAGAAGTTCTTCAAAGAACCAAAGAGAAATACTCTCACAACTTCATTAATCAATGTCTGCAATTACAATGCAAGAGGTCTTATTTAAAGGGCGGAAATTAATAAGGAAACAAAACCTAAGCTAGGACAAATGCTGGACGCCTAAACTAAAATAAGACCAAGGAAAATATTCCTTATTTGACTCTCACAAAAAGTTGGACTAAGGAAATAAAATATTCCTTATTTGAGAAAACCCAAACCTGGACGTAAAGACACTCCTCCGAATAAAACCCACACCTGGACGTGAAGACACTTGCCTTAAATGAGCACATGCCAAAATAAAAAAGGACTTTAACAATGGAAAGGGAGCTGGACACGCCTATAGCTAATAAAGGGAAACCAAAAGGTGCCAAAAAGGAAACAAGACAAAACTAAGGAAACAAGATTCCTTATTTTCCTAAACCTCGACGTAGACAACAACCACTCCTATACGCATAACACAAAAACAAACAAGGAAAGTAAAAACTGAAAAAAGGTTGCAGGACCAAAATACTCCAATCCAACAAGGGAAAGAGAAAATGCCCATTTAATCTTCCTTTGTAGCTTTGGCCAGGTCCTTTGCGGCAATTTATTGGCATGCAAAATATACATGCCAATTTTTCCCTTTTGAAGCTTAGCCTTAACCGGATTTGATGCATCCTTCTAGAACCTGAATCATGGTGATGATTCTTTGTTGCTGACATGTATGATGCTCAATGGGCCTCCATGAAATTGCTTGAGCCCATATCTCTTGAATGAGTTTGTCGAGTACATCCTTGAACTTCTTGGCTCGTTCTCTCGTAATCGGCTCTACGGGGACTTGAACTAGCTCCTTTGAAGCATTGCCCGGATTCTCATCATTCCTTATTTGACTACTCTAACCTGGACGTAGAGACAACACAACTCCTATACGCCTGTCATAAATTAGGAAAGGACAAAAGCTTGAAATGGATGATTGCCTAACTTATCTAGCAGACCACATGAAAACTTTCAAAAGGAAAAGAACTTTCACAGCTGACCTCACACAACTAACAAAGGAAAATTAAATGCTGAAATCAGACGCTTAACACTAAAACAAAATAAATAATCAAAAGACCATGAAAGAATAGGATTTTGCCCTTAGCATTGCCATGCAATCCGATTCTTCTAGAATAGTCCCAAAAATATCTCTTGACCGGATCCTTCTAGAAAGTGGATCATCTTTAATGGGCCTCCATGACTTTGCTTGAGCCCATATCTCTTAAATGAGTTCGTCGAGTACATCCTTGAACTTCTTGCCACCAAACTCAATGTTCGGGTTGGACCAAATAAGTCCATGTGTAGGAGTTGGAGTGGTCTAGAAGTAGACACAATATTTTTGGGTTTAAAAGATATTTTGGTTTGTTTGCCCATTTGACATGCTGCACAAATTATATCCTTTAAAAAAAAAGATTAGGCAAACCCGAAACAAGATTTCGTTTGGCAAGTTTAGAAATTAGGTCCGTGCTTGCATGAGCAAGCCTCTTATGCCATAACCAACTGTGTCACGCCCCGAACGCTAGCCCGAAGGGGGTTAATGACAGCCGCGAACATCCACTCAATGAATGTTCCAGCGTTTTCTCTTAATCATGCAGCGAAATTTTTTTTTTTACACATCTAACTCAGAGAGACGGGCCCAAGAGATTTACTATAACTTCAACTTACCCAAAACGACTTCTTCGGAATAGGGTAAGCGTCTTAATGACATTGCACGACTGCACAGCTGAAGTACATGATCTAAGGGATTCCATCAAATCCTCTTCACATTGACCTACTCGTAACATCTTTATAATACATCTTGAATCCTCTAATGAACAACAAAAGAAGAAAGGTCATTCTCGTCGGTTCCTCTTCTAGATTTCCCCTCCTGAAACATTATTTGGAATGACACTATTTTAAAACTGTGAGTCAAAAGACTCAGTAAGGAATTATAATTAAAACATGGACTTGAAATCATGGTTTGGAAATATGAACTTGAAATCGTGAGTTTGAAACCATGAACTTGTTCTTGAACTCATAATCAAGAACTTAAACTTGTAAGCATGCACTTGAACTTGAAATCATCATGAACTTGAAATCATAATGAACTTAAAATCGTAAGAGTGCACTTGAACTTGAAATCATAAGCATGCACTTAAACTTGAAATCATCATGGACTTGAAATCATAATGAACTTAAAATCGTAAGCGTGCACTTGAACTTGAAATCATAAGCATGCACTTAAACTTGAAATCATAATGAACTTAAAATCATAATGAACTTAAAATCATAAGCGTGCACTTGAACTTGAAATCATAAGCATGCACTTAAACTTGAAATCATCATGAACTTTAAATCATAATGAACTTGAACTTGAAATATCATGTAAATGTATATAATTCATGCATGATCATGAATTTGATGCACGTGTATGCCTCATGATTGCATATGCACATGCACTTGCTCTTGAAAACATCACTTATACTTATAAATCTCTTGCTTTTGGAAAATCTTTCCAATCCTTATTTTATGGGCTACTTGAGCTCCACTTACCCCTGGCATCAGGGTTGTGCGTTCCCATTGGAACTGTCCCCTATTTCCCTTAGGGACCTTACATATGGTCGAGCTAGCACACCTTCTCGCATTCGTCCTTCAGTGGCTAGACACGATCCTTGGAGGTTCACACCTTCTTGCAAGCATCATTCAGTGTGATTGCACATACCTCCTGGACTACCCATCCTTCTTGCAAGCATCCTTCGGTATGGGTGTCCTAGGTGACATCCACCCTTCACGTAAACGTCCTTCAGTATGGATGCACCTTCTTGATTTGGTACGGTACCGACCGACTTGGGTTCACTAACTTACTTGTCATAAAGTAGCATAAAAATGGTACTTTCATTTGCATAAAATTTCTCCTTTCTCATGAGAAAAATGAATGCAAATGATCATGATGTATTCATATCGTGCTTGATGATGAGTAATCAACTTATCATAAAATGCATCTCATACTTCCATTTGCACAAAACTTTCTTTTTCTTTAAGAAAATCATGCAAATGCTCATGACGTGTCATGCTTGATGACAAATATCTCATAAAACTTTCTTGATCTCATAAAACTTTCATGTTTTCATTTGCACATAAACTTCTTTCATGCTTTCATGCAAATACGTATACTATGTCATGCTTGTTGAGAAATAACTTGTCATGCTTGGTTATAAACATGTTATGCTTGTTCATAAAAACATGCTGCGTATCATTCCAGTTTTCATACCAAGTAAGTTTTCACTTACAGACGTAGATTCCACTTACTATTTTCACTTACAGACGTAAGTTCCACTTACTATTTTCACTTACAAACGTAAGCTCTTCTTACTTCGCTTGCTTGTGGGTTGAATGCCCCTTTACCTACAATTGGATCATACTATTGTTATTCATAGGTTTACTAGACGTATAGAGTAATCAGTCAATTACTCACGCTTCATCATACAAAATCGTCCTTATTCCTCATTCAATATCTCATACTTCGTCATACACATACTTCATCATATAAAATCATCTGTATCCTTGACTTCTAATTGGTGATCTTACACCACAAGGTATTTTCTTAAGTGAAAAACCTAGTAGGGTCTCCTAATAGGTCAATAGGAAACTTAGAAACTTAGGAAAAATTTCATGAAATCCAAAGAAGCCGCTCGAGCGCCGGTCGAGCGCTCGTCGAGCGTTAAGCCTCTGTATAAAAATGTTCGAAGGGCGCTCGAGCGCTGGTCGAGCGTCGGTCGAGAGTGAACTTACTGCACGAATAATTCTTGAAGGGTGCTCGAGCGCCTGTCGAGCGCTTGTCGAGCACTAGTCCATATTTCAGACACCAGACTCACATAATACATCCAACACCCACGAAATTTTGTCTTAACATGCTCCTCTTATAACCTCATATTCCAGACTTCCATATAACACCTACAAATCAAGACTTCCAACCCAAAACAACGATTTCATCACTCGAACAAATGTTATTGCATCTATTTCACTCTCTTTGGTCTTTCATCAAACACCTAGTATGCTAGTTGGTTTCTCTTGGGTTTTTAAATTTCCAGATCTAACCATATTCTCCATGGTTTTGTGCACAATCCTTACAACTTTCTAAAGCTCATTAGATCTACATTTTCCTCAAAGAAAACACATGAATCTCAAGGAGAAAATCTAACAACACAACCAACCAACAAACAACCAAACAAAAGAAAAAGAGAAAATGGTGAAAGTGGGGATGGCTTGGCCGGCCAAACCACTCACCTTTTCTCTCTTCTTCTTTCTTCTTCTTTCTTTCTTCTTTCTTCTTCTTTCTTCTTCTTTCTCCTCTCTTGGTCGGGTGAGCTAGGGCAAAGGAGGCTTAAGTGATTTTGGGGAGAGGGGGCTGGCTTATACGAAGGGATTGGGGGAAGGGAAAAGGCAAAATTGCCCTTTCCCTCTTCTTTCCCTTTCTGCCCTCCATTTCTTCTTTCTTTTCCATTTCTGCCCCTCACGAAAATTCATTTCTCTTTTCTGCCACTCCCACAATTAACTCTAATATGTCTCCTTATCTTTGTTCCAAGGATCCTCATATTTCCAAGGCTAAAGCCCCTAATTAAAATATTTCCAAATCTTGTAACGTATGGACATTTTCCATTAATAAAACAATTCCATCAATCTCAATTGCTCAAATCTAATGACAATTAATAACACAGTCAGATCTTAGCTTAAAACTCATAAAAACGTTAGGGGAAAAATCCCCCTAAACACAACTTGAAATTAATTATCCATACATACATCCTCAATATAATCCTTACACTATCCCTTACTCTATACTTTACATCATACCATGTCTGGGCTAATGTCTATCGACTTCCCACCATCTTAACCTCAATAAATTTCTTAACTAAGCTTATACAACTTTCCTCAATGTTAGGGTTCACAAGTCTTCCATTGGAACTCCAAATTCATCATATATGGAATTTTAACTTCTCCCGCTCGAGCGCCAGTGGAGCACCGGTCGAGCGCCAACTTACTGTCCAACTCACTGCGTAGAATTCCCAAGGGCCGCTCGAGCACCTGTCAAGCGTTGGTCAAACGACAAGGCACTGTCCATCATATTTCCTTAAGGCCGCTCGAGCGCCTGTTGCCCGCTGGTCGAGCGCAATGTCACTTAAAAATAGGGTGCTAAAATCTTCCTATTCCAACACCCCAATTATGATCCTCCAATTATTTCACTAAATCCCCATATACTCAACTTCAATATTGTCAAACTACAAACAACATATCAATTCAATTAAAATTATAGATGCACAAAACACTAGGGGAAATCTGCACCTGGACATAACCTTAGATTAATTCCCCTATACCTTCCGCAACAATTAGAGCACATCTTAAGGAGTCATAATTCTTTTACAAAGATAGAAAAAGTTGGGGTCTCACAAACTGTCTTTATCATTTAGAGCTGAAAAACATTTTATATTTTTTGAAGAGATACTCTCTAAATGAACAATGTACACATTTTCAAATCTATGTCCAACAAACAAGACTTTCTTGCTTTCAATATTTTCAACAAGACACATTGATGATTCAAAAATGACTCGGTTTCCCTTGTCACACAATTGGCTAATGCTTAGGAGATTATGCTTTAAACCTTTGACAAGAAGAACATTTTCAATGGTGGGATTAGGATACGTACCAATACTTCCAACACCAAGTATCTTTCCTTTTCCATTGTCACCAAATGTAACGGACCCCTTATTCTTAAGACAAAAGGAGTTGAACCAACTTTTGTCTCCTGTCATATGCTTGGAGCATCCACTATCAAGTACCCAATGTTCCTTGATGTCTTTGGACTCCAAGCATTCCTCATCTTCGTTATCCTTTGCCATGAAGCAAAGGTTTGCAACTTCTTCATCGATGTCATTACTACTTTCATCGGATTCTCCCCATGCAGTCAAGAATGTTTTCTTTTTGTTTTTCAAATCCTTGGACTTCTTGTAAGTCTCAACATTGGGGCATTCCGACTTTATGTGACCCAGCTTCTTGCATCCGAAGCAGATGATTTCATTCTTTTTGCTGCTATCACCTTTGTAATTTGATTTTCTTGAAGGACATTTATCTCCTTGTTTTTTGCGGAAGAACTTCTTGAATCTTTTAGTGAATAAAGCCATTTCCTCACTAGAGTATGTGGCCTTTAGGGCTACACCCCTTTTTCCTTTGCCTTCATCTTCGTCTCCTTTAACTTGATTCATCTCATGGGTCATGAGAGATCCCATGAGCTCGTCCAAGGAGAGCTTCGTCAAGTCCTTGGCTTCTTGGATTGCAGTGACCTTGGGTTCCCAAGCTTTAGGAAGACACCTGAGAATCTTTCTTACCATTTCATCGTTAGTGTACTCTTTACCAAGAGATTTAAGCCCATTTATGATATCAGTAAAACGAGTAAACAAAGAAGAGATAGATTCATCAGATCTCATCTTAAAAAGCTCATAGTTATGAACAAGCATGCTAATCTTGCTTTCTTTTACCTGATTCGTACCTTCATGGGATACTTGAAGTTTAACCCAAATTTGTTTTGCAGTATCGCATCCAGAGATACGATTGAACTCATTTGAATCAAGGGCACAATATAGAACATTCATAGCCTTAGAATTTAGAGACATGAGCTTAAGATCATTCCCATCAAAATCTTTCTCTTCCTTGAGCTTTCCATCGGCTCCTTGAGCTTTCCATCGAGGACCTCTTGAAAAGATTCTCCACAGATCATAATCAACAGCTTGGATGTAGATTCTCATCCTTGCCTTCCAATAGTTATAGGAGGCAAGATTCAAAAAGAACTACAGAATTTGCAGGTGGAAGTACGAGCTTTTTGGTTGGTGGACCTTCTTCCTTGTTGAAAGCTTTTTCTCTCTCTAGAATTTAGGGCAAGATTAAATAGCGCAGCACACTTGTTTCTCTCTCTTCATCTTCTTCTATTTAAAGCTTCTAGGGCACCAAGGGTCTTCTTGTAAAGTTTAAATGCCGTTGGAGGACATTTGAGACAATTGGAAGAAGTTGAAATGAGTTGACGTCGTTTCTGGATTTTCTGCAAAATATTACAATGTGTCGACACATTGATTGTATGTGCTGACACATTAAACTTTATCTGGAAATAGGTTCTCGGGTGTTAGTTCAATGTGTCAACACTATGGTCCAATGTGTCGACACTTCCAACACTTAGCCAAAAAATCATTTAAAATGGCCTGAAAAGCAAACTTTCGGGTGTTAGTTCAATGTGTCGACACTATGGTCCAATGTGTCGACACTTCCAACACTTAGCCAAAAAATCATTTTGAATGCCGAAAATGTAAACTCTCCAGTGTTAGTTCAATGTGTCGACACTATTGTCCAATGTGTCGACACTTCCAACACTTAGCCAAAAAATCATTTTGAATGCCAGAAATGTAAACTCTCGGGGGTTAGTTCAATGTGTCGACACTATGGTCCAATGTGTCGACACTTCCAACACTTAGCCAAAAAATCATTTTGAATGCCGAAAATGTAAACTCTCCAGTGTTAGTTCAATGTGTCGACACTATGGTTCAATGTGTCGACACTTCCAACACTTAGCCAAAAAATCATTTTGAATGCCAAAAATGTAAACTCTCGGGGGTTAGTTCAATGTGTCGACACTATGGTTCAATGTGTCGACACTTCCAACACTTAGCCAAAAAATCATTTTGAATGCCGAAAATGTAAACTCTCCCGTGTTAGTTCAATGTGTCAACACTATGGTCCAATGTGTCGACACTTCCAACACTTAGCCAAAAAATCATTTAAAATGGCCTGAAAAGCAAACTTTCGGGTGTTAGTTCAATGTGTCGACACTATGGTCCAATGTGTCGACACTTCCAACACTTAGCCAAAAAATCATTTTGAATGCCGAAAATGTAAACTCTCCGGTGTTAGTCCAATGTGTCGACACTTCCAACACTTAGCCAAAAAATCATTTTGAATGCCAGAAATGTAAACTCTCGGGGGTTAGTTCAATGTGTCGACACTATGGTCCAATGTGTCGACACTTCCAACACTTAGCCAAAAAATCATTTTGAATGCCAGAAATGTAAACTCTCGGGGGTTAGTTCAATGTGTCGACACTATGGTCCAATGTGTCGACACTTCCAACACTTAGCCAAAAAATCATTTTGAATGCCAGAAATGTAAACTCTCGGGGGTTAGTTCAATGTGTCGACACTATGGTTCAATGTGTCGACACTTCCAACACTTAGCCAAAAAATCATTTTGAATGCCGAAAATGTAAACTCTCCGGTGTTTGTTCAATGTGTTGACACTATGGTCCAATGTGTCGACACTTCCAACACTTAGCCAAAAATTCATTTTGAATGCCGAAAATGTAAACTCTCCGGTGTTAGTTCAATGTGTCGACACTTCCAACACTTAGCCAAAAAATCATTTTGAATGCCAGAAAATGTAAACTCTCGAGTGTTAGTTCAATGTGTCGACACTATGGTCTAATGTGTCGACACTTCCAACACTTTGTCATAAAAAATGTTTTGAAGGCCATAAAATCAAAACTCTTGGGTAGTAGTTCAATGTGTCGACACCATAGTCCAATGTGTTGACACTTCCAACACTTGGTCATAAAAATTTGTTCTTTAAACTACTCCAATTTAATAATTATCAAAAACACTTGCAATATAAAAGATGATCAATTAACAAGAGTAATGATGATCAAGTATGCTTAGAGAGATTTTAGAATAATGAACCCTTGATACATGAGAAAATTGAGTCTTTTCATTTACTTTTTCTTATTCTGTTAAGGTTTTATTGTTGAAACGAGTTTTCTTCAATATCTTGTTCTTGTATTTGCTATTCTATTGTACTAACCGCTGGCTTTACTGAGTCATTTGGACTCACCGTTGTTTGTTAAATATTCTTTTAGCAGATGTCTGAGGTTTATCTAGGTGAGTTCACCAAGGCAATTCAACATGGCTTTATTACTTTGGAGCTGACATTTCGAGTCTATGTCACGTGTGACCTAGATGTATTGATAGAGGGAAGGGGCCATAAGTGGATTACACCGAACTCTGATAATTATATCAACATCTCGGACATGGATGAGACTTTTTGTACTTTAGTTTGTACATTATACTAAGTGGGTTCTCTTTTGTAATACTTCGGTATTAATAAAAGGTTCTACTGGTGTTTTGCTTAGAATTTTATTGTTTCAACGATCCTTCCACTGGCTGTAACCTCAGTCTAATAGCAGCGTCCATTACTATAAGACATTGCTTGAGGTCTTGACGGTCTGGGCTATTACAATAAATATAGACATTGATGGGCTATCAGGGCCACCAAATTCGCCTGATAGCACTTGGTCTGGTGGACTCCCGACCTGTCCAAGCCTATTTAAAGGGAGGGACTACTGATGGACTATAATATGACCGACCCAGCCCATTTGGACAAACAAGCCTGTTTCCAATCCCACAAGCGCATTCTAGGCCCTCAACCCACATAAGCGTAAGTTGATATCTTTCCAGGACTCCAAAAAAGATAAGGACTCAAGAGCCTTCAGGACTCCAAGTAAGACAAAGGAGTCCAAATGCCCATATCGTTGGACTCCCTTTAGGACTCTAGCACCCCCTCTTATAAATAACAGGTACCCCATTGTATTTTTCTAAGCTTAATTAGTTCTCTAGACTCAATACTTTTCAAGATCTAACTTTGGCATCGGGAGCTCTCCATCTGACGTCACCCCTCTTCTTGTTCCTTTAAGGTTTAAACTGCTCCGGCTCTTGGTGATTTTGGCATCATCAGTTGGAGTCGTCTGTGGGAATTTTTGAAAAAAAAGCTTCCTTTAAAACATTGCTCGCTCACCACATCACATTCCGGCCATTCTCTCCACGGTGATAAGGCAGGCGGAGCAAATCTGACTACTCCAACAGAAGCTGGATGAGGTGGAAAACACTAAAACCGATGATTCATCCCTACCCTCAAACGTTTGCAGCTCCTCATTTACATTGAAAGTGCTCACATGCCCATTACCCCCACGTTTCTGGCCATCTCTGATCGACATGTTCGACGACTCCGGAGATCCCTGCTGACTCAACTAAAAATGATTAGTAAATTACTCCCAAGCGTAGGAGGTTGTCAAGTAATACTAGGGAAGTCCTAGATCATCTCCACAAGGAACGATGTGTTCAATTTTTCATTCCAACCACCATTACAATAAAAGAAACTATGTTCTATTTACAATTAAAATGGTATTTACAAAGGGAAAGGTTGGGTTCTTGGATAACATCCATGATTTCTGAGATTTTGAGTTGTGATCATTGTAAGTGCTAAAAGATTATTAAAAAGCTAACAAGAAAAAAAACGTGATCATAAACGTTGCATGAGATGGAGTTGAAACTAGATAAACTCAAGTAGTTGTCAAATAAACATATCTTGGCATTAAACTTGCTCTAAGAGACATTTCATCGAACACTTTGTACCCAATCTCTAGCTAGTCACAATCTATTCATACCTATACTCAATCCAACTAACAAAAACAAAACCAAACACTATTCTAACATTAAGGAAGTGAAATGGAAACATAACATAACATTTAATCATCCAACCAAAGCAAAACTTAAATCTGAAACATAAATGGAATATGACATTCGGTCCAAACAAGTTCTAAAATTGAAATGAAAGTGCAAATATAACTGAAAGTTCAGTCTAAACAACAGCAAGAGAAAAAACAATGAAAACAACTCTAAAAGAAAAGAAATAAAAGCAACAACTACTCTAAAATTTACGAAAGAAACAAAGCCAAAAACAACAAGCTTTTGGTCTCTACGGGAACAGCAAGAGAAAAAGGCAATAAAGGAAAAGTGGTCTTGGGAGAAAAATCTTTGGGAGACTCAACAGCCAACCCAAATACCTTCCGCACCAGCCAAGAAATAAAACTTTCGAACCCCCTTTCTTTTGCACAAAAATCTCCTTTTAAACCTTCTTTTTGGGGGCTTTTGTTATGACTCAGCAGCAATGCCCTTGGGCCTTTTTCGACTTCCAAAAATACCCTCTAACATGGCGTCATACGCGTCGCTCTCGACCGACGCTCAACCCTCCGCTCGAACGCCCTTGGAGATTCTCACACAGAACCATAACACGCTACCACCGCTCGACGTGCCGCTCGAGCGCCCATGGAGACAATCAAACAGAAGCTTAACAGGCGATCAGCGCTCGACAGCGCGCTCGAGCGACTCTTTGATTCCAGCCTCCCTCTCACTTCAATGACCTCACTTCATCTCCATTGTTCATATGTAAAACGTAAAAACAGAAGTCAATATAAGAAATATTCCAATCATATTTATGAAAATGGAGACATGAAAATATGGTGAGAGGAGAGAAAACAAATAACTTAAATTTACTCAATTAGACGTGCTTTTGTCAAAGTTAACAATTCGCCCCTTACTAATGCCCAAAGCATAATTTTCTCATTTTCTAGTGGAAATGGTATAATTTTGGAACTTTCTTCAGTGATTAATTAAAAAAAGCGTGATACAATCACCTGCGACTACCTGAAAATCTTCTGCTTGCACATTCACGTCTAGTCATATGCAGACCTCATCCTCTTTCGCGCGTTCTTGTTGACCCTCGAGGGATCAACGCAACAATGGTTTTCTGGTCTACCTTCTGAACTGTCGACAATTTTGACACCTTCAGCACATAGTTCATGAGTCACTTCATATCCAAGGAAAGCCTACGCAATACTCAACCGCGACGTCATCACAGTTTCCCACACCACCGATAATGCCAGGCTGATGGCTCTAACCACAAGACATCAGTCGAGCAACTTCCTCAAATCCCTCATGAGAAATGCCTCGACCAGTTTCGCCGACGCCATGACGAAAGCACAGAAACACATAGACTTCGGGGACATGTTCATTGTGGGTCTCGATCCAATACCACCCGAACAACATAGGGAGAAAAGGGACCGCGACATCGACCAATCTCGCTACAGAGACCAACAACGGCAAACCGCCAGAGATAGCTCAGTTTGACCTATGTGTAATGACCAACCAATTAATGAAAGGCGCCTCTTCCCACTTTCACGACTTTCAACACCACCCCTAGTGAGATTTTGATGCAGATTGAACAAGACTCGAGTGTCAAGTGGCCTCAAAAGCTCAGAGAGCCACCAGAGCATCTGGATCGGAACAAGTACTGTGATTTCTACGAAGACCACAGGCATAATACAAACAACTGTTAGGAGTTGAAGCAATAGATCGAGTACTTACTCCAAGAAGGAAAGTTGTGGTGCTTTATACTAGAGCACGACACCCCCCGACGAGACCGACCTCGCAATAAAGAATTGGAACAAATGCCACAAAGGGACTCCCACACCCCTTAGTGTGGATGTCCAGCCAATCATGGGAGGTCACAGCATCAAAAGCCCTAGTAGGAGAGTGCAAAAGACTTACATGTGTGAGGCACAACACCAACAAGATTTTTTTTGCAGAAGAACCCTTCAAGAGACTTCGTACAGGTGGCGTACCCATTACATTCATGGAGGCCGACGTGAAAGGAGTCCTGCAACCTCACAACGACGTGCTTGTCATCACTGTCATGGTCTAAAATTTTACTTTTCGTCCGGTACTCATCGACGATGGTAGTTCGGCTGATATAATCTTCTCCATGGCTTACGATCAACTAGGCACCAAACAATCAACCTTGAAGAAGATGACATAGACCAAAAAAAATGGCTCGATCCCAGGTAGTCGAAAGCCTAGACGAAGTTGAGATCGCACCAAGAAAGATAGTACGAATCAAAGCCACACTAGCGAGAGACCTATGCGATAGCCTGTTCTAATTCCTTGTATGACATAAAAGACCATTTGCATGGTCCCATTTAGATATGGAAGCAATTGAACCGGAAATCATCGCCCACCAGTTGATCATCTCACCAGACACTAAACCAATGCGACAAAAGATGAGGACTTTCGCCCCTGAACGCAACCAAGCAATTATTGAGGAGGTCGATAAATTGCTAGCCACCAACTTTCTTTATGAAGTATATTTCCCTGACTGCCTCTCTAACATTGTAATGGTAAAGAAAGCCAATGTCAAATGGCGGATATGCGTCAACTTGAAAGACTTTAATGCATCGTGCCCAAAGCACAGTTTTTCCTTGCCCCGTATTGATCTGCTAGTTGAATCCACCACTGAGCATGGAATACTATCATTCCTTGACGCCTTTTCGAGGTACAATCAGATCCGTATGGCAATCCCCGACAAAAAAATGGCATTCATTACCGACAAGGGTGTGCACTGCTACAAACTCATGCCCTTCGGGTTAAAGAACTCAGGAAATACCTACCAACGGCTTTGTCAACCTCATGTTCAAAAACTATATTGGAAAAATGTTGAGGTCTACGTGGATGACATGCTAGTCAAAAGCACACTACTCAAGATGATTTGGTTGACCTTGAGAAAACTTTCCATGTTTTGGACCAATATCACATGAGGCTCAATCCAACTAAATGAGCCGTCAGGGTCTCCTCCAGCAAATTTCTAGGATTCTTAATATCTAGCCCCGACATAGAAGCCAACTTGAAAATATATTGGTAATCATGCAGTTACAACCTCTGTATATGACACATGAGATGCAATGTTTCATTGGCAAAATATTGGCTCTCAGCCGATTCATATCTCGATCAACCGACAAGTGTCTACAATTCTTCAAGACTCTTCACAGGAGCTTTGCATGGAATGATGACTGTACCACGATATTCGCCCAACTCAAAGAATACCTCAGCAACCCGCCGTTGCTCAGTCGCTCGAACCAAGGTGATACGTTGTACCTATACCTTACCATCAATGACAGGGTCCTCAGCACCGTACTCGTACGATCGCCAACAGAAAGGTCCTAGTAGATTTCATGATTGAAATCGAAGTTGTACCCATGGACCCGAACAAATGGGCCAGTGGTGCAGGTGTAATCGTGATGCATGTCACCTGATCAAATGATCGTCCGATATGCCTTCCGGTTCAAATTCAAAGCCACTAATAATGAGGCCGAGTACGAAGCCATCCTAGCAGGCCTTTGCATCGTAAGCTTCTTGGGCATTGATGGAATTGACATGCACAGCGAGTTCCAACTAGTGCTCGGCCAGGTAAAGGCGAGTTCGCAATAAAAGAAAACAATATGAAAGAATACTCGACTCGTGTATTAGAGCGCACACACCTACTCAAGTACTTCTCAATAGAGTAGATACCTCGGGATAAAAACTCTCAATTCGATGGCTTCAGACCCCAATGATGTGAAAATAACACTGAAGTCCCTAGAAATATTAGATAAACCCTCAATTTGCTTTGAACACATGGTATAGCAGGCAACCTAAGGGGAATGGTCGGGTGCACTAAGCAACCATTTTCCCCTTACCGAGGAACTCCCAGTTGATAGAGGCGATGATTGAAAAATATGGATGAAGGCTGCCCGAAACACAATACAACTGAATGGGCTTTATAAGCGAAGTTTTTCTGGACCTGTCCTCCGTTTCCTGGCTCCCCCCGAAGCAGACTATGCCCTCCGGGAAATCCATGAAGGAATTTACGGAAACAACGTAGGATGAAGGTCCTTGGCAAACAAAGCCATCCAATCTGGTTATTATTGGCCAACCATGCTAAAAGACTCTATGGCTATGGTAAAAAATTGCGACAAATGCTAGCACAATGCAACCATCCTGCGCCTACCAGCAGAAAAATAACTCTAATTAGCTCCCCATGGTCATTTCCACAATGGCGAATTGACATTGTAGGTCTTTTTCCACCCGGGAAGGGCCAAGTGAAGTTCTTCGTAGTGACAATAGACTACTTCACCAAATGGGCAGAGGCTCAACCCCTAGCCTCAATCACGGAAGAACAAATTAGAAGGTTCGTGTGGGGTTCTGTTGTTTTCACGTTCGACATACCCAGGGTCTGATATTAGACAATGGGAGGCAGGTCAATAATCGTCGATTTAAGAAATTTTGTGAAGAACTGGGCATCCAACATCACTTCTCATCTCTAGCGAGTTCCATATAGTAGTAACTGAAAACACTACTATATAAGTGAGAAACCACATGATAGCTTTTCTGCCACTTGCCATTGCTGAGTCCAAAAAGCTCCCAAGATGCCACCTCTGTTGAACCCAAAGAAGCCGAATGGGTTACCTCGTCTACCGAAATAGCAAAGGAGACAAATCACAAAGGAGATATGGCAAATAAATATATGGATGGGAATAAAATACAAAGGAGGAAGCTTAGTTCGTCTGTTGTTAAATGAAGTGGAGGAAGATTAGTTCGTGGTTTCAAAACAATGCAAAGAAGACTAGGGTCTGAAGACAGTGCTGCATGCAGGGGAAAATTTGAGCCACTTATGGAAGAGGATGAACAAACGGGAGGGAAGACTTAATTGAGGAAACATTCAGCTAGTGCAAAATGCACCATTAAATTAAGTGGAAAGCATAAACTGCAAAAGGCAGCGTTCACTTTGTGAAGAAGATGAAGGTTTAGTTCGGCTTAGTTCATGTCGTTAAGGGCAAAAAGTTCAAATAGTGGACGCAAACATGGAAATGGCGGGTGACATGGAAAATGGACGCTGACATGAAAAGTTATTTCGTTAGTTAGAGTGACAGAGGGTGACGGTGTTAGATGTATGACCTCAAAACCAATCACTTTGCATAATTATGAGATAATTATTTTTATTGTTTAATCACTTGTATATTATTTTGGGTATATGCAATGACATAACATGTCATATTTATAATGACATTAGATGTGTCACGCCCCGAACGGCATCCCGCAGGGACCGTGACAGCCGCGAGCTATCCCTCGGATGGCTCCAGCGTTCTTACTTATATATTTACTTGATTACGGCGGAAACGTACAGGATCGCGAGGGATTCGAGCTAATCTTACATAATCAGGGTTCTCATTAAGTTTTCATACAAAACATATATAACACATTAAAAGCCAACTAGTGACGATCAAGCCACTATCATCAAAAGTATGAAACATAATTCTTGTGCTTCTATGTCAGGTAGTCCTCCTGACTCTCTTCACCTGAGGCATTTGGAATGACACAATTTTAAAAACGTGAGTAAAAAAGACTCAGTAAGGGAAAGACATAAACTTAAAACATGCTCTCGATTAATCATGAAAGAAAGAAGTTTGATAAGTGATGCACATGCATGTCATGAATTATGCATATGCTCTTGCTTAGATGCGGCCCCAGGCCCTTGAAAATCTTTCTTTCGTACTTGCTTGTAAAATTGGCCCTTGGCCCTTGAAAAAAAAACCACTTATTCATACTTGTGCCTCTCTTGGCCTTTTCATAACCATTCATATCTTTTATTTGTGGGCTTGCTCCATTTAACCCCTGAAGTCAGGGTTGTGCGTTCCCTTTGGAACCGTCCCCGAATTCCCTTGGAGACCTTACATACGATTAGCTAGCGCACCTTCTCTCATTCGTCCTTCAGTGGCTAGACATGACCCTTGGAGGCGCCACACCTTCTCAATGTCCTTCAGTGTGGTTTGCACAGCCTCGTGGATTCACCCATCCTTCTCGCATTCGTCCTTCGGTATGAGAGTCCATCTTGATGGTACGGTACCGACCAATGCCCCTTAACTTAACTTATCTTTTAATAAAACTTTCATAGTCTTTCCATAAAAATCATTGCATAAACATTCTCTTTGAAAAATTCATGCAATGCACATGTTATGTCATGCTTGGTCAAAATCCCATGCTTGCTTATGAAACGGTGCAGTGTCATTCCAGTTTTGAAAAAAAAGAACACTTACTGTCCACTTACTAATCCACTTACACTTGGTCTTCCTTGGTAGTGTATAAGACACGTGGATCGCCTACAAGCGATTCAAATATTTCTTAGACTTTAAGAAATAGTACGTAATCATTAAATATTTGCATTTTTTGAAATCGGTCATCAACCAAAGATATATATATATATATATCATTGAAATTCATTTAATCCTTTAAGATATTTTATTTATTCTTTTCCTTTACTAATATTCAAAACTTGGTTTATTAAATCATTAATTTTTTTTTTGCAATATAATATATATATATACCCATGTACATGCCTCGATTAGGGTTTAATTAACACCCATGGATTTAGAATTAAACCGAAGTCTCTTATTATTACATGTACTCCATTAAAACCTTATATTAATCTATTAAAAAAATTAATCACGATTAAATCTTAACTTGGACTTTAAACCTCAATTAATCCCGAGTACTAACCCTAACTAGGGTTCTAAATAATATTTTCATTACATGATCATGGTTCTTCAATATTCATTCCAATTATCCTAAACCCTAATTTCCTTATCCATCACAACAATGATAATCCATTAATCATAAATTACACTTAGGGTTTCTACACATTAGGCATTCGGCCAACACCAAGTTCTATGTGTTCTTTAATCACAATTTATCTCCAATGGTGACCTCATCCTCCATTCAACAGGTTCACAACTTAGGATCTAAAAATCAAAACACAAACACAAGTTACCACCCATAGCATTATTCGGCCAACACCAAAATATCACAACACCACTAGGTTTTCTTCGGTTCTTTTGCTTTGCATGCATTCTTCACATTTCAAGGTTAATTTTCATGCAATAGATTACTAAACTTACACATAATATGGCCAACCAACAGATCCAAGCATATATAAAATCATTCTCAAAGATTTTAGGGCACACATGGTTCGGCCATACACCAAAACATCACATTTTTCATACCAAAATCACAACATGCATATCCTTTGCATTTTATCACCTATCTTGCATGTATCAACTTCATATCTTCATCATCCATAACCAACATGACTAGATCTACACTTTATACACACTAACATCCATAGATCTAAGGAAAATATTTAACTTGCAACCAACCAACACAACAAGACCTAGATCTAACTTCCTTTAACAAGCATTGTTCTCCATTTGCATTTTTCTTCACATTCAACCTTAGATCTAAGGTTTTCATGGTTAGATCTAGCATTTAAACAACCTAGGGTTATTAAGCATTCAAGATTTATACATAAAACCATTCGGCCATCTTTATACTAAACCAACAACATCACATTTGGTCTTACCTTGTTGACTATCCCAAGTTGAGTACCTAGAAAATAAAATGCCTTAGGTTAGTATTTATGAAACTTTAGGTAAGATCATCAAATAGAACCAAGCTTACCTCTACCTTTACCAACTTTTCCTAAACTCCTCTTTCTTCCAAGTTTCGATTCACCCTCCTTAGAAAATATCCAAGCTTGATTTGAGGTGCTAATGTGGGTTCTATGGTGGGTAAAAAAATGTGGTAAGCTTGAAGAGAAATGAGGCTAATGATTAGGGTTTTTCAAGGAAGAGATGGGATTGCACCAAGAGAGATTTGGTAACTACAAAAGAGGTCTACACTTGGGCTTTTAAAATGTGATTTGGAAGGCAAGAAGAGTGTAGTTTAGAGTGCAAGAGGAAATGAGCAAACCTTGAATCCTAGAGGGGTGGTTCGGCCAAGGGAAGAAAATGGGAGAGAGTTTGAGAGCAATGCAATATTCGGCCAAGTGAGGGAGAATTGGAGAGTGAGGTGAAGTGTAAAATTCGGCCAAGGCATTTGCAAATGTGAGGTGTGAGAGAATGAGTCTCCCAAGGAGAGTAAATGCTATGACACATGACTTGAGGTGTTAAGATGACAAGAGGGAAATTTGAAAGAGGAAAAAGGGATGCATGGGGGTCTTGGCCGACCAACATGGGTTCTAACCTCTCTCTCTCTTCTTTTATTTCTTTTCACCTTTTTATCTCACATCACTTGTCTTCTAAAGCATGTCTTTGAATTGATTTCTCTCTCTCTTTCCCCCAATCCATTTGGTCTCTACGTGAATCATCCTTTCTCCTTTGCTTTTCTCTCTTTTTTTTTTCTTCCATGTGTTGTCTTGTCTCAATTGAATGCATCTTACACCTTTTACACTTCACATGGCATTTCACTTTTTGGATTTTCCAATTCACTACTAGCCCTTTCACGTAAAAGTCATCCCATTAAATTTCTTTGGTTGCTTTCCAACCAACCTAGTTACTTCCACATTTAAATTGCAACTAACTTTCAACTTGGTTACTATCTCACCTAACTTATCACTCATAAGCTCTCTAGCTTATCTAATCCATTCCAATAGCTTATCATCTCATAAGCATGATATCTTATCCTATGATAATGGCCCTAACCTATCTCTACAATAACCACAAGGACTTATCACCCTAAAAGTTTCCTAACCTATCATCATGCTTGCTTATCACTATGATAAGCAAGTGTGCTTATCATTTAAATCTTTCTTAAACCTTATCACATTATTACATAACTTATCATTTAATATTCTAATGAAAATTCTATTACTAATCTAGGCCACAAGGTAATAATATATGTCACATATAAATGACAAAATATTCAATCAATGTCTTCAAAAGAAATTCATGATTTATCCCTTAACTATTTTCGGCATATATAAGGAAATCTTTAAGTCATAATTTAAATTTTATGGTCCATGAAACATATTAAGTAAATGAAAAATATAATTTCATAAGCGAGAAACTTACTTGCAAATTTCGGCTCCTTAAAGAAAAATATAATTTAAACTTTGCATAAAATGACAAGAAAATTATTTAAGAAATTTCAAGAAATAAAATCCCATTTTTAATCGAAGTACCATAACATAAGGATTAGGCCATACATTGGCCAAAAACATGGCCCCATGATGAAATAAAAGCTAATACATTGGAAAATAAAAGATAATACATAAGAATTAACGTAGGAGAAAATCGGGGTCTCACAAGATGTCATATTGTTGAGCAACATTGTAGAAAAGTCAAGCCAATAATTATTGAATCGGAGGCGGGGAGTACGACTTTTTGGATCCTTGTTGACTTACTTTGTTCTAGATCGATATACATGGTGGTAATGTACAAATAGGTCTACACTCGTTGTGCCTCTATAAGATAGAATGATGGACTCCATCATTGAGGTGGTGACCTTAAGCAGACGAGTGGGTGCAATGTAAGAGTACATGCACTAAACCGGATCAAATATGAATACCTTTTGGAAATGATCACCGATGTAGAGAATGATATTCAGTACAACTAGCTTATGTTGTCCTTAGACCTGTGAGAGTTATGTAGGTTTGCTTGTTGTGTGCTTGTGCATTTATTGAGTCATTTGGTGATGATTTTAAGTGAATTTTTATAATTTCTCAATATGGAATCCACCAGTCTCTTGATGAGGTAGTACATTCATTTTGTTTGTATATTGTTGGACTCATATAAAAACGCTGCGTAGCGAGATTTTTGTGAAAAAGTATTTTCACGATTTTTTACTTATATTATATATTAAGTAAATATTTGCGAAAATGATTTTGGAAAGTTTTGGAAGTCCAACTAGGTACAGACTGAGAATTAAGAATTATATAAGCTAGAGACTTAATGAGTAATATTATTTCGGTCCTATTAGCTCATATGGAATATAGTATGGTGGAAGGATAAATAAGCATATAATTGTTAGCAAAAGAGATTTCACAAAAAACAATCTCATTATCTAGGGGGTCCATTGTGATATGTTAATGAACATGATCACAATTTGTAGAAGCACATACATTCGGATTACAGAATATAATGGGGTTTAATGAAAAAGAATTTCCATGATGATCCTGTGGCCGAGATTTGAGGTCCTTAAAGATCTCACGCTATAGCACAGTTGAGTTCTGAGCCAGCCATTATAAATAGCTCAGAAACTCAGTTGAGAGATAACGAATTTCATTTTCAACATGAGAGTTTCTCTCTCTAGATTTTCTCTCTCAAACCTGTGTACGTGGATCTGAAGGAGGCAGAACACTTGGGCTGCTCTGATTCAACGATACTTTCTATTGCGATCTTGAGTTCCAACAGATAGTGGGACTAATATTTAAACAGGATGAAAATTAAGGACTAAAAAGTTGACCCATTGAGTTTCAGGACTAAAAATGAAAAGGGGTGAAAACCTAGTGACTAAAAAGGAAATTTCTCTTGTTTTTCTTAGTGGTTATTATAGTTTCCTCAATTGTAAATGTAAATGAATTACAATATTGGGCAGCTTTTAAAATACAAGCTAGAAGAGTATTAAGTAATCTATAACCTCCAATAACGCTTGTATGGCACAATATCAACAGGCTATTAAATCAACCTTGCGTCCACATCTAAGGTCCTCAACACTTTCCAAATTGACAAGCTGAATTTTTTTAATAAAATCTAATGACTAATGTCAATAAGTAAAAATATGTTTAATCCCAATGTGTGCTCGAGCAAATTTTTTTAATAGTATAAAATTGTAATTTTTTTAGTTTAAATTCATCCGTCAAGCCTATAGTTTAAATTTTTTTAATAGGGTAATTTCTGTTATGCTATAGTCATTATGTCCCGCCCCAGACGATAATTCGACGAGGCAAATGACAGCCGCGAGCATTCCCAACAAGGAACGCTCCAGCGTACTTAACTCTTGCATCGGAATTTTTTTTTACTCTAAATCGATTAACGCACATACGGAACATTAGAACCTGCTCCTCAAACGATAACGTGAAGTAATAGCTATAATTACACCAGAGTCTCAAAACAATAACTGTTTATCAGCTCTTAGCCTACCAGGCCGAATAGCCCATGACCACCACACATCGGAGGCTCATGACGGCTCTTTCCAAAATTATATCTAATCCTATACTGAAATAGCAAAAGGGAGAAAACATTCATGCCAACCCTTCTCCTAGGGTTCAAGGTCCTCTTCTGAAGTTTCTTCACCTGAAATATTGTCTGGAATGATACAATTAAAAAAACTATGAGTCGAAAGACTCAGTAAGGGATCATGTGCAATAAATAATGCATGTCCTGCATGATCGTGGATATCAATGCACATGAATGCCATATGAAATGCTTGCATATGTATGAGGCAATGTACTGGATCATAAAAGAATCATGCACTTGATCTTGAAAATACTTATTTCTTGATTTGGGCAACTTGTCTTGTTCCATTTACCCTTGAAGTCAGGGTTGTGCGTTCCCTTAGGAACTATTCCCTTTCCTTTGAGAATACGTCATTTGGTTGAACTAGCCCTAGAGGTGGCCCCAGGCCTAATGGCTAGACTCAACCCTTAGAGGTTCACACCTTCTTGCAAGCATCCTTCAGTGTGATTGCACATACCTCAAGAGCTACCCATCCTTCTTGCAAGCATCCTTCGGTATGGGTGTTCTAGGTGACATCCACCCTTCACGTAAACGTCCTTTAGTATGGATGCACCATCTTAACTGGTATGGTACCGACCAAAGCCCCTTAACATTTCGTAACATAAAATCGTACTTTCATTTGCATAAAATTTCCCTTTTATCCTTATGAGAAAATAAATGCAAATGCAATTGTTCATGACGTGCTCATGTCATGCTTGATGATGAGTAATCAACTTATCATAAAATGCTTCTCATACTTTTATTTGCACAAAACTTTCTTTTTCTTTCAAGAAAATCATGCAAATGCTTATGTTATGTCATGCTTGATAATGAGAAATAGTGCTGTGTATCATTCCAGTTTCCAAAAACGTAAGTTTCTCTTACAGATGTAAGTTCTACTTACCTTGGTCTCCTTTGAGTTTCGGTATGGAGTTCGCCTACAAGCGATTCAAATATCTCACTTAGATGCTTAAGAATTTAGTAACCTTCAAGAAATACTTGTAATTATTTGATTTTCCAAAAATACAAATAAATGAAACATAATTTTGTTCACAAAATGTTACTTAACTAGCTTTTGTAAAATGAAAGAGGAAAGACAATCAAACACACGTATCAAACATCTCTTATATAGTTGCTAAGGAGGTCATAAGAAATACTCAATCAACTTGGTACACTAGCTCTCCCCCAAACATCAATGATTTCAGGCCTATTCATAAATTTCCCGCCATCCCAACCTCAATAGCTTCATAACTAAGCTTATTCAACTATCCTCAATGCTAGGGTTCACAAGTCTTCAATTGGAACTCTAAATTCATCACATATGGAATTTTAACAGGTCCCGCTCGAGCGCCTGTCGAGCACTGGTAGAGTGCCAACTTACTATCCAACTCTCTGTGTGGAATTCCCAAGGGCCGCTTGAGCACCTGTCGAGCGTTGGTCAAACGACAAGACACTTTCACTCATATTTCCTTAAGGCCGCTCGAGCGCGATGTTACCAAAAAATAGGGTGCTAAAAATCTTCCTATTCCAACACCCTAACTATGATCCCTAGCTTCATTCTTCTGACCATAAACAATTACATACACTCTAATACATGCCTAAACAAATCTCCAATTCAAAGTTACAACAAAACCATGATTCCAACCTCAAACTAAGCTATTGTATTTATCCCACATCTCTTGGTCTTTTTATCAAACACCTAGGGTTCATAAATGGTTTCTCTTGAGTATGATTTCCCAGGTCTGGCCACATTTCCATGGTTTCATGTACAACCTATACTACCCTTTAAACTCACTGGATCTATACTTTCTTCAAAGAAACACACAAGAACACAAGGAGAAAACCAAACAAATACCACAACCAACAACCATTAGAAGAAATAAGAAGAAAAATGGAAAAGAAATGGGGCTGGTCGGCCAACAAGGGCCGAAATCCCTCACCTCCTTCTCTCTCTTCTTCTTCTACTTCCCCTTTCTTCTTGTCACACCCCGAACGCCATCCCGTAGGGACCGTGACAACCGCGAGCAATCCCGAGGAAAGCTCCAGCGAACATCCTTAAACTTACAGCGGAAAACATAGGACCGAGAGAGAGAGACGGGGCAAACTCAACATCATAAAGATCCTCAACTAAACTTAGTATCTTATATTACACATTACATGAAACACATAAACAGGTGACAGATCACATCGATCAGGTCACAGTAATAAAACACATAAACATCTTCCATCTAAGTCAGATAGTCCTCCTGACTTCCTTCACCTGAGGCATCTGGAATGACACAGTTTTAAAAACATGAGTCAAAAAGACTCAGTAAGGGATAAACATAACTTTAAAGCATGATCTTAAAAATTTGGACTTGATTATCATGAGAAGTCATAATTCATGATGCACATGCATGTTCCATGATTATGCACGTGCCCTTGATCGTAAAACTTGTTCATGCACTTGAAATTTGGCTCTTGGCCATTGATTTCATAACTTGTGGGCTACTTACGCTCCATTTAACCCCTTGATCAATTTAACCGCCAGCATCCGCCAACGTACAATGGCAAAGGGGATGCCATACTTGCAGAAAATTGGCTGGTGGAGATGAAGGAATTGCTTGAGGTTCTGGGGTGTACCAACGCCCAAAAGTTAAGTTACGCTACCTTCAAGCTGCAAGGGGATGCCAAAAGATGGTGGCAGTCCGAGAAGGTGTTGCTGAGTCAGGAGCTGGGGGAACAACCCATAACCTGGGAAAGGTTCCAGCAAGAATTTCTAGACCGATATTTCCCAAGGACGACCCGGGAAGCAAAAGCAAGGGAGTTTTCTACCCTAACCCAAGGAGCCATGACGGTGGAGCAGTACGCAGGCCGATTCATGGAATTGGTACGATTTGCCCCATCCTTAGTACCAGATGAAGAAAGGAAGGCCCGAAAGTTTGAAGAAGGGCTACACCCACGGGTCTATGACAGGGTGTATAGCCATAACCTTAACACCCTGGCCGAGGTAATAGAACGAGCGGTGATAGTGGAAAGAGGACTGCAGAGGATAGCAGCCTATCATGGCCAGCAGAAGAGGAAGGCTCCTTTCAACCCAACCCCTCCGCAGATGCCCTGGAAGAGGAGTAGGCCCGAGTCATCACAGAGGCAACCACAGAGGCCGACCCAGAGGCCGAACCAGAGGCCTAGTGGAGCTCAGAATGCCGGAGGGAACCAATTTCCTCTGTGCAACAAGTGCAGCAGGAGACATCCAGGGGAATGCAGGCAGGGCTTATGTTTTAAATGCGGGAAGCCTGGTCACATTGCCAGAGACTGTAGGAGTGCAGGCAATTCAAACCAAGCACCCCGACCCCCACAGCAGAACGAAGCAAGGAGGCAAGGAGGCCCAACGCAGGCGAGGTTATATGCAATGACTCCGGAGGATGCGGAGAACCAGAACCGAGTAGTGGCAGGTAAGTTGCCTTTGCCCCAGGGGGAAGCCCTAGTTCTGTTTGATTCAGGGGCCACGCATTCATTCATTTCATCATCATATTGCAAGACACACGCCTTACCTAGTGAGCAATTAGATTGTGATGTCCTTGTGTCAACGCCCGCCGGGGGAAGAGTCGAATGTAGCCGGATGGTAAAGGACTATCCGATAGGGGTAGAAGGGCAAGTCATGTTGGCCGATTTCATAGTTATGGAGATGGGAGGATTCGATATCATCCTCGGTATGGATTGGTTGTCAAAGCATGGTGCCAATATTCGGTGCTATGAGAAGAAGGTCATGTTCCAAAAGGAGGGAAGACCAGAGTGTTGTTTTACCGGTATGAGGAAAATGGGGCAGTCCCAATTTCCAAGGTGCCTTACCGAATGGCTCCAGCAGAGCTGAAGGAGCTGAAAGTCCAATTAGAAGATCTCTTGGAGAAGGGATTTATAAGGCCGAGTGTGTCACCGTTGGGAGCACCGATCCTATTTGTAAAGAAGAAGGACGGGAGTCTCCGGATGTGCATTGACTATAGGGAGCTGAATAAGGTGACAGTGAAGAATAGGTACCCGTTACCTCGCATTGACGATTTGTTCGATCAATTGCAGGGGGCACAAATATTTTTGAGGATTGATTTGAGGTCAGGTTATCACCAGTTGAAGGTAAAGGAGGGAGATATATCTAAGACGGCCTTTCGAACCCGATATGGTCACTATGAATTTTTGGTGATGCCATTTGGGTTAACTAATGCCCCAACCGCATTCATGGACTTGATGAACAGAGTATTCAGGGAGTTCCTAGATAAGTTTGTAGTGGTATTCATAGATGATATCCTGATTTATTCTCGGAACCAGGAGGAGCATGAGGAGCACCTCAGGATTGTTTTACAGATCCTGAGGGAGAAGAAGTTGTATGCTAAGTTCTCCAAGTGCGAGTTTTGGTTGCAGCAAGTCCAATTTTTAGGGCATGTGGTGTCGGGGGAAGGGATTGCTGTAGATCCCGGAAAGGTTGATGCGGTATTCAAATGGCCTAGGCCTACAAATGTCAAGGAGATAAGGAGTTTCTTGGGGTTAGGTGGGTACTACCGAAGATTTATTAAGGAATTCTCGAAGATAGCCATACCAATGACCTCGTTGACCAAGAAGAACGTTAAGTTCGACTGGACAGACGAGTGTGAGCAAAGTTTTCAGACGTTAAAGGCTCATCTAGTTACTGCTCCGGTGTTAGCATTACCCTCAGAGCATGGGGAATACGAGATTTATACGGACGCCTCCAAGCAAGGTCTTGGGTGTGTGTTGATGCAAGACAAGAGGGTCATAGCCTACGCGTCGAGGCAATTGAGACCCCACGAAGTGAATTACCCCACTCACGACTTGGAGTTGGCTGCAGTCGTGCATGCCCTGAAAATATGGAGGCACTATCTCTACGGAGTCAAATGCGAAATATTTACGGATCACAAGAGCCTCAAATACTTCAACACTCAAAAGGAGTTGAACATGAGGCAACGACGCTGGTTGGAGTTGATTAAGGACTATGATTGCACCATTAGCTATCATCCTGGAAAAGCTAACGTGGTGGCAGATGCCCTAAGCCGGAAGTCGGCTGAAACCAGTGCCGTGGAAGTAGTGGCGAAGGAGATCATGGAGGATCTTAAAAGAGAGGAGATCACGCTCGTGTTAACAGATCGGTATGTCTCCATCGCAGGGCTTTCATTGCAACCATCGCTGGAGGAGCGAATTTGCGAAGCCCAGAAGAGCGATGCGGTGATAGTAAGGATTAGGGAAAGGATTGGAAAGAATAATGATCCCGATTTCGGGGATAGGGATGGAGTACTGAGGTACCGGAATAGAATTTGTATTCCCGGTAATGGGGAAATCAAAGAGTTGATCTTGGCAGAGGCGCACACTACGCCCTATACTATCCACCCTGGAGGAACGAAGATGTATCAGAACATCAAGAAAGTCTATTGGTGGCCGAACATGAAGAGGGAGATTGCGGAGTATGTCGCTAGATGTCTGACTTGCCAGAGAGTGAAAGCAGAACACCAGAGGCCAACAGGGACGTTGAAGCCTCTAGAGATTCCCGAATGGAAATGGGAAGGGATTGCTATGGATTTTGTGATGGGGTTACCCCGGACAACGGCGGGTTACGATGCCGTCTGGGTAATAGTGGACCGGTTGACAAAGTCAGCCCACTTTTTACCGATCAGAGTAAAGTACACCCCCGAAAGGTTAGCCGAAGTGTATTTACAGGAGATTGTAAGGTTACACGGGGTGCCGAAGAGCATAGTATCGGATAGGGATCCGAGGTTCACTTCTCGATTTTGGAAGCGATTTCAAGAAGCCCTAGGCACGCGACTAAATTTCAGTACCGCATTTCATCCACCAACGGACGGGCAATCCGAAAGGACGATTCAAATCCTGGAGGATATGCTGCGAGCTTGCGTCATAGACTTCAAGGGAAGTTGGGCTCAGTATTTGCCCTTAGCAGAGTTCGCGTACAATAATAGCTTCCAATCGAGCATCGGCATGGCACCATATGAAGCTTTGTGTGGAAGGAAGTGCCGATCACCATTGTTTTGGGATGAGGTAGGAGAAGGGAGACTCTTAGGGCCAGAAATGATCTCGAAGACAAAGGAGACGATCCAAGTGATTACAGACAGACTCAAAATGGCCCAGAGTCGGCAGAAGAGCTACGCAGATACCAGACGAAGAGAATTAGCGTTCGAAGCGGGAGACAGGGTATTCTTGAAGATTTCTCCGAAGAAGGGTATCATGCGGTTCGGGAAGAAAGGAAAGCTCCAACCCAGATACGTAGGACCTTTCGAGATATTAGAGCGAGTTGGACCGGTAGCGTACAGATTGGCCTTACCGCCTAGTCTATCGGGGGTCCATGACGTTTTCCATGTCTCGCTCTTGCGTAAGTATGTATCTGACCCTACCCATGTGTTAGAACATGAGCCTTTGCAGATTAGGGAGAACCTTACCTATACGGAGGAGCCGGTGCGAATCCTCGATAGGAAGGTGCAACAGCTACGAACGAAGGCCATAACGCTTGTAAAAGTTTTATGGAAAAACCATGGACTAGGGGAAGCATCGTGGGAGCTAGAGAGCGAAATGTACGAGAAATACCCGCAACTGCGGGATGAACAAACCTGAAACATGATTCCCTGTTTACTTCGAGTAAAATGTTATTGGCAAGAAGGGATGGTGGGGACACACCAGCCCCCGCCACCTCCTGCAGCAGACCAACCTGGACCTTCCAGGTGGGGTCAACCTTTATCACCAGACTGCTCTGGATATCTGGAGGGTATTTACTGGCCAGAGTCGCCAATAAATGCCATTCCCCTAAGGACCATTTTACCAGAGGATTTTGAGGAAGACCCGGAGGAAGATCCTGAGGAGGATCCTGAAGAGGACCCTCAGGAAGAGCCACAGGAGACTCCTGGACAGGATCCAATGGAAGAGGATCCTGTACCTGAACCTGCAAGGCGAAGGGAAAGAAACCCTACGCCGGATTGTACCCTCCAGCAATGTTCTCGGAGGAGGCATCGTAGGAGAGCCAGACCACAAGATGTACATTCTGACACTAGACTCTCATCACAGGAGGTAGATTCTAGGCCCACATTCCGTATGCCTCCCGAAAATGTGACCCATGACCCTAGTCTAGAAGACCAGAACCAAGATACTAGATCGTCACAGTCATGGACGGGAAGTAATTCCCCAGACCATATGTTTCAAGGAGACATTAGTAGTGAGGTGAGCACGAATGCACACCCTCACCCATCACACTCCCAGTCAGGCCAAAACTATTGGCGATGGTAATTGAATTCCGAGGACGGAATTTTTATAAGGAGGGGAGGATGTAAGACCCCGAAGAAACCTTGCTTGGACAAGGCATGATTTTATGTTAAGAGAATGTATGTATAATTATTTTGAAGTTCTAAAATGTGATGTTATGATTTAAATTCTATGGATGGGATTTTAAAATTATAGTAACCAATTTCATGTTGCTAGATTAATTATATATTTTCCTTAAATATTCTTGATTTTAATTTTTGAAGGATTTTCTTATGAATGATTTTAGATTATTAAGACTTGCATGTTGGGCTTAGAAACCTCAAACAATGGGCTGACATTGGGCTACCCATGTATGGCCGGTTATTAGATGTATTTGGGCCTTGAAGTTATGACATATGGGCTGCCCAAGTACATGTGATGATGGGCCCTTGAAGTGAGATATTGGGTTGCCATGAGGCTTATAACATGTGGTGTATATTGGGCTTATAATGGCATGCTAATGGGCTGCCAAAATAAACATGGAAATGGGCTTGGGAAAGCATCACATTGGGTTGCCATGAAGCCCATGGCAATGGGCCTAGTAATGGTGCTATTGGGCCTTAAGAAAGTTGGACATTGGGCCCAAGCCCTTAGACTTATGAATTGGGCTTTAGGTGGTAATGTTGGGCCTTGGATTAAGGATTTATTGGGCTGCCCAATGGGCCTTGAAGTCAAGTTTATAATATGAGATTAGTATTGCTAAACTTCATTTATTTTACTAAGTAAACTAGGTAGTTGGAATTCAACCAAGTTAACTAAATGGGGAACAAGTTTCAAACTAGAAGTTGGATTTATGTGGAGGGGGAAGACACACATGAATGGCATTAGGGTTTGAATTCTTGTGGTGCAAAATGTTATACTAGAAAGGCAATGGAGACATGAGGGAGACAAAAATTGGAAAAGCTGAAAAAAGACATGGAAAAGGAAAGAAAACCCCTTGGCCGAAATTCTTGGCTACATGCACTTCATTTTTGCCTCTTGTGAGAATCCTTACACGCCTAACACCACCCTCACACACTCATTCACTCATTTGACACCCTTTGGTCGACCAACACAAGCCAAGAGAAAGGGAGAGAAAGAGGGAAACACAAGGCCAAACCGAAACCAAGAGAAAGGGAGAGAAAGGTGAGGAACCAAGGCCAAACCGAAACCCTTGGCCCCAAAAGGCTGAGATTGAGCTGCTGTCAAGGAGATTTTGGGTAGGAGAAGAAGGAGGACAAGGAAGAAGAAGAAGGTGAAGTCAAGAGGTGTTGTGCAAGGGAAAAAGGGAAAAAGGAAAACAAGGGAACACTAAGGTAAAAACCGGATCTTGTTTTCCTCTTGATGGTCAAACTCTCTTGTGTTTAGATCTTAGGGTTTGAGTTGTTATGCTTGGATATGGTGAGATCTGAATGACTAAGAGTATTAGGTTGCTTAGTAGGTGAAAAATGGGAAGAAGCTTTCAAAGGATCAAAGGGGAGGAAGGAAGAACAACAAGGTAAATATGGATCTTGCATCTCTATGTTGGCCGAACCATATGGGGTTGGATCTTGAGTTTTTATGTTCTATTTTAGTTGGACTTTGAACATGCAAGTGTTAGATCTGGACATACATGCTTTAGATCTAAGATTAAATGTTGGAAAAATGCAAAGAATAGACAATGTATACTAGATGAAGTTAGATCTAACCTAGGTTATGTTTTGTTGAATGAAAGTTGAATATTTTCTTAGATCTAGGGTTGTTGATGTGTCTAAAGTATAAATCTAGTCATGTGGATATTAATGATGAAGATATGAAGTTGATATATGCAAGATAGGTGATAAAATGCAAGGATGAGCAATGTATGTTAGAAAAAGGGTTTAGACCTAACATAGGTTGTGCTTGGCCGAATGGTATGTTTGATTTCCTTTAGATCTTGTGTTGTTGAGGTCTCTAAATGATAGATCTAGAGTTGGTGGTTGTATATGATGAAAATATGAAATTAATACATGCAAGACGGGTCATGAATGCAAAGGAGATGTATATTATAATTTAGCATGAAAAATGTGGGATTTTGATGTATAGCCGAACCATGTATGCTTAGGTTTTCATGAGTGGATTGTATATGCTTAGATCTGGACATTGGCCATGTTGTGTACAAGATTTATGACCTAATGCATGGTAGATGAGTGCTATGTGTAAAGAATGCATGCAAGGTGATAGAACCAAAGAAAACCTAGTGGTGTTGTGATATTTTGAGTTGGCCGAATATTGCTATTAGTGATGACTTGTATTGTGTTTTGAATTTTAGATCCTAAGTTGTGAATTTGTTGAATGGAGGAAGGGGTCACCATTGGAGATGAATTTTGACTAAGGAAACATAGAACATGGTGTTGGCCGAATGCCTAGTGTTGTAGAGACCCTAATTGCTAGTTTGTGATAAATGGAATATAATTGATTAAGATGGATAAATGAGATTAGGATTGGCTAATCGGATTAAAGGATATTAAGACTTAGAAGCTAGGGTTACAAGGAATTAGCAAAACCGTGTGTTGAAAACATGTACTAAAGATTTAATTAGAATAAATAGGTCTTGGCCGAAATTACTAAGTGAATTACACTTGTGAAGATTTTAAGTACATTAATAATGGGAGATTTGGATTTAACCCTAATCTATTAATTGATTAAAACCCTAATCGGGAATAGAGGTGTAAATATTTTGTAACATGGTTAATAATTAAATAACCTAAGTTTAGATAATATTAGAAGAGTAAATAAAATACTTTAATTGATTAAAAGAATATCAGTGATTATATGTATATTATATATTTAATAATTACGTGTTATTTCTTAAAGACTAAGAAATATTTGAACCGCTTGTAGGCGATCTATGTGTTTTATACACTACCAAGGAGGACCGAGTGTAAGTGGACAGTAAGTGGTTCTTTTCAAAACTGGAATGACACACTGCATCATTTCATGAACAAGCGTGAGATTTTGATCAAGCATGACATGACATGTGCATTGCATGAATTTTTCTAAAGAGAATATTTTATGCAATGATTTTATGAAAATTATGAAATGTTTTATGAAACGATAAGTTAAGTCAAGAGGCACTGGTCGGTACCGTACCATCAAGATGGACTCCCATACCGAAGGACAAATGTGAGAAGGATGGGTGAATCCACGAGGCTGTGCAACCCACACTGAAGGACATTGAGAAGGTGTGGTGCCTCCAAGGGTCATGTCTAGCCACTGAAGGACAAATGAGAGAAAGTGCGCTAGCTTGACCGAATGTAAGGTCTCCAAGGGAAATCGGAGACTGTTCCAAAGGGAACGCACAACCCTGACTTCAGGGGTTAAATGGAGCGAGCCCACAAGTAAAAGAGATGGAATGGTTGTGAAAGGCCAATAGTGGCACAAGTATGAATAAGTAATTTTCAAGGGCCTGGGGCCGAAATTAAGCAAGAGCATGTACATATCCATGACATGCATGTGCATCACTTATCAAGTTTATTCTCTTTCATGATTAAGCAAGCATAAGTCAAGAGCATGTTTCAAGTTATGTCTTTCCCTTAGTGAGTCTTTTTGACTCACGTGTTTTCAAAAAATTGTGTCATTCCAGATGCCACAGGTGAAGAGAGTCAGGAGGACTACCTGACTTAGAAGTTCCCGGATGTTATTCTTATTTTGAGTATGGTGACCTGATCGATGAGATCCGTCACTAATTGAATTCTAAACATTATATGTGTTTTGTATGAAAACTTAATGAGAACCCTGATTATGTACGATTAAGCTCGAATCCCTCGTGATCTTGTATGTTTCCGCCGTAAGCAAGTAAGTAAGAACACTGGAGCTATCCGGAGATAGTTCGCGGCTGTCACGTTTCCTGCGGGGTGCCGTTCGGGGCGTGACATCATGTCCTTAGAGAGAACCTCAAAATGTTGGGAGTGCTCAACAAGGATTTTCTTGATGTCATCGAGCCCGGTTTTCATAGTAGATGCCAAATCCTCCATGGCTTTGCCCAAATTCTTCTGTTCTTGCTTAATCTCATCGATGGAGACTTCGAGAGAGTTCAAATGAGACTGATGAGAGCTACCAGTAGCTGTCTTCCGGGAAGAATATCCAAAAGGTGGAGGGGAAATAGAAGGAGGAGTATGCTCCTCAATGAGAGTTCTTTCACCGGTTTCAGCGTCGTCTTCATCAGTACTCTCTTCTCCAGATTCCAAACCCCTTGTATCGGATTTTTGGGGTGTCATAACACTTTTCTTCACCCAATCCCCATCTTCATTTTGTATAAAACCCATTAGTTTAAGAGTTTTCTGATTATACTCTTGAGACTCTTTGGGTTTTTCTCTAACAGCCCCAATTAGATTAACATTTAGAACTTGAAAGACATGAGTGAAAAACATCCCATAGGGTAGCCCTTGTCTCTTCTTCTCATGGGCAGCTTTCATATGATTTAGCATCAAATGCCCGAGATTCATACGTGTTCGGGTAATTAAACAATACATAATGAACATTTCTAAATATGCAATATACTCAAATTTACCAGTCCTTGGTAAAATGATATTGCACACCATATGATGCAATATTCTCCTATGAACAGCAAGGGTACTGGCAGTAGGCTTAATCACGGCTTCTAGGGTTGGATTATCCAAAACCACCCTAAGAATATCAAGTGGCTCTATTTCAGACATCCCCATCCAACTATAGGCATCAAAGAATTTCTTTCAATCATTTGGGCAGAGACCAAGTTGTTTAGAGCACTGACAGATAAATCTAAGTGTTTGCTATTGACATAACTTGTGACAGTCTCAGATTGAGAGAATTGAAGATTGGCATATACCATTTTCACTAGATATACATAGCACTCAACCTTTAAATTGACAAAAGTATTCCATCCTTGATATTCAAACATTGCTCTAAAATCAAACCCACTGTCATCAAACCATTTGAAATTTCCCAACGTCCAGCAATCACTTTCTACCTCTAAAATCTTGTACATATCTATTTTTACAGAGACCTGACCTGTAAATGTAGGCCTCGGTAGCTGGCATTACTTCTTCAGCAGTCTTCCCCTTCTTTCGTGCCCTAGAGCTGGCTGAAGATGGAGTCTAAGGATTTTAACACTTAGAGCGACTGGAGGAAATCTTGAAAGGGGTAACGGAAGTTGTCGGTGGTAAGGGTTTGAGAGGAGGCTGGTCGGTGAGGAAATTTCGTGGGGAAGGGAGAAAATTGCACGGCTTGAGAGAGATAGAGAGGTCTGTGAAGAGAGAAAGGGGAAAATGTGCTGACTTTGCCCTAAGAGATATTAATATAACACGCGGGTACTGCCTTTTTTAAAAACATTGTGTTCCATATATGTGTCGACACATTGCACATATACCCGAGAGCCATTTTGAAGAGCTCAAGAACTTAAGCCGAAGTGTCGACACATGGAGTTATAAGTGTCGACACATGCTTTCTTGATGCAAAGTGCCATGAAAACCAGATGTGTTGACACATGGATTATTAAGTGTTGGCACATATCATACCCAAAGAATTTCCAGAGAATATCAATTAAAGACATCATGAAGCATTTTGGCATATATACTCTAAACAAGTTTTAAGCACTTAATGAACCATAATCAAGACAACAAAACAAGCCTATACCAACACATTAATCCAAAGGAAATCTCATTCCTATCTCTTGTCGAATAAAACAAAATCTATCCTCATTGAGGGGTTTTGTGAAAATATCAGCAATTTGAAGATCAGTGCTTACAAATTCAAGAACAATATCCCCTTTTTGAGCATGGTCACGAATGAAATGATGTTTGATCTCGATGTGTTTTGTCATAGAGTGTTGAATTGGATTTTTTGAAAGATTTATAGCACTAGTGTTGTCACATTTTATTGGGATGAGAGAATAGTGAAGATTAAAATCTTCCAATTGTTGTTTCATCCACAATATTTGTGCACAACAATTGCCTACGGCAATATACTCGGCTTCCGTAGTTGATAAAGCTACGGAATTTTGTTTCTTGCAACACCATGATACTAGTGAGGGGCCAAGAAATTGGTAGGCACCACTAGTACTCTTTCTATCAATTTTGCAACCAGCATAATCCGCATCCGAATATCCTAGTAAGTTAAAATCAACACTTTTAGGATAGAACAAACCAAGATTTTGAGTACCAACAAGATATCTAAAGATTCGTTTAACCGCAAAGAGATGAGATTCCTTAGGACATGATTGATATCTTGCACACATGCACACACTAAACATTATATCCGGTCTACTAGCGGTAAGGTAGAGTAAGAACCAATCATACCTCGATATTTTGTTTGGTCCACATCCTTACCTTTCTCATCTTTTTCCATTTTTGTGGTTGGACTCATAGGTGTGCTCATTGGTTTCGAATTTTCCATAGAGAATCGTTTGAGAAGATCCTTGGTATATTTTGCTTGATTGATGAAAATCCCTTCATTGCTTTGCTTTATTTGGAGTCCGAGGAAATAGTTCAATTCCCCCATGAGGCTCATCTCAAATTCACCTTGCATTACTTGAGAAAACTCTTGACACAAGAATTCATTAGTAGATCCAAAGATTATATGAGTAGGCCATGTGAGGAATTAGGACAAGGCCATTTACGTAGGAGAGAAAGCCGAATTGGTGAACCCATGTGAGTTGTAAGAAGTGAAAAGCCATAAAGTGAGTAGGCCATGTGAAATTGTAAGAAGTGAAAAGCCATAAAGTGTGTAGGCCATGTGAAGTTGTAAGAGGTGATAAGAGATGCATTCATGTGACAAGACAATTCAATGGAATTGTAAAGAGAGAAAAAGCAAGGAAGAGGGTGAAGTTTATGTAAAGATCAAGAGGAAAGGGAGAAAAACCCAATGCAAGGCATGGCTTGAGGACACAAGAGGATGTGAGAGAAATTGAAAAGAAAAAGGAGAAGAGAGAAGCCAAGCATGGTCGGCCAACTCACCCATTTCCCCCCCCTTTCTTCCTTCTCTCTCTCTCTTGTCATCTCAATACCTCATGTCAATTGTCGTGGCCATAATTTCACCTTGGGAGACTCAATTTCATCAAGAGAACTCCCCCTCACACTTAGCATTTCTTCTCTTGGCCGAATATCACCCTCCCACTTCAACTCTCTCTCTTTTTCTCTCTTGACCGAATCTCCACTTTGAGCTTAGGCTTGTTCTTTTCTTCTTGCAACCAATCACTCTCTAAAGCTCTAAGTTTGTTTCTCTTCTCTAGGTAACCAAATCCCCTTTTGTGCAACTCATCTCTTCTCTTGGAAAATTCTATTCACCTAGCCATTTTCCCTTGTTGAAATCTAGCTCACTTTCCAAGAACTAAACCATTCAAGTTTCAAGCATTTATTTGTTCTTATTTTCCCCACCATAAAAACCTCCATCTTAGCACCTTGTGATCAAGCTTGGGAACATTGCAAAGAGGGGTGAACTGAAAGTTGGAAAGGAAGGATCTTGGTGAAAACTTGGAAATTTGGTGAAGGTAGAGGTAGGCTTGATTTCGTATAAAGTTTTGCTTAAGTTCTTCATAAAGTTTTAACCTAGGGTATTTTATTTTTCTAGGTACTCAAGCTTGGGATAATCAACAAGGTAAGGCTAAAAATGTGTTGTTGTTGGTTAATCATAGTGATGGCCGAATTATATGCTTAGATCTTGTGTTGTTGGTCTTTCTAATATTAGATATAAGTGTTTAACTATGGTCTTGATGATGTAAAAACAATGTACATGTGAAAGAGGTTCGGATCTATGGGGTTAATGCATGCAAATAGGTCATAAATACAAAAAGAGAACAATGTATGTTAGATAAGTTTAGATCTAGACTTATGTTATGTTTGGCCGAATGTAAGTTGGATATTTCCTTAGATCTATTGTTGTTGAAGTTTCTAAAGTGTAGATCTAATGTTGATGGGAGTATTTGATGAAGATACGAAGTTGATGCATGCTAGTTAGGTCACAAATGCAAAGGATATGCATGTTATAATTTTTAGCATGAAAAATGTGATATTTTGAGGTATGGCCGAATATGATATGCTTAGGTCTTCATGTATAATTTTGTATATGTTTATATTTGGACATTGGACATGATATGTGCAAGATTTATGACTTAATGAATGGTAGATAATTATGTTAGGTAAAGGATGCATGCAAATTGAAGGAAACAAAAGAAAACCTAATTATTTGGATGAAAACACGTGTTGGCCGAATGGTGTAAGCATGATATATTGTGTTGGTGTTTGGATTCTTAGATCCTAGGTTGTGAAATTGTTGAATGGAGGATGGGATCACCATTGGAGTTGAAGTTGTGATTAAAAGATGCATAAAACTAGTGTTGGCCGAATGGTTAAAGTAAAAGAACCCTAATGGTAAATTATGATGAATAGGTTATAAATGTTGTGTTGGATACTTGAAATGGGGGATTAGGCTAATTGGAATAATATTGAGGAAACATGAACATGTGATGAAATATTCGAAACCCTAGTTAGGGTTAGTATCTCGGATTAATTAAGGTTAAGGTCTAAGTCAAGATATAACCGTGATTAAATTTATTAATGGTTTAATGTAAGGTTTTAGTAGAGCACATGTAATAATGGGAGACTTAGGCTTAATCCTAATTTATTAATTGTTGATTAAAACCCTAATCGTGAATAGATATATAAATATATTGTAATAGAGTTTAATAATTAAATAACCTAAGTTTTGAATATTAGTTAAAGAAAAGAGTAAATAAAATATTTAAATGATTAAAAGAATTTAAGTGATATATATATATATGATATCAAAGAAGTACAATATAGTTGCTATTCGGAAATACTCCGATGGACGGGAAGTACGAAGTTAAGGGATGAACAGGAAGTTCAAATTGGATTAAGAGAAATCCAGCAACTATATTATACCGTTAAATTAAGTTAAGCGCATAATTATCGCTATTCATTCCTTAGTGGATTTCACGATAGATTTCCTCGAATAGCTTAGTAGAACCGAAATGTATCGATATATTTTATCGGATGCTCAGTGTATTGAGAAGGAGATCTATTTCTTGTAGGCATCGAGCCAAGTAAGAATCAGGAAGGAATTTGCAAGGAGTACCGTAAGTGAATCTTACACTTTTATGAAAACTGGAATGATACACTGCATGTTTTATTGTGCATGGCAAGATGTTTTTAATACAAGTGACATGTATTGTGCATATAGAATGTTTCAAGTACGCATGATGTTTCGAATATGTCATAGCATGATCATTTGCATGAACGCATGAGAGACGTTTTGATGCAAATAAATTACGATGTTTTCAAGAGTGGCATGGCATGTTCATTTCATAGAAACATGAAAAGTTGTTTTATGCAAATGAAAGAGAATTTATGTTATGATTAAGCCCGGAGGTTTTGGTTGAACCCGTACCAAGTAAGTAAGGTTCGACATCCATGCCGAGGGACGTTGTTCGCGAAGGATGGATGGAACCTAAGACATCCATGCCGAGGGACGTTGTTCGTGAAGGATGGATGGATGGACGCCCATACCGAGGGACGTTGTTCGTGAAGGATGGGTTAGTCCGTGAGGTATGTGCAACCACACCGAGGAACGTTGCTCGAGAAGGTGTGGCGCCTCCAAGGGTCATGTCTAGCCACTGAAGGACGAATGCGAGAAGGTGTGCTAGCTTGACCATATGTAAGGTCTCTAAGGGAAATCGGGGACGGTTCCAAAGGGAACACACAACCCTGACTTCAAGGGTTAAATGGAGCGAGTAAGCCCACAAGTATGAATAAGCGATTTTCAAGGGCCAAGGGCTAATTTCAATTACAAGTTATGAAAGAAATATTTTCAAGGGCCTGGGACCAATTTCGAGATTTGAAATGCATTTGAAAAGGCCAAGAGTGGCAAGAGATTTTAGTGCATGGCATGTGCATCACGGAGCATGCATATGCATCATGGTTTTTATGCACTATCTCATGACTCACAGTTATGCATTTCTTTTCTTAACTCTACAGTGTATTGAAGCAAGTAAGTTTTTAAAGTCATGTTTATCAAAGCTCATGTTTCAAATTGTTGTTCCTTACTGAGTCATTCGACTCATAGTTTTTAAATCGTATCATTCCAGATCCACAAGATAACTGGGGAGCAGAGGAGTATCTCACGTAGAAATCCTAGACGTTTGGGAGTTGGAGCCGGAGTTGGTGAACTCCGAGGTAGCACTAGTGAGTGCTGGTTTTGATTGAGTGGCAGTATGTTGCCCTAGTACGTTTTGTATAAGTTTGCAAACAAGATGCAATGTAAAGACCTTTCTGAATTATAATTCGTATACCGAGGGGTTATGTTCATCGAACTTGTATCTCAGCCAACATGTGGATCTTGAGTGAGCCATCCTATGTGTATTTAAAAAAAAAATTCCGCTGTAAGAGTTGGTGTAAGAGCTGGAGTGTTCTCGGGGAATGCTCGCGGCTGTCACGGTCCCTGCGGGATGGCGTTCGGGGCGTGACAAACTTTCCCTTGGTTCCATCGAAAGCAGCCATTGGCTGAAATGGGTGGCACAATAAATGCTTGCCTTCTTGCTTTCTATGCCTTCACGTGATGCACTCTTCAACTATTTCAAATCCCACTTTGTCTATCACGAATTCTATTCTTCTAATTCACTTTTCTCTTCTTTTCATTTCACTTACCATATAAGTACCTTGGCTTATCACAAACATTCATATCAAGTTATCTATATCAACACAATAACTTATCTCAAAGATAATCACTATAGCCTATCTCCTTGATAATCACAAAAGCTTATCATCCTAACAACTCACTAGCTTATCACTATGATAAGCACACTAACTTATCATTTAAATTCTATATCAAGCTATCTTATATACCTAATAACTTATCACATAATTTCTCTAGTGATAATTAAAACTACCTAATGATGATTAAGGTTATTTAATAAAAGACACGGAATAATTTATATGCTTAACATAAATTTCATAACCATTATATTATGATTTCTTCTTAAAGAATTTGGCATTGAGAGATAAAATTCTCTTCATGTATTTAACTTCATGAATTATGGAGTATATTAAAGCAATGGAAAATAAACTCATTAAAGAGATCTACCTTGAAAATTTCGGCTTTTAGGGAAAATAATAATAAACTTGTACTAATAAACTTTCACAATGATAAAGAAATTATCTAAAGGAAATTCTTAAATTAAAATTTCATAAGAGAGTTAATGTATCATAAACATTAAACTTAGGTCATAACATTGGCAAAAAATATGGCCCCTTGAGTTAAATTAAACGAATACATAGGAAATAACAAAAAGAAAAAACGGGGTCTCACATCCTCCCCTCATAAAAATTCCGACCCCGAAATTTCTTTACCACCATTAGTTTTGTATAGTCTGGGAGGGTGCAGGACCATATGGGTAGGGGCGGACATTCGTACTTGCCCCACTACTAATTTCTCCCTGATAGATGTGGTCTGGGGAATTACTCCCCGTCCAAGAGTGTGACCTGGTTCCGTGGTTCTGCTCCTCTAAACTAGGGTCATGGATTATGTTTTATGGTGGTCCACGATACCTGGGTCTAGAATCTATTTCCTGTGAAGGAAGATGTATCTCAGATGTGGCATCCTAAGCTCTAACTCTCCTACGATGTCTCCTCCTAGAACATCGCCTAATGCTCTTCCTGTTGTTGTTCCCTTTCTTCATTAGGCAAAGGGTCCTCTTCCATAGGGTCCTCTTCTGGATCCTCCTCAAAATCTTCTGCCCTAACGGCTCTCAAAGGAATAGCATTTATTGGCGACTCTGGCCAATAAAGGTTTTCCAGATACCCATAGTAATCTGGGGTTAGGGGTTGCCTCCACCTGGAGGGTCCAGACTAGTCTTCTGCAGAAGGTGGCGGGGGCTGGTATGTCCCCACCATACCTTCTTGCCAATAGGGTGAATGAGGCCGGTATTACCTCATCACACCTTCTCTACCGGTCTCACGTGGTGCATGAGTCGGAGCGACATTGCTACACGACGGTCTTGCAAAACCTTGGGATCTATGGTTGACGCTGAACAAACTGCGGCACTCACGTGCCGTCATCCTTCTCTGAGAAGGAGTGGCCGACTGCTGAGAACGTGGGGGTCGGCTACTCGGTGGCATCTGACATCACAATACAGTAGTCAGTCATATACATGAGCAAAATACATCAATGTTTATCACATAGAAACATATTCTTTCCACAATAGGAAGTCAATCATAAGCAAACAGTGCACAAATTACACATGACAAATTTCATTCAAAATAAGGAAGTAGATACTTTAAATTTCATTCTTCTCTCAACTGAGGGTACTTTTCATACATCTCGCTCTCCAATTCCCATGATGCCTCCTCTACTCCATGATTTCTGCATAGAACCTTTACAAGCGATATAACCTTTGTCAGCAATTGTTGCTCCTTTCTATCAAGAACCCTCACTGGTTCTTCTACATAAGTGAGATTCTCTTTGATCTGCAAGGGTTCATATTCTATTATGTTAGTAGGGTCAGGTACATACTTGGGTAAAAGTGACACATGGAATACATCGTGGACTCCTGCTATGGATGGCGGCAACGCCAATCTATACGCCACCAGTCCAACGCGCTCTAGGATCTCGAAAGGTCCTATAAATCTGGGTTGAAGCTTTCCCTTGTTCCCAAAATGCGTTATTTCCTTAGTTGGAGAAATCTTTAAGAACACTTTACTTCCTTCTTCAAAATTCAGTTCCCTCCTTCGATTCTCCGCTTAGCTCTTCTGTCGACTTTGGGCCGCAATAAGCCTTTCTTTGATTACTTGAATCTTCTTTTTCGTCTGCAGGATTATCTCCGGACCCAACAGTCTTCCTTCCCCTACTTCATCCCAATACAATGGCGACCTACACTTCCGCCCATACAAAGCTTCATATGAAGCCATGCCAATGCTTGATTGGAAGCTGTTATTGTATGTGAACTCTGCTAATGGTAGATATTGAGCCCAACTGCCTTTGAAATCAATTACGCAAGCCCGAAGCATATCTTCCAGAATCTGAATGGTTCGCTCGGATTGCCCATCCGTCTGCGGGTGGAAAGCGGTACTGAAGTTCAATTTAGTGACCAAGGATTCATGCAATCTTTTCCAAAATCTCGAAGTGAATCTTGGATCCCTGTCTGACACTATACTCTTGGGTATACCATGGAGTCTAACAATTTCTTGAAGGTAAACTTCAGCTAGCTTCTCTGGGGTATACTTCACCCTAATGGGCAAAAAGTGGGCTGACTTAGTCAATCGGTCCACAACTACCCATATAGCATCATAGCCAGGTGTCGTTCGAGGTAGCCCGACAACAAAATCCATGGCTATTCCTTCCCATTTCCACTCCGGAATCTCTAGAAGGTTTAAAGGCCCTGCTGGCCTCTGTTGTTCTACCTTCACTCTCTGACAGGTCAGACATCGAGCAACATACTCCGCAATCTCCAGCTTCATGTTCGGCCACCAATAGACCTTCTTGATGTCTCGATACATCTTTGTTCCCCCCGGGTGGATGGTGTAGGGCGTGGTATGCGCCTCTGCTAAGATCAAGTGTTTGATTCCTCCCGCACTAGGGGCATAGATTCTGCTTCGGTACTTCACCAATCCATCCTTATCCTCAAAGTCGGGATTATTTTTCTTCTCAATCTTTTCTCTGATTCCTGCTATCACCGTATCGCTCTTCTAGGCTTCGCGAATTCGCTCCTCTAGCGATGGTTGTAATGAAAGCCCTGTGATTGAAACAAACTGATCTGTCATAATGACCGTGATCTCCGCCCTTTCCAGATCGTTCATGATCCCTTTCGACACCGTCTCCATGGCACTCGATTCGGCCGACTTCCTACTTAAGGCATCAGCCACCACGTTGCTTTCCCCTGGTGGTAGCTAATGGTGCAGTCGTAATCTTTAATCAGTTCTAGCCAACGCCGTTGCCTCATGTTCAGCTCCTTCTGAGTGTTGAAGTACTTGAGGCTGTTGTGATCCATGAATATTTCGCATCTAACTCCGTAGAGATAATGCCTCCATATCTTCAGTGCATGTACAACTCCAGCTGACTCCAAGTCGTGAGTGTGGTAATTCACCTCATGAGGCCTCAATTGCCTAGACGCATAGGCGATGACCTTCTTATCCTGCATCAGAACACATCCCAAACCTTGCTTCGAGGCGTCAATATAGATCTCATACTCCCCATGCTCTGAGGGCAAAGCTAATACCGGGGCAGTAACTAAATTTGCCTTTAGAGTCTGGAAACTCTATTCGCACTCGTCTGTCCATTCGAACTTGACATTCTTCTTGGTTAACGAGGTCATGGGCATAGCTATCTTTGAAAACCCCTCGATAAACCTTCGGTAGTATCCTGCTAACCCCAGAAAACTTCTTATCTGCTTAACATTCGTAGGCCTTGGCCATTTGAATACATCATCTACTTTACCCGGATCTACAGCAATCCGTTCTCCCGACACTACATGTCCAAAAAATCAGACTTGTTCCAACCACAGAACTCACACATGGTGAATTTAGCATACAACTTCTTCTCCCTAAGGATCTGCAAAACAATCCTTAGATGCTTCACATGTTCCTCCTGGTTTTGAGAGTAAATCAGGATTTCATCAATGAACACCACCACAAACTTGTCCAGGAACTCCTTAAACACTCTGTTCATCAAGTCCATAAATGTGGCCGGGGCATTGGTTAACCCAAATTGTGAGACCCCGATTTTCTCCTACGTAATTGCTCATGTATTATTTTATTTTTCCAATGTAATAGTCTTTATTTCCTAATGGGGCTATGTTTTGGCCAATGTATGGCCTAATTTTTATATTATGGTATTTGGATTTAAAATAGGATTTTATTTCATAAAATCTCCTTAAGAAATTTTAATGCCATTTTATCGGATGTATAAATTATATTATATTAAGAGCCGAAATTTGCAAGTGAGTTCCTCTTTCACAAATTAATATTTTTTTTACCTAATATGATTCATGGACCATATAATTTGAATTATGCTTAAATAATTTCCTAGTATAGCCGAAATTATTAATAGATTGAATAATGAAATTCTTTTGAATACATGGATTAGATATTTTATGTGACATGTAATATTATGATGTGTTCCATATTATTAATAGAAGTCCCATATGAATATTCAATGATAAGCTATGTAGTTATGTGATAAGTTTAGGAATGATTTAATTGATAAGCACACTTGCTTATCATAGTGATAAGCAAGAATGATAAGTTAGGAAACTTTTAGGGTGATAAGGCCTTGTGATTATTGTAGAGATAGGCTAAGGTCATTATCACATGATAAGATATCATACTTGTAAGGTGATAAGCTATTGGAATGAATAGATAAGTAAGAGAACTTATAAAGTGATAAGTTAGGTGATAAGTGAAAACTAAGTTGAAAGTTAGTTGCCATTTAATGTGGGAGTAACTAGCATGGTTGGAAAGCAACCAAACTAGCAAAGGGAAGGCCTTCTACGTGAAAGACAAGGAGGAGAGAAATTTAAAAGCCATGTGATGTGTAAGAGATGTGTAAGAAGTGTAAGTGTGTAAGAATTGATGAGACAACTCATGGAAGTGAAAAGAGAAGAGAGAAGTGAGAAAGGAGAGTGAATGTCGATGGAAATGAATGGGAAGAGAGAGAGAGAAGGATTTCAAAATGTTGATGGAAATGCTTGGTCGGCCAAACCCACATTCACCTCCCTTTTTCTCCTTCAAACTTCTCTCTTGTCATCTCAACATCTCAAGTCATGTGTCATAGCCATAATTCACCTTGGGAGACTCATTCTCTCACACTTCACAATTGATTTTGCATTGGCCGAACCTCACCATTTCACTTCACTCTCCATTTCTCCCTCACTTGGCTGAATACCTCATTTTCTCTCAACCCTCTCATTTTCCTCTCTTGACCGAACCACTCATCTAAGCTCAAGTCTTGCTCTTTTCCTCTTGCATTCTAAATCACACTCCAAAAGCTCAAGTTTAGACCTCTCTTTGTGGTGACCAAATCTTCACATTGTGCAACACCATTTCCTTCTTTGAAAACCCTACTCATTAGCCTCCTTCCTCTTGAAGAAGTTAGTTCATTTCCATTAGAACTAATCATTCAAGCTTACCATATTTTTCCCCCCACCATAAAACCCACCTTAGCACCTCAAATCAAGCTTGGATCTTCTCTAAGGAGGGTGAACCGAAACTTGGAAGAAGAAAGAGTTTTGGGTAAAAGTTTGGTGAAGGTAGAGGTAGGTTTGATTCTATTTAGTGTTCTTGCCTAAAGTTTTTCATAAGTACTAACCTAGGGTATTTTATTGTTCTAGGTATTCAAGCTTGTGATAATCATCAAGGTAAGGCTAAAGATGTGATGTTGTTGGTTTGAATATAGTGTTGGCCGAATGTATCATGATAGGATCTTAAGTTAGTGTCTTGAGTGTTGTTAGATTTTGAAGTTATGAAATCAACCCTAAGGTATAATGCTAGATCCGGCCATATAAACATGAGATCTAAGTTTGAATGTTGGAAAAATGTAAGGATTTAACAATGTATGTTAGATAAGTTTAGATCTAGACTTATGTTGTGTTTGGCCGAATGTATGTGGGATATTTCCTTAGATCTATTATTGTTGAAGTTCCTAAAATGTAGATCTAATGTTGTTGGGTGTATATGATGAAGATATGAAGTTAAGGCATGCTAGTTAGGTTATAAAATGCAAAGGGAAGTGCATGTTGCGATTTTGGCATGAAAAGTGTGATATTTGGTGATTGGCCGAACCATGTGTACCCTAGATCTTCAAGTATGATTTTGTACATGTGTAGGTTTGTTGGTTGGCCATAAAATGTGTAAGTTTGATAACCTTATGCATGGTGTTAAGCATGAAATATAGAAGATGCATGCAAATCAAAAGATAAAAAAAGAAGAAGAAGAAAACCTAATTGTTTTGTGACTAATAGGTGTTGGCCGATTATGATGTGTTGTTGGATCTTGAGTTTGTTTTGTGATTTGTAGATCTTAGGTTGTGAATCTGAAAAATGGAGGATGTGATCACCATTGGAGTTGAAATTGTGACCAAAGAACACATGAACTTGATGTTGGCCGAATAACCTAATGAAAGGGAACCCTAATTGCAAGCTTATAATAGGTGAAAATATATTTACATGTGATGGATACATAAAATTAGGGTTATGACTAAATAAGTTAGAACGTTTAAGCTCAATCATAAAAATGTCATATTAGTAAGAGAAAAGCATAGATAATAAGTTTAAAGATCCGGATTAAATGAATTAGCAAAGTTTTATGGTGTTAAGTATTGATTGAAGAAATTACCTAGGTTGACCTAAACTTAGGGTATTAAATAGCCTATATTTTCGGGTTTCATAGAAGTTTAATGTTAAGCTAAAGATTAATTATGATTAGGTTTAGTAATTGGTGAATTTAAAGACTTAGTGTAATATATGTAATAGGAGAAAGATTAAGATTTTATTAAAGTATAATTAGCTTGCTAGATTAGAAAATTTAATAAGATTAATTAATAAAGAATTCTATATAAAACTTTGAGAATAATATTATATTTTCAGAAATATATCCTTGGTTGATAACCGATTTTTAAAATGCAAATATTTAATTTATTGATTACGTACTTATTTCTTAATGCTAAGAAACGTTTAAATCGCTTGTAGGCGATCTACGTGTCTTTATACATTACCAAGGAGACCAAGTGTAAGTGGAATAGTAAGTGGATACTGTAAGTGTACAGTAAGTATTCTTTTTCAAAACTGGAATGACACACTGCATCGTTTCATGAATAAGCATGAATTTTAAGAAAGCATGACATGATATGAATTTCATGAACAAGCATGAATTTTAAGCAAGTATGAGTTTTAAGCAAGCATGACATGACATGTGCATTGCATGAATTTTTCAAGAAGAAAATTATGCAATGATTTTTATGGAAAGAATATGAGGATTTTTATGAAACGATAAGTTAAGATTAAGGGCACCGGTCGGTACCGTACCATTAAGATGGACTCCCATACCGAAGGACATTTATGAGAAGGATGGGAGAATCCAAGAGGCTGTGCAAGCCACACTGAAGGACAATGAGAAGGTGTGGTGCCTCCAAGGGTCACGTCTAGCCACTGAAGGACATTGAGAAGGTGCGCTAGCTGACCAGATGTAAGTCTCTAAGGGAATTCGGGGACGGTTCCGAAGGGAACGCACAACCCTGACTTCAGGGGTCAAATGGAGCGAGCCCGCAAGTAAAAGACATGAAATAATTATGATAAGGCCAACAAGGGCACAAGTACGAATGAATGATTTTTAAGGGCCAAGGGCCAGTTTACAAGCAAGCATGAAAGAAAGTGGTTTTCAAGGGCCTGGGGCCGAAAGCAATAAGCAAGAGCATATGCATAACTCATAAGCACGCATATGCATCAATTGTTCAAGTTTTATCTTTCTTTCATGATTAAGCAAGCATGAGTCAAGAGCATGATTTAAGTTTTACGTTTTTCCCTTACTGAGTCTTTTTGACTCACGTTTTTAAAATTGTCATTCCAGATGTATCAGGTGAAGAGAGTCAGGAGGACTACCTGACCTAGATGCCCAAGATGTTAAGCTTCGCATTTTGTTGATAGTGACATGTGTGTCACTAATTGGGTTCTAATATGTTTTAAATATTTGTTTTGTATGAATTTAATGAGAACCCTGATTATGTAAGTATTCGCTCAAACCCCTCGCGATCCTGTACGTTTCCGCCGTAATTAAGTAAGAAAATAAGTATGAACGCTGGAGCCGTCCGGGGGATAGCTCGCGGCTGTCACGGTCCCTGCGGGATGCCGTTCGGGGCGTGACACAAATGGCATCACCGGAAATTCATAGTGACCATAGCGGGTCTGAAAGGCCGTCTTAGGTATGTCTCCTTCCTTCACTTTCAACTGGTGGTAACCCGATCTCAAATCAATCTTTGAAAACACTTGTGCCCCTTGTAACTGATCAAACAAATCATCAATACGGGGCAACAGGTACCTATTCTTTATAGTCACCTTATTCAACTCTCTATAGTCAATGCACATCCGGAGACTTCCGTCCTTGTTCTTCACAAACAAGATCGGTGCTCCCCAAGGTGACACACATGGCCGTATAAACCCTTTCTCTAGAAGATCTTCTAGTTGGACCTTTAGCTCCTTCAACTATGCTGGAGCCATTCGATACGGCACTTTGGAAATTGGGACTATCCCTGGTTCCAATTCAATACCAAACTCCACCTCCCTATCTGGTGGTAAACCAGGTAAGTCTTCTGGGAATACGTCCGGAAATTCACTCACTATCGGGGTTTGCTCAAGTGTAGGAGCCTACTTCTGTGAATCGTTCGCGCAGACTAAGTATCCTTCATGCCCTCCTTGCAACAACTTCTTAGCCTGCAAGGCCGAGATAATCGCTGGCCTTCGCTCCATCTTCTTCATACCGGTAAAGCAACAATCCGGTCTCCCCTCCTTTTGGAACACGACCTTCTTCTCATCGCACCGAATACTAGCACCATGTTTTGCCAACCAATCCATACATAGGATAACATCAAATCCACCCATCTCCGTAACTATCAAGTCAGCCAACATGACCTGTCCTTCCACTTCTATCGGATAGTTCTTCACCATCCGGCTACAATCGACTCACTGAGTATGGCATGTGCCTTGCAATATGCTGATGCAATGAATGAATGTGTGGCCCCCGAATCAAATAGAACTAGGGCTTCCCTTGGGGCAAAGGCAACTTACCTACCACTACTCTATTTTGATTCGCCGCATCTTCCGGAGTAAGAGCGTACAACCTTGCTTGTGTTGGGCCTCCTTGCATTGTTTTGCTGCAGGGGTCAGGGTGCTTGGTTTGAGCTGCCGGCATTTCTGCAATCTCTGGCAAAGTGACCAGGCTTCCCACATTGGAAACATACGCCTTGCCTACATTCCCCCGGGTGTCTCCTGTTGCACTTGTTACACAGAGGAAATTGGTCCCCTCCGGAAGTCTGAGTTCCACTGGGCCTTTGGTTCAGCCTCTGGATCGGTCTCTGATGCTGTCTCTGCGATGAATCTGGCTTACTTTTCTTCCAGGGCATCTGCGGTATTGCTGGATTGGAAAGAGCATTCCTCTTCTGCCGCTCATGGTAAGCCGCTATTCTTTGTAATCCTTGCTCCACGATCACCGTCCTTTCTATCATAGACCCGTGGGTGAAGTCCTTCTTCGAACTTTCTAGCCTTTCTCTCTTCGTCCGGCACCAAGTACGAAGCAAATCGCACTAACTCCATAAATCGACCCGCGTACTGCTCCACCGTCATAGTCCCTTGACTTAGGGTAGCACACTCCCTTGCTTTTCCTTCCCGAGTTGTCCTTGGGAAATAACGATCCAAGAATTCCTGCTGAAACCTTTCCTAGGTTATAGGCAGTTCCCCCAACTCCTCGCTTAATAATACTTTCTCAGACTGCCACCACCTTTTGGCATCTCCCTGTAGTTTTAAGGTAGCAAAACTCAACTTCCGGGCATCAGTACACCCCAAGACTTCGAGTAACTCTTCAATCTCCACCAGCCAGTTTTCCGCCAGAATAGCATCTCCTTTGCCATTGTACATTGGCGGGTGCTGGCGATTAAACTGATCAAATGTACACCCCTCAGGGCGACCTCGTGCCCCTTCTACCTAGGGTTCTAATCCATTCACTATGTCTCATGGCTCTACTCTCTAATCCTCTGATACCAACTTAACTGTCACGCCCCAAACGCCATCACGCAGGGACCGTGACAGCCACGAGCAATCTCGAGGAAAGCTCCAGCGATAAACCTTATATATACAGCGGAAAAAAATAGGATCGAGAGAGAGAGACGGGCCAAACTCGTGACTAACCTTACATAATAGATCTTAAAAGAGGTTTGATATCTTAATTACATAACACAAAGGTTCACATAATCTAAGTGACGGACCATGTGAGACCCCGAACTTTGCTTTTATTATTTTCCTATGTAATTGTTTTAATTTTAATTATGGGGCCATATTTTTGGCCAATATATGACTTAAGCTTTATGTTTAAGGTACATTAGTTAAAATGAGATTTTATTTCATAAAAGTTTTCCTTAAATAATTTTCTTGCATTATGAAAATTTTGTGCAAGTTTAAATTTTATTTCTTAAGAATCGAAACTTTCAAGGTAAGTTTCTCTTATGGATTTATATTTTTCACTTGCTTAGTATATTTCATAATCCATGAAATATAATTTTTCCTTAAGAGATATATATATATATATATATATATATATATATATATATATATATATATATATATATATATATTTTGCCGAAAATAATGTAATAGAAAAATGCATGAATTTCCTTTAAGTATTGGAATATTTTGTGTGTCTTTAATAGGTAGCACATATTATTATTATTTGGCCTAGATTAGTAATTATGAATTATCATTAGAAATATTAGATGATAAGCTAATAGACACCTGATAAGTTTAAGAGATGTTTTAAGTGATAAGCACACTTGATTATCATAGTTATAAGCTAGGAAACTTTTAATGCGATAAGTTGATGTGGCTATCGTAGAGATAGGCTAGAGCCATTATCTTAAGATAAGTTGTTAGGCTTATGAGGTGATAAGCTAAGTGATTGAACTAGATAAGCTAGAGAGCTTATAGGAAATAAGTTAGGTGATAAAGTAACTAAATTGAAAGTTAGTTGTGATAGTAACTAAGTTAGTTGCATTTCAACCAAACAAAATAAATGAGGAATTAGGACAAGGCCATTTACGTAGGAGAGAAAGCCAAATTGGTGAACCCATGTGAGTTGTAAGAAGTGAAAAGACATAAAGTGTGTAGGCCATGTGAAGTTGTAAGAAGTGAAAAGCCATAATGTGTGTAGGCCATGTGAAGTTGTAAGAAGTGAAAAGCCATAAAGTGTGTAGGCCATGTGAAATTGTAAGAGGTGATAAGAGATGCATTCATGTGACAAGACAATTCAATGAAATTGTAAAGAGAGAAAAAGCAAGGAAGAGGGTGAAGTTTACGTAAAGATCAAGAGGAAAGGGAGAAAAACCCAATGCAAGGCATGGCTTGAGGAGACAAGAGGATGTGAGAGAAATTGAAAAGAAAAAGGAGAAGAGAGAAGCCAAGCATGGTCGGCCAACTCACCCATTCCCCCCCCTTTTCTTCCTTCGCTCTCTCTTGTCATCTCAATACCTCATGTCTATTGTCATGGCCATAATTTCACCTTGGGAGACTCAATTGCATCAAGAGAACTCCCCCTCATACTTAGCATTTCTTCTCTTGGCCGAATATCACTCCTTCCTTCAACTCTCTCTCTTTTTCTCTCTTGACCGAATCTCCCCTTTGAGCTTTAGCTTGTTCTTTTCTTCTTGCAACCAATCACTCTCTAAAGCTCTAAGTTTGTTTCTCTTCTCTAGGTAACCAAATCCCCTTTTGTGCAACTCATCTCTTCTCTTGGAAATTTCTATTCACCTAGCCATTTTCCCTTGTTGAAATCTAGCTCACTTCCCTAGAACTAAACCATTCAAGTTTCAAGCATTTCCTTGTTCTTATTTTCCCCACCATAAAAACCTCCATCTTAGTACCTTGTGATCAAGCTTGGGACCATTGCAAAGAGGGGTGAACCGAAAGTTGGAAAGGAAGGATCTTGGTGAAAACTTGAAAATTTGGTGAAGGTAGAGGTAGGCTTGATTTCGTATAAAGTTTTGCTTAAGTTCTTCATAAAGTTCTAACCTAGGGTATTTTATTGTGCTAGGTACTCAAGGCTTGTGATAATCATCAAGGTAAGGCCAAAAATGTGTTGTTGTTGGTTAAGTATAGTGATGGCCGAATTATGTGCTTAGATCTCGTGTTGTTGGTCTCTCTAATATTAGATCTAAGTGTTTAACTATGTTCTTGGTGATGTAAAAACAATGTACATATGAAAGAAGTTCGGATCTATGGAGTTAATGCATGCAAATAGGTCATAAATACAAAAGAAGAACAATGTATGTTAGATAAGTTTAGATCTAGACTTATGTTATGTTTGGCCCAATGTAAGTTGGATATTTCCTTAGATCTATTGTTGTTGAAGTTTCTAAAGTGTAGATCTAATGTTGATGGGAGTATTTGATGAAGATATAAAGTTGATGCATGCTAGTTAGGTCACAAATGCAAAGGATATGCATGTTATAATTTTTAGCATGAAAAATGTGACATTTTGAGGTATGGCCGAATATGATATGCTTAGGTCTTCATGTATAATTTTGTATATGTTTAGATCTGGACATTGACCATGATATGTGCAAGATTTATGACTTAATGAATTGTAGACAATTATGTTAGGTAAAGGATGCATGCAAATTGAAGAAAACAAAAGAAAACATAATTATTGGATGAAACACATGTCACGCCCCGACGGCATCCCGCAGGGACCGTGACAGCCGCGAGCTATCCCCCGGATGGCTCCAGCGTTCTTACTTACATTTTTACTTGATTACGGCGGAAACGTACAGGATCGCGAGGGATTCGAGCTAAACTTACATAATCAGGGTTCTCATTAAGGTTTCATACAAGACATAAATAACATATAAAAAGCCAACTAGTGACGATCAAGGCACTATCATCAAAAGTATGAAACATAATTCTTGTGCTTCTAGGTCAGGTAGTCCTCCTGACTCTCTTCACCTGAGGCATCTGGAATGACACAATTTTAAAAACGTGAGTAAAAAAGACTCAGTAAGGGAAAGACATAAACTTAAAACATGCTCTTGACTTATGTTCGCTTAATCATGAAAGAAAGAAACTTGATAAGTGATGCACATGCATGTCATGAATTATGCATATGCTCTTGCTTAGATTCGGCCCCAGGCCCTTGAAAATCTTTATTTCGTACTTGCTTGTAAAACTTTCCCTTGGCCCTTGAAACCACTTATTCGTACTTGTGCCTCTCTTGGCCTTTTCATAATTATTTCATATCTTTTATTTGTGGGCTCGCTCCATTTAACCCCTGATGTCAGGGTTGTGTGTTCCCTTCGGAACCATCCCCGAATTCCCTTGGAGACCTTACATACGGTCAGCTAGCGCACCTTCTCATTTGTCCTTCAGTGGCTAGACATGACCCTTGGAGGCACCACACCTTCTCAATGTCCTTCAGCGTGGTTTGCACAGCCTCGTGGATTCACCCATCCTTCTCACGTTTGTCCTTCGGTATGGGAGTCCATCTTGATGGTACGGTACCGACCAGTGCCCCTTAACTTAACTTATCGTTTCATAAAACTTCTCATAGTCTTTCCATAAAATCATTGCATAAACTTTCTTCTTGAAAAAATTCATGCAATGCACATGTCATGTCATGCTTGATTAAAATTCATGCTTGTTCATGAAACGATGCAGTGTGTCATTCCAGTTTTGAAAAAGAACACTTACAGTCCACTTACAAATTTCACTTACAGTTGGTCTTCTTTGGTCGTGTATAAAGATACGTGGATCGCCAACAAGCGATTTAAATATTTCTTTAGACTTTAAGAATAATATGCAATCATTAAATATTTGCATTTTTTTGAAATCGGTCATCAACCAAATATATATATATCACTGAAATTCATTTAATCATTTAAAATATTTTATTTATTCTTTTCCTTAACAAATATTCAAAACTTAGTTTATTAAATCATTAATATTTTTATTGAAATAAAAATATATTTATCCATGTACATGCCTCGATTAGGGTTTAATTAATATCCACAGATTTAGAATTAAACCTAAGTCTCTTATTATTACACGTACTCCATTAAAACTTCATATTAAACTATTGATAAATTAATCACGATTAAATCTTAACTAGGGTTCCAAATAATATTTCATTACATGATCACGGTTTTATTCCAACTAGCCCAAACCCTAATTTTCTCATCCATCACAACAATGATAATCCATAATTCATAAATTGTACTTAGGGTTCCATTTTATTATAACATTCGGCTATTACTATTTTATGCACCCTTTAGTCACAACTTTAACTCCAATGGTGATCCCTTCCTCCATTCAACAATTTCACAACCTAGGATCTATAAATCAAAATACCAACACAATATATCATGCTCATAACATTCGGCCAACACATGTTTTCATCCAAACGATTAAGTTTCTTTTGTTTCCTTCAATATGCATGCATCTAATACCTAACATAGTCATCTACCATTCAGTGGGTCATAAATCTTGCACATATCATGGCCAATGTCCAGATTTAAATATATACAAAACTATACATGAAATCCTAAGCATCTCATATTCGGCCATACCTCAAAATGTCACATTTTTCATGCTAAAAATCATAACATGCACATCCTTTGTATTGTGACCTAACTAGCATGCATACACTTTATCTCTTCATCAAATATTTCCATCAACATTAGATCCACACTTTATACACACTAACATCCATAGATCTAAGCAAAATAATCAACTTTCATCAAACCAACACATCAAGACTTAGATCTAGCTTCCTTTAACATGCATTGTTCTCCATTTGCATTTTTCTTTACATTCAACTTTAGATCTAAGGTTTTCATGGTTAGATCTAGCATTTAAACAACTTAGGGTTCTTAAGCATTCAAGATCTAACAACATCAAGGCATATCACAAACTAAACTTCAAGATCTTATACATAAGCCATTCGGCCACTCATGCTAACCCAACAACATCACATTGGTCTTACCTTGTTGACTATCCAAGCTTGAGTACCTAGAAAATAAAATGCCTTAGGTTAGTATTTGTGAAACTTAAGGCAAGATCATCAATAAAACCAAGCTTACCTCAACCTTCACCAACTTTTCCTAAACTCTTCTTCCTTCAAAGTTTCGGTTCACCCTCCTTAGGAAATATTCAAGCTTGACTAGGAGAGCTAGTGTGGGTTCTTATGGGGGGTAAGAGAAAGTGGTAAGCTTGAAGAGAAATGAGGCAAATAGTTAGGGTTTTTCAAGGAAGAAATGAGATTGCACCAAGAGAGATTTAGCAACTACAAAGAGGTCTAAACTTGGCTTTTAGAATGGGATTTGGAAAGCAAGAAGAATGTGGTTTAGAGTGCAAGAGGAAAATGTGCAAACCTTGAATCCTAGAGGGTGGTTCGGCCAAGGCATGAAAATGGGAGAGAGTTTGAGAGAAATGCAACTTTCGGCCAAGGCAAGAAAATGGGAGAGAATGAAATGCATGAATGATTCGGCCAAGGCTTTGCAATGAGAGGTGTGAGAGAATGAGTCTCCCAAGGAGAGTAAATGCTATGACACAAAGCTTGAGAAGGTGAGTTGACAAGAGAGAGAAATCAAAAGGAAAAAGGGTGGAAGGGGGGGGGCCTTGGTCGACAATGCATAAGCCTTCCCTCTCTCTTTCTTTCATCTTTTCATCACATCAAATCTTGTCTCCCTAGCATGGCTTGCATTTGAATTACTTCCTTCTCTCTCCTCACATGAATCCATCGACATTCCTCCTTCTCCCTTGCTTTTTCTCTTCTCTTTTACTTCCATGTGTTGTCTTATCACTTCTTACCCTTCTTACACTTCACATGGCCTCACTTTATGGCTTTTCAATTTCACCTTATAGCCATTCACGTAAAAGCCATCCCTCTCCCTTGTTTGGTTGCTTTCCAACCAACCTAGTTACTTCCACATTAAATTGCAACCAACTTTCAACTTGGTTACTCTCTCTCACCTAACTTATCACTCATAAGCTCTCTTGCTTATCTAATCCATTCCAATAGCTTATCATCTCATAAGCATGATATCTTATCATATGATAATGGCCCTAGCCTATCTCTACAATAATCACAAAGACTTATCACCCTAAAAGTTTCCCAACCTATCATCATGCTTGCTTATCACTATGATAAGCAAGTGTGCTTATCAATTAAATCTTCTCTTAGACTTATCTTATTAATCATAGCTTATCATTGAATATTCAAATGAAAATTCTATTACTAATCTAGGCCACATGGTAATAATACATGTCACATATGAAAGATATGAAAATATTCAATCCATGTCTTCAAAAGAATTTCATGATTTAATCCATTAATCATTTTCGGCTTATATAAAGAAATCTTAACTCATAATTCAAATTCTATGGTCCATGAAACTTATTAAGTAAATGAAAAATATAAATTCGTAAGAGAGAAACTTACTTGCAAATTTCGGCTCCTAAAATAAATATAATTTAAACTTTGCATAAAATGACATTAAAATTATTTAAAGAGATTTTATGGAATAAAATCCCATTTTAATCGAAATACCATAACACAAGGATTAGGCCATACATTGGCCAAAAACATAGCCCCATGAAGAAATAAAAGCTATTAAATTGGAAAATAAAAGATAATACATAAGAAATTACGTAGGAGAAAATCGGGGTCTCACAACACTTGTGTTGGCCGAATGGTATAAGCATGATATATTGTATTGCTGTTTCGATTCTTAGATCCTAGGTTGTGAAATTGTTGAATGGAGGATGGGATCACCATTGAAGTTGAAGTTGTGATTAAAGGATGCATAAAACTAGTGTTGGCCGAATGGTTAAAGTAAAAGAACCCTAATTGTAAATTATGATAAATAGGTTAAAATTGTTGTGTTGGATACTTGAAATTTGGGGATTTGGCTAATTGGATTGATAATTGAGGAACCATGAACATGTAATGAAAATATTTGAAACCCTAGTTAGGGTTAGTATTTCGGATTAATTGAGGTTTAAGGTCCAAATTAAGATTTAATCATGATTAAAGTTATTGATGGTTTAATGTTAAGTTTTAGTAGAGCACATGAAATAATGAGAGACTTAGGTTTAATCCTAAATCCATTAGTGTCGATAAACCCTAATCGAGACATGTATATGTATATATATATATATATATATTATTGCAATAAAATATTAAATGATTAAATAACCTAAGTTTTGAATATTACTTAAAGAAAAGAGTAAATAAAATATTTAAATGATTAAAATAATTTAAGTGATATATATATATATGATGTGAACCCCGTTATCCCGTAACGAGACCCAACAACTATGAGGAACCCAAGATCGTCTCTAGGATGGATTCGAATGGAACCTCGACCCATTGCTTAGGAAAGCAAGAACCTCGGTATAGTGAAGACGCCACAAACGGGATGAAAATCCGTTTGATAAGTCGAGTTGAACGCCACGGGAAAATCCCGATAAGTTCGAGAAGTTCTTCAAAGAACCAAAGAGAATTAAACCTCACCAAAATATATTCATCCAAGTTGTCCGAATTACATTGCAAGAGGCTCCTATTTATAAGCTAGAAATAACAAGGAAATAAATCTAACCTAGGAAAGAAGGGCTGGTCGAGTAAGGCATTTTTGAACAAGGAAAGAAATCCTTGCTTACCTAAAACCAAGAGAGGGAAACAATCCCTTGCTTCCTAACTAACCTTTGGGCGCCTAAAATAGAGTTATAATTAAGGAAATAAGATAATACTCGACCCAAAATAATAAACTAACCTAAGAAAACATCTTGGCCGAACTAAACCCCCCCATGGCCGAATTAACCCTAATTGCCTTAAATAAAGCACTCTTCAAATGGCAACAAGGTAATGGCCGACCATCATGTCAAAACACCATGAATGGAAATGATTTGGAGCTTAAAATAGCTATGCAATCTGAATCTTCTAGAATAGTTCCATATTTGTCTCTTGGCCGGATCCTTCTAGAGTGTGCATCATCTTGAATGGGTCGTGCATCATCTTGAATGGGCCTCCACTTATGGGCTTGGGCCCATATCTCTTTACTGAGTTCAACGAGGGCATCTTTGAACTCCTTGTCTCGGGCTCTCGTATCCGGCTGTGCTAGTTCATTCAAGGTCTTGCTCGGATTCTCATCAATATATATATATATATATGATATCAAAGAAGTATAATATAGTTGCTATTCGGAAATACTCCGATGGACGGGAAGTACGAAGTTAAGGGATGAACAGGAAGTTCAAATTGGATTAAGAGAAATCCGGCAACTATATTATACCGTTAAATTAAGTTAAGCGCATAATTATCGCTATTCATTCCTTAGTGGATTTCACGATAGATTTCCTCGAATAGCTTAGTAGAACCGAAACGTATCGATGTATTTTATCGGATGCTCAGTGTATTGAGAAGGAGATCTATTTCTTGTAGGCATCGAGCCAAGTAAGAATCGGGAAGGAATTTGCAAGGAGTACTGTAAGTGAATCTTACCCGATTTGGAAAACTGGAATGATACTCTGCATGTTTTATTGTGCATGACAAGATGTCTTTAATACATATGAAATGTATTGCATGAAGAATGTTTCAAGTACGCATGGTATTTCGAACATGTCATAGCATGATCATTTGCATGAACGCATGAGAGACGTTTTGATGCAAATGAAATTACGATGTTTTCAAGAGTGGCATGGCATGTTCATTTAATATGAACATGAAAAGTTGTTTTATGCAAATGAAAGAGAATTTATGTTATGATTAAGCCCGGAGGCTTTGGTTGAACCCGTACCAAGTTAAGTGAGGTTCGACATCCATGCCGAGGGACGTTGTTCGTGAAGGATGGGTTAGTCCGTGAGGTATGTGCAACCACACCGAGGAACGTTGCTCGAGAAGGTTTGGCGCCTCCAAGGGTCATGTCTAGCCACTGAAGGACGAATGCGAGAAAGTGTGCTAGCTTGACCATATGTAAGGTCTCCAAGGGAAATCGGGGATGGTTCCAAAGGGAACACACAACCCTGACTTCAGGGGTTAAATGGTGCGAGTAAGCCCACAAGTATGAATAAGTGATTTTCAAGGGCCAAGGCCCAATTTCAAGCACAAGTTATGAAAGAAATATTTTCAAGGGTCTGGGGCCAATTTCGAGATTTGAAATGCTTTTGAAAAGGCCAAGAGTGGCAAGAGATTTTAGTTCATGACATGTGCATCACGGAGCATGCATATGCATCATGGTTTTTATGCACTATCTCATGACTCACAGTTATGCATTTCTTTTCTTAACTCTACAGTGTATTGAAGCAAGTAAGTTTTTAAAGTCATGTTTATCAAAGCTCATGTTTCAAATTGATGTTCCTTACTGAGTCTTTCGACTCATAGTTTTTAAATCGTATCATCCAGATCCACAAGATAACTGAGGAGCAGAGGAGTATCTCACGTAGAAATCCTGGAAGTTTGGGAATTGGAGCCGGAGTTGGTGAACTCCGAGGTAGCACTAGTGAGTGCTAGTTTTGATTGAATGGCAGTATGTTGCCCTAGTACGTTTTGTATAAGTTTGCGAACAAGATGCAATGTATAGACTTTTCTGAGTTTTGATGCGTATACCGAGAGGTTGTGATCATTGAGCTCGTATCTCAGCCAACATGTGGATCCTGAGTGAGCCATCCTATGTGTATAAAAAACAAAATTCCGCTGTAAGAGTTAGTGTAAGCGCTGGAGTGTTCCCGGGGAATGCTCGCGGCTGTCACGGTCCCTGCGGGATGGCCTTCGGGGCGTGACAGACCACAACGGTCAACCGTCACTCGAACAAAATACATAAATCTCTTCTCTCTAAGTCAGATAGTCCTCCTGACTTTCTTCACCTGAGGCATATGGAATGATACAATTTTGAAAACGTGAGTCAAAAAGACTCAGTAAGGGATAAACATAACTTTAAGCATGATCTTAAAATTTGGACTTGATTATCATGAGAAATCATAATTCATGATGCACATGCATGTTCCATGATTATGCACGTGCCCTTGATCATAAAACTTGTTCATGCACTTAAATTTGACTCTTGGCCCTTGAAAATAGTTCATTCATAACTTGTGGGCTACTTACGTTCCATTTAACCCCTGGAGTCAGGGTTGTGCGTTCCCATCGGAATCGTCTCCCTTACCCTTAGGGACATTTCATTTGGTCGAGCTATGGGAGTCCATCCTGATGGCTAGACACGACCCTTGGAGGCCCACACCTTCTCATTGTCCTTCAGTGTGGTTGCACAGCCTCTTAGGATTCACCCAACCTTCTCGCATTCGTCCTTCGGTATGGGAGTCCATCTTGATGGTACGGTACCGACCAGAGCCCTTAACTTGACTTGTCTTATCATAAAACTTTCCATATGTCATTGCATAAAAATCACTTTTAGAAAATCATGCAATGCTCATGTCATGTCATGCTTGCTTAATGTCATGCTTGTTCATGAAACTATGCAGCGTATCATTCCAGTTTTGAAAAGTTTAAGTTTACTTACTCACTTACAATCCACTTACCTTGGTCTCCTTGATTATGAGACGGTGCTTCGCCTACAAGCAATTCAATTATCACATTTAGATGCTTAGGAACTAATCACATAAACATACAAGAAGAATACTTGAATTTAGTTCGGTTTTTTTCCCAAAAGTACATTTCTGAAAATACTATATCATTTTCAAAGGTTCACTTTATAAAACTCTTATTAAACACTTGAGAAAAGTAATTATCATATCAACATGGAATCCTAAGTTCAAAACAGCAACTCGAAGGTCTAATACCGCTAACTTAACCTCTTGTTCTCTATAGGTGCTGATCTATTTCGCTTCACACTAATCACTTAGATAGGTTGCTAACCAAAGCCCTAATTAACTAAATTTCAAGGCTTGCAATTGATAATAATCATATCTTAATCAAGTCTCCAAAACAGCAAGCTAAATGGTGCCAAAAATTCAAGCTTGACATATTCTCAATCTCATACATTAGCGCTACACTTTGCTAACTAGCTATTTCATCTTATCCAACATTTAACATGGCTAAACCGTGATATATAGTCCATCTACTACCCATACCCGAGGCACCCTTCTAAGCATATGATATTTAAGTTTTCATTACACCATAAAACTTCCTTTGCACATCCATGTATTCGGCCATCAACCTAGATTTGCATTTCTAAACCATTCGACCATCAACCAATGACATGCATGTATGTATTCTTCACATCCAACATGAATCTCTTCCTCCAACGAGCAATTACACAACCTAGGGGTACTAATCATAACATAGATTCAAGATCTAGCAAGAAAAACCATTCGGCCAAGCAATAATGTCATAACCTTCAAAGGCCGAAACTTAACTTAGCATATCTCATTTTCACATGCATTTCTCTTCCACTTAACAGAATTATTTACACATGCATTTGTCCATTCACATCATAGCACTTCTAAATCACTAGGTCTAACACATGTTCAAGAAAAACCAAGAAGGGTTTCAACCAATCAAGAAGAAAATACAACGTGTTGGTTCGGCTAAGCAAAATCCTTTGCTAAACAAGAAATCCAACCCTACCTTGCTGTGCTGAACTCAAGAGCTGGGACCTAGCACAAAAATATACAAGATCAGAACATATGAAAGAAAAGAATCAAAACCAGCAAGTCCAAAACAAAATCTACCTCTACCTCCAACTAAAGCACTTGGTTTTCACCAAAAACCTTCACTACTCTTCAGCTTTCGGTTCCTCCTACTAGAATGGCTTCAAGGGCTGTGAATGGTGTTAAATAGGTGCTGATATGAGGGTTCGAAGTGAGGAAAAAGAGAAGAACAGTTGCTGTCAATAGCTTGAAGAAAACAAGGCAAAGCTTGGAACTTGAAGTGGTTCGGCCAAGAGGGAGAGCAATCTGAAATGGTGAGTTTCTGTCAATGGAGAAATGACCTGAGTGAAGAGAGGATATCCTGCCAAGGAGAAGGAAAACAAGCTTGAGCAAGAAGAGAGATGAGCTTCGATCTCAAGGGAAAAGTGAGCAAGCTGAAAATGGAGAGAAGTGAAGTGAAGTTGATGTGTTATGCGTGGAAGACAAGGATGAGTGAGGAGTTCGGCCAAATGAATTTGGCCAAGATTATGAGCAAGGGGAAACTTTCCCTTGGTTCCATCGACAGCAGCCATTGGCTGAAATGGGTGGCACAATAAATGCTTGCCTTCTTGCTTTCTATGCCTTCCCGTGATGCACTCTTCAACTATTTCAAATCCCACTTTGTCTTTCATGAATTCTATTCTTCTAATTCACTTTTCTCTTCTTTTCATTTCACTTATCACATAAGTACCTTGGCTTATCACAAACATTCACATCAACTTATCTATATCAACACAATAACTTATCTCAAAGATAATCACTCTAGCCTATCTCCTTGATAATCACAAAAGCTTATCATCCTAACAACTCACTAGCTTATCACTTTGATAATCACACTAACTTATCATTTAAATTCTATATCAAGCTATCTTATATACCTAATAACTTATCACTTAATTTCTCTAATGATAACAAAACTATCTAATGATGATTAAGGTTACCTAATAAAAGACACAAAATAATTTATATGCTTAACATAAATTTCATAACCATTATATCATGATTTATTCTTAAAGAATTCGGCATTGAGAGATAAAATTCTCTTCATGTTTTTAACTTCATGAATTATGGAGTATATTAAAGTAATGGAAAATAAACTCATTAAAGAGATCTACCTTCAAAATTTCGGGTCTTAGGGAAAATAATAATAAACTTGTACTAATAAACTTTCACAATGATAAAGAAATTATCTAAAGGAAATTCTTAAATTAAAATTTCATAAGAGAGTTAATGTATCATAAACATTAAACTTAGGTCATACATTGGCCAAAAATATGACCCATTGAGTTAAATTAAACGAATACATAGGAAATAGCAAAAAGGAAAAACGGGGTCTCACAGGTACAGTACCGACCAAAGCCCCTTAACATTTCGTAACATAAAATCGTACTTTCATTTGCATAAAATTTCTCTTTCATCCTTATGAGAAAATAAATGCAAATGCAATTGTTCATGACGTGCTCATGTCATTCTTGATGATGAGTAATCAACTTATCATAAAATGCTTCTCATACTTTCATTTGCACAAAACTTTCTTTTTCTTTCAAAAAAATCATGCAAATGCTTATGTTATGTCATGCTTGATAATGAGAAATCGTGCTGTGTATCATTCCAATTTCCAAAAACGTAAGTTTCTCTTACAGACGTAAGTTCCACTTACCTTGGTCTCCTTTGAGTTTCGGTGTGGAGTTCGCCTACAAGCGATTCAAATATTTCACTTAGATGCTTAAGAATTTAGTAACCTTCAAGAAATACTTGTAATTATTTGATTTTCCAAAAGTACAAATCAATGAAACATAATTTCGTTCACAAAATGTTACTTAACTAGCTTTTGTAAAACGAAAGAGGAAAGACAATCAAACACAAGTATCAAACATCTCTTATACAGTTGCTAAGGAGGTCATAAGAAATACTCAATCAACTTGGTACACTAGCTCTCCCCCAAATATCAATGATTTCAAGCCTATTCATAAATTTCCCGCCATCTCAACCTCAATAGCTTCATAACTAAGCTTATTCAACTATCCTCAATGCTAGGGTTCACAAGTCTTCAATTAGAACTCCAAATTCATCACATATGGAATTTTAACAGGTCCCGCTCGAGCGCCTGTCGAGCGCCAACTTACTGTCCAACTCTCTGTGTGGAATTCCCAAGCGCCGCTCAAGCACCTGTCGAGCGTTGGTCAAATGACAAGACACTGCCACTCATATTTCCTTAAGGCCGCTTGAGCGCCTGACGCACGCTAGTCGAGCGCGATGTTGCCTAAAAACAGGGTGCTAAAAACCTTCCTATTCCAACACCCTAACTATGATCCCTAGCTCGATTCTTCTGACCATAAACAATTTCATACACTCTAATACATGCCTAAACAAATCTCCAATTCAAAGTTACAACAAAACCATGATTCCATCCTCAAACTAACCTATTACATTTATCCCTCTTCTCTCTCTCCTTCTGTGCGGGTGGGTGGGGGTCTTGTACGTGAGGCTAGGGGGAAGGAAAAGGCAAAACTGCCCTGCCCCCTTCTTTCCGCCCTTCTCCTTCAATTTCCTTTTATTTCCTTTTCTGCCACTCCACAAAACTACTCTAACATGCCTTTCTATGTTTATTTCTAAGTTTCACACACTTTCAAAGTTAAAGCCCTAATTCAATTTCTTCCAAATATTGCAAACATAGGGATATTCTCCAACAATTAAAAATAATAATTGGCCTAATTTCTCAATTACTCAAATTTAACAATTGCAAACAATATAACCTTTAAGTCATAGCTTAAGATGCATAAAATATGCTAGGGGAAAAATCCCACCTAGTCATGGTTTTAGATCAAGTCAAACATATGTCTTTCTCAATAATTATAGCACAACTTAAGGAGTCATAATTTACAACGATAAAATAAAGTTGGGGTCTCACACATTAGATTAAGGTCTGCTTCCCAAACTGATCTTTTTGTTACTCTGTTGGCTCTTGAATGGAAAACGCTAATATGCCTAACGAACACCACATCACATACAATAAGGCTACGCCATGTATTCCCCCTTTTTCTGACTCAACATGACACATCATTTAAACAAAAAAGAATGAATGAAAGAGAAAGACAAAAAAAAACTAAAAGAGAGAAGAAAAAAACTGCAAAAGAATACATAAAAGTTCAAATAAATCCTAAGAATATCACATCAGGTTTTGTTCACCAGTTCGGAGCTTCACATCAAATATTGTAAGAACGTTAGGGTATAGTTATGTCTCTTTAAATTGTCCAATGAATTGGAGAAGATCTGATTTATAATTCAACTACGGTACCTTGAAGAGAAAATGTAAACAAACCATTAAATCAATGTAGTTACAAAAGAAGTTTTCCCTTCAAATTTAGTACTATGATTTCCCATGGTGAAAAAATCCATCTTAAATAATTTGGAATGTCTACTCATTCGACCAAGAAGTCTCATATACCTATCTGCCTTTTCTTCTTTCTTTTCGCCTGTTCCTCTTTTCTCTCTGTTTAGGGTCACATTCATATGGGAAAGTAAGTCTATTTACCTTCCAATATATGGCAGCTAACAAGGTCTCATTTTTGAAGCGATAAGCCATGGCTTGTTGTCTTGTTGAGCATCTAGTCCGCGAGAACTTCTCCAACTCATTTTTGAGTAGTACGATATTCACGTATGATGTATCATAATTTAGGTTCTTACTTGTATACAACTGCCTTTGATATTTACCTTATAACAAGGCCGCTCAAGCTAGGTAGGATAGGCGGTTGCTAAGGCCCCCAAATTAGGGATGCCCCCAATTAATTTTTTTAATAGGTATATTTAAAAAATATTTAATGAAAAGGCACAAAAATTTAAAGTTAGAGTTATTTGTATAAAATTTTAGTTATTTCATTTTTATTCTATAAAGAGGCCTATTAAATCCCCATGATAAAAGAAATTATTAACACTTCATTAGTCTAAAAAGTTTACTTTATTAGAGCATCATCAACCCTATAAAGTCTAGTTAATTAATTTTTATTTTATAAAGAAGCCTATTAAATCTCTGTAATTGAAGGAATCATTAACTATTCACCTTTTATAAAGTCTCTTGCGATCAATCCTATAATGTCTCTTTATTTAAAAGATATTAATTGTAAATTGATTCAAACAAATTTAATAAAATCAATCCTATAATGTGAGACCCCGATTTTCTCCTACGTAATTCCTTATGTATTATCTTTTATTTTCCAATGTAATAGCTTTTATCTCTTCATGGGGCTACGTTTTTGGCCAATGTATGGCCTAATACTTATGTTATGGTATTTCGATTAAAATGGGATTTTATTCCATAAAATCTCTTTAAATAATTTTAATGCCATTTTATGCAAGTTTAAATTATATTTATTTTAGGAGCCGAAATTTGCAAGTAAGTTTCTCTCTTACAAATTTATATTTTTTCATTTACTTAATATGTTTCATGGACCATAGAATTTGAATTATGATTTAAGAATTTCTTGTATAAGCCGAAAATGATTAATGGATTAAATGATGAAATTCTTTTGAATACATGGATTGAATATTTTTATATCTTTCATATGTGACATGTATTATTACCATGTGGCCTATATTATTAATAGAATTTCCATTTGAATATTTAATTGATAAGCACACTTGCTTATCATAGTGATAAGCAAACATGATAGGTTAGGGAACTTTTAGGGTGATAAAACCTTGTGATTATTGTAGAGATAGGTTAGGGCCATTATCACATGATAAGATATTATGCTTATGAGGTGATAAGCTATTGGAATGGATTAGATAAGCAAGAGAGCTTATGAAGTGATAAGTTAGGTGAGAGAGAAAAATCAAGTTGAAAGTTGGTTGCAATTTAATGAGGAAGTAACTAGGTTGGTTGAAAAACAACCAAACAAGGGAGGAGGATGGCTTTTACGTGAATGGCTATAGGGTGAATTTGAAAAGCCATAAAGTGAGGCCTTGTGAAGTGTAAGAAGTGTAAGAAGTGATAAGACAACACATGGAAGTAAAAAAAGAAGAGAAAAGCAAGGGAGAAGGAGTGATTGTCGATGGACTCATGTGAGGAGAGAGAATGATGTAATTCAAATACAAGCTTTGCTAAGGAGACAAGATTTGATGTGGTGAAAAGATGAATGAAAGAGAGAGGGAAGGCTTATGTGATTGTCGACCAAGGCCCCCCCCCTTCACCATTTTTCCTTTTGATTTCTCTCTCTTGTCAATTCACTCTCTCAAGCTTTATGTCATAGCAATTACTCTCCTTGGGAGACTCATTCTCTCACACCTCTCATTGCAAAGCTTTGGCCAAACCATTCATGCACTCCATTCTCTCCCATTCCAAGCACTTGGCCGAAACTTGCATTCTCTCAAACTCTCTCTCCCATTTTCAAGCCTTGGCCGAACCACCCCTTAGAATTCAAGGTTTGTGCATTTTTCTCTTGCACTCTAAACCATACTCTTCTTGCCTTCCAAATCCCATTCTAAAATCCAAGTTCAAACCTCTTTTGTTTTGGACAAAAAATCTCTCTTGGTGCAAACACATTTCCTTCCTTGAAAACCCTAACCATTTGACATCATTTCCCTTCAAGCTTACCATATTCTCTTAACCACCATAGAACCTCCTTTAAATCAAGCTTGGACATTTCTAAGGAGGGTGGACCGAAACTTTGAAGGAAGTGAAGTTAGGAAGAGTTGGTAAAGGTTGAAGGTGAGTTTGGTTCTATTGATTATCTTGCCTTAAGTTTCACAAGTACTAACCAAAGATATTTTATTTTCTAGGTGCTCAAGCTTGGATAAACAACAAGGTAAGGCTAATGAGATGTTGTTGGGTTAGCATGAGTGGCCGAATGACCTATGTATAAGATCTTGAAGTTTAGGTTGTGATATGTCTTGATGTTGTTAGATCTTGAATGCTTAAGAACCCTAGGTTGTTTAAATGCTATATCTAACCATGGAAACCCTAGATCTGATGTGAACCCCGTTAACCCGTAACGAGACCCAACAACTATGAGGAACCCAAGATCGTCTCTAGGATGGATTCGAATGGAACCTCGACCCGTTGCTTAGGAAAGCAAGAACCTCGGTATGGTGAAGACGCCACAAACGGGATGGAAATCCGTTTGATAAGTCGAGTTGAACGCCACGGGAAAATTCCCGATAAGTTCGAGAAGTTCGTCAAAGAACCAAAGAGAATTAAAACCTCACAAAACCGTGTATATTAAATTACAATGCAAGAGCTCCTTTTTAAAGGGCTGAAAATAACAAGGAAATAAACCTAACATAGAAACCTAATTAAAATTCGAAATTAGGCAAGTAATTAAATCCTAGCTTGCCTAAAACACATAAGACAAATAAGGAAATAAATTTTCTTATTTCCTAACATACTTGTCGCCTAAACCAAAAAGGAAGACTAAGGAAATAACTCCTTAGTTGCCTAAAACAACAACCTATTTAAGGAACTATATTTTGGACGTGAACAGTACCAAAATAAAGTAAAGAAATATTCTTTATTTGCCTAACTCTAGACCTGGACGTGAACAGTACCCAACAAGGAAATTAAATGCTGAACAAAATAAATAATCAAAAGATTTCAAAAGGAAAGGATTTTGCCCTTTGAATTTCCATGCAATCCGATTCTTCTAGAATAGACCCAACATTATCTCTTGACCGGATCCTTCTAGAAAGTGGGTCATCTTTGATGGGCTTCCACGAATGGGCTTGGGCCCATATCTCATGAATGATTTCGTCGAGTACGTCCTTGAACTTCTTGGCTCGTTCTCTCGTAACCGGCTCTTCGGGGACTTGAACTAGCTCCTTTGAAGCCTTGCCCGTATTCTCATCATTCCCCTCCTCTTGAAAGTGATTTGTCCTCAAATAAAAAATAGCGTCATATCGTGTTTCCTCGGGAATGACAACCTCATATTCCTGGACATAGGGATCCTCATATACTTGCGTCGGTGGCAATGCTTCGTTTGCCATCAATGGAAATACTTCATGAGCTAAAGGATCCTCCACAGGAATTTCGTCCAAGGGTGGCAGATCGTCAGGGGTGGAATCGTCATTTTCGGCAGCGATGCAACAATTCTCGTGAGTGACGTGGCTGACATTCTCGGGCTTCAACTCGGATTGGGCTGATTGTGATTCATCCACCTCCTTGTAGGATTCCTCCACGGGTGGTAGATTGTCGGTGGTGGAATCGTTATTGTCGGCAACAACACAACAATTCTCTTGAGGTACGTCGCTGACCTTCGTGGGCTTTAGCTCGGATTTGTTACGAGCAAACATGAGTTCTTTCATCTTCTTCTCCCACTCCAGGAATGCCTCATGGAATTCTCGACTACGGAATTTGGGGGCGTTTTGTGACTGCTGCTCAAATGAATTCCGACGTTGGTGAAATTGCTTGATCTCAGATTTGGACGTTTGTGACTCATACGTCTCCTTTTGGTAGTCCGCTACAATCCGGCGTCCCGGTCTATGATCTTGTCGCTTTTTGTACAACTCCCGGTTGAATGTAAAGAAAAATGCAAATGGAGAACAATGTATGTTAAAGGAAGCTAGATCTAGGTCTTGATGTGTTGATTTAATGAAAGTTAACTATTTTGCTTAGATCTATGGATGTTAGTGTGTATAAAGTGTAGATCTAAGGTTGATGGAAATATTTGATGAAAAGATAAAGTGTATGCATGCTAGTTAGGTCACAATACAAAGGATGTGCATGTTATGATTTTTAGCATGAAAAAGGTGACATTTTGGGGGTATGGCTGAATATGAGATGTGTAGGATTTCATGCATAGTTTTGTATATATTTAAATCTGGACATTGGCCATGATATGTGCAAGATTTATGACACTATGAATGGTAGATGATTATGTTAAGTATTAGATGCATGCATGTTGAAGGAAACAAAGAAACTTAGTCTTTTGGATGAAATCATGTATGGCCGAATATTATGAGCATAATTCATGGTGATATGCTTTGATTTATAGATATTAGGTTGTGAAATTGTTGAATGGAGGATGAGATCACCATTGGAGTAAAAGTTGTGACTAATTGGTGCATTAAATAGTGATGGCCGAATGTTGTAAGAAATATAACCCTAAGTGCAATTTATAAAAAATGGATTAACATTGTTGTGATAGATATAGAAATTAGGGTTTAATCTAGTTGGAACAAATATTGAAGAACCATGATCTTTTAATAAATTATTATTTGGAACCCTAGTTAAGTTTTACTCAGGATCAATTGAGGTTTAAGTCCAAGTTAAGATTTAATCGTGAATAATTTATTAATAGTTTGATATAAGGTTTTAATGAAGTACGTGTAATAAAAAGAGACTTAGGTTTAATTCTAAACCTGTGAGTATTAATTTAACCCTAATCGAGGCATGTACATGGATAAATATATTTTTATAAAAATATTAATGATTTAATAAACTAAGTTTTGAATATTGTTAAGGAAAAGAATAAATAAAATATTTTTTAAATGATTAAATGAATTTCGGTGATATATATATTTATATATCTTTGGTTGATGACCGATTTCAAAAATGAAAATATTTAATGATTGCATACTATTCTTAAAGTCTAAGAAATATTTGAATCGCTTGTAGGCGATCCACGTGTCTGTATACACGACCAAAGAAGACCAAGTGTAAGTGGATAGTAAGTGTTCTTTTTCAAAACTAGAATGACACACTGCATCGTTTCATGAACAAGCATGAATTTTAAGCAAGCATGAATTTTTAAGCAAGCATGACATGACATGTGCATTGCATGAATTTTTCAAGAAGAAAGTTATGCAATGATTTTATGGAAATACTATGAGAAGTTTTATGAAACGATAAGTTAAGTTAAGGGGCACTGGTCAGTACCGTACCATCAAGGTGGACTCCCATACCGAAGGAGAAATGTGAGAAGGATGGGTGAATCCACGAGACTGTGCAAACCACACTGAAGGACATTGAGAAGGTGTGGTGCCTCCAAGGGTCATGTCTAGCCACTGAAGGACATTGAGAAGGTGCGCTAGCTGACCGTATGTAAGGTCTCCAAGGGAATTCGGGGACGGTTCCGAAGGGAACGCACAACCCTGACTTCAGGGGTTAAATGGAGCGAGCCCATAAATAAAAAATATGAAATGATTATGAAAAGGCCAAGTGTGGCACAAGTATGAATAAGAAAGATCTTCAAGGGCCAAGGGCCGATTTCACGATCAAACATGAAAGAGATATTCTCAAGGGCCTGTGGCCAACTTCAAGCAAGAGCATATGCATATCCATGAGCATGCATGTGCATCACGAATCAAGTTTATTCTCTTTCATGATTATGCAAGTACAAATCAAGAGCATGTTTTAAGTTTTATGTCTTTCCCGTACTGAGTTTTTTTGACTCACGTTTTTAAAATTGTGTCATTCCAGATGCCTCAGGTGAAGAGAGTCAGGAGGACTACCTGACCTAGAAGCCCAAGAATTTATGTTTCATACTTTTGATGATAGTGACCTGATCGTCACTAACTGGCTTGTTATGTGATATATATATGTTTTGTATGAACTTAATGAGAACCCTGATTATGTAAGATTAGCTCGAACCCCTCGCGATCCTGTACGTTTCCGCCGTAATCAAGTAAAAATATAAGTAAGAACGCTGGAGCCATCCGGGGGATAGCTCGCGGCTGTCACGGTCCCTGCGGGATGTCGTTCGGGGCGTGACAGTTAAGTTGGTATCAGAGCATCGGAGGGTAGAGCCGTAAAACATAGGGAACGAAGTAGAACCCTAAACCCTAAAGCATGAGATAACACGTTTAGGGTTAGTTACGATGAGAATTTCTGAGGTTGAGGTTGTTCTAAGCTGAACGATAACCTTGAAGTGTAGGATGGCACCTAGGAGACCAACAAGAAGCCAAGAGCCAGAGGCTCCCGGAGTTACCACTGAGGACGTGTTAAGGCACATGGCTCAGCTAGTTGCCGAGCACGTGCAGCCGGGTTCCCATGCTGAAGGGTCCCGAGGACGCCCTGAGGGGTGTACGTTCGTTTAGTTCAATCGCCAGCACCCGCCAGTGTACAACGGCAAGGGAGATGCCATACTAGCAGAAAATTGGCTGGTGGAGATAAAAGAACTACTTGAGGTCTTGGGGTGTACCGAGGCCCAGAAGTTAAGCTATGCTACCTTCAAGCTGCAAGGGGACGCCAGAAGATGGTGGCAGTCCGAGAAAGTGTTGCTGGGTCAGGAGCTGGGAGAGCAGCCCATAACCTGGGAGAGGTTCTAGCAAGAATTTCTAGATCGTTATTTCCCGCGAACGACTCGGGAAGCGAAGGCAAGGGAATTCGCTACCCTAACCCAAGGAGCCATGACGGTGGAGCAGTACGACGCCGATTCATGGAGCTGGTGCGGTTTGCCCCGTACTTGGTGCCAGATGAGGAAAGGAAGGCCCGGAAGTTCGAAGAAGGGCTACACCCACGGGTCTATGACAGGGTGTATAGCCATAATCTTAAAACCCTGGCAGAAGTGATTAAACGGGCAGTGATAGTGGAGAGAGGACTGCAGAGGATAGCATTCTATCATGACCAGCAAAAGAGGAAGGCTCCTCCCAACCCAGCCTTTCCGCAGATGCCCTGGAAGAAAAGTAGGCCAGAGCCATCACAGAGGCAGCCTCAGAGGCCGAACCCGAGGCCGAACCAGAGGCCTGGTGGAGCTCAGAATGTCGGAGGGAATCAGTTTCCTCTATGCAACAAGTGCAACAAGAGACACCTAGGGGAGTGTAGGCAGGGCTTATGTTTTAAATGCGGGAAGCCTGGTCACTTCGCCAGAGACTGTAGGAGTGCAGACAGCTCAAACTAAGCACCCCGACCCCCACAACAGAACAATGCAAGGAGGCAAGGAGGCCCAACACAGGCGAGGTTATATGCAATGACTCCGGAGGACGCGGAGAACCATAACCGAGTAGTGGCAGGTAAGTTGCCTTTGCCCCAGGGGGAAGCCCTAGTTCTGTTTGATTCAGGGGCCACGCATTCATTCATTGCATCAGCATATTGCAAGACACATGCCTTAAATAGTGAGTTGTTGGATTGTGATGTCCTTGTGTCAACGCCCACTGGGGGAAGAGTCGAATGTAGCCGGATGGTGAAGGACTATCCGATAGAAGTAGAAGGGCAAGTCATGTTGGCTGATTTGATAGTTATGGAGATGGGAGGATTTGATGTCATCCTAGGTATGGATTGGTTGTCGAAGCATGGTGCCAATATTCGGTGCTATGAGAAGAAGGTCTTGTTCCAAAAGGAGGGGAGACCGGATTGTTGTTTCACCGGTATGAGGAAAATGGAACGAAGGCCAGCAATTGTCTCGGCCCTGCAAGCTAAGAGATTGTTGCAAGGAGGGCACGAGGGAATTCTAGTATGGGCAAGTGATACGCGAAGTGATACGCAGAACAAGGTCCCTGCGTTTGATCAAACACCAATAGTGTCTGAGTTTTCAGATGTATTCCCGGAAGACTTACCGGGGTTACCGCCGGATAGGGAGGTGGAGTTCGGAATTGAATTGGAAGCTAGGACAGTCCCAATTTCCAAGGTACCGTATCGAATGGCTCCGGCAGAGCTGAAGGAGCTGAAGGTCCAATTAGAAGATCTCTTGGAGAAGGGATTTATAAGGCCGAGTGTGTCGCCTTGGGGAGCACCGATCCTGTTTGTGAAAAAGAAGGACGGGAGTCTCCGGATGTGCATTGATTATAGGGAGTTGAATAAGGTGACCGTGAAAAATAGGTACCCGCTACCTCGCATTGACGATTTGTTCGATCAATTGCAGGGGGCACAAATATTCTCAAGAATTGATTTGAGGTCAGGTTACCACCAGTTGAAGGTTAAGGAGGGAGATATATCTAAAACGGTCTTTCGAACCCGATATGGTCATTATGAATTTTTGGTGATGCCATTTGGGTTAACTAATGCCCCGGCCGCATTTATGGACTTGATGAATCGAGTGTTCAGGGAGTTCCTGGATAAATTTGTGGTGGTGTTCATAGACGATATTCTGATTTATTCTCGGAACCAGGAGTAGCATGAGGAGCATCTCAGGATTGTTTTGCAGATCCTAAGGGAGAAGAAGCTGTATGCTAAATTCTCCAAGTGCGAGTTTTGGTTGCAGCAAGTCCGATTTTTAGGGCATGTAGTGTCGGGAGAAGGGATTGCTGTAGATCCCGGAAAGGTTGATGCGGTTTTCAAATGGCCTAGACCTACAAATGTTAAGGAGATAAGAAGTTTCCTGGGGTTAGCAGGGTATTACCAGAGGTTTATCAAGGAATTTTCAAAGATAGCTATGCCGATGACCTCGTTGAACAAGAAGAACGTTAAGTTCGATTGGACAGACGAGTGTGAGCAAAGTTTTCAGACATTAAAGGCTCATCTAGTTACTGCCCCGGTGTTAGCATTGCCCTCGGAACATGGGGAGTACGAGATCTATACGGACGCCTCAAAGCACGGTCTTGGGTGTGTGTTGATGCAAGATAAGAGGGTCATAGCCTATGCATCGAGGCAACTGAGGCCCCACGAGGTGAATTACCCCGCTCACGACTTGGAGTTGGCTGCAGTCGTGCATGCTCTGAAAATATTGAGGCATTATCTCTATGGGGTTAAATGCGAGATATTTACGGACCATAAGAGCCTCAAGTACTTCAACACTCAGAAGGAGCTGAATATGAGGCAACGACGCTGGTTGGAGTTGATTAAGGACTATGATTGCACCATTAGCTACCATCCTGGGAAAGCTAACGTGGTGGTTGATGCTTTAAGCCGAAAGTCGGCTGAAACGAGTGCCGTGGAGGTAGTGGCTAAGGAGATCATGGAGGACCTAAAAAGAGAGGAGATCACGCTTGTATTGGCCGACCGGTATGTTTCCATCGCAGGGCTGTCATTGCAACCATCGCTGGAGGAGCGAATCTGCGAGGCCCAGAAGAGCGATACGGTGATAGTAGGGATTAGGGAAAGGATTGAGAAGAATAATGACCCCGATTTTGAGGATAGGGATGGAGTGCTAAGGTACCGGAATAGAATATGTGTCCCTGGTGATGGGGGAATCAAGGAGTTGATTTTGGCAGAGGCACATACTACGCCCTATACCATCCACCCTGGAGGAACGAAGATGTATCAAGACATCAAGAAAGTTTACTGGTGGCCGAATATGAAGAGAGAGATAGCGGAGTATGTCGCTCGATGTCTGACTTGTCAGAGAGTGAAAGCAGAGCACCAGAAGCCAGCAGGAACATTGAAGCCTCTGGAGATCCCTGAATGGAAGTGGGAAGGAATAGCCATGGATTTCGTAGTAGGGCTACCAAGAACGTCAGCTGGCTACGATGCGATATGGGTAGTGGTGGACCGATTGACCAAGTCAGCCCTCTTTCTGCCCATCAGGGTGAAGTATACCCTGGAAAGGCTACCTGAAGTTTATCTCCAAGAAATTGTGAGGCTCCATGGCATACCAAAGAGCATAGTGTCGGATAGGGATCCGAGATTTACGTCGAGGTTTTGGAAAAGATTGCAGGAGTCCCTAGGCACTAAGTTGAATTTTAGCACTGCTTTCCACCCCCAGACGGATGGCCAATCTGAGCGGACCATTCAAATTTTGGAAGACATGCTCCGAGCGTGTATCATTGACTTCAAGGGTAGCTGGGCTCAATATTTGCCGCTAGCAGAGTTCGCATACAATAACAGTTTCCAATCAAGTATTGGCATGACACCGTATGAAGCTTTGTATGGACGGAGGTGTAGGTCGCCATTATATTGGGATGAAGTAGGAGAAGGGAGACTGTTGGGGCCGGAAATGATTTTGCAGACAAAAGAAAAGATTCGGTTGATCAAAGAAAGACTTATTACGGCCCAAAGTCGGCAAAAGAGTTATGCGGACAATCGAAGAAGAGAGTTGGCCTTTGAGGAAGGAAGTAAAGTGTTTTTAAAGATTTCTCCAACAAAGGGGGTAGCACGATTCGGGAAGAAGGGGAAGTTTCAACCCCGATTTATAGGACCTTTCGAGATCCTGGAGCGTGTTGGACCAATGGCATATAGGCTGGCCTTACCGCCATCAATTGCGGGAGTACATGATGTGTTTCACGTATCGCTCCTACGCAAATACGTGTCCGACCCTACCCATGTGTTAGAATATGAGCCTATACAGATTAAGGAAAACCTTACCTATGTGGAGGAGCCAGTAAGGATCATCGATAGAAAAGAGCAACAATTGCGGACCAAGGTGATACCGCTTGTGAAGGTTCTATGGAAGAATCATGGGGTAGAGGAGGCGTCTTGGGAGTTGGAAAGTGATATGTACGAGAAATACCCCAGTTAAAAGGAGAATAGGATCCGAATATTTATTTCCTTCCCTATTGATTAAATGTTTGACATGTATGAGTGTTTTGTTTAATAATTGTGCTTGACTTCCTTACATAAAGAATGCTAATTCTTTGTGATACATGATGATATTTTGTATATACACATGACTGACCGTTGTATTATGTTGTCAGATGCCGCCGAGTAGTCGAACCCCTCGTTCCCAGCATTCGGGTACACCTTCTCAGAGAAGGATGACAGCACCCGAGTATCACAGCCTAATCAGGGTTAACCATAGAACCAAGGTTCGACGAGACAGTCGGGAAGCCATGAGGCTCCGACTCACGCATCGCATGAGACAGATAGAGGGGACCCGCGAAGAGCATACCAAACCCATGTGTCGTATTGGCAGCAAGGCATGGCGGGGACGTACCAGCCCCCGCCACCCCCGGCACCTTACCAACCTGGACCTTCCAGGTGGGGTCTACCCTTATCTCCAGATTGTTCTGGATATCTGGAGGGTATTTATTGGCCAGAGTCGCCAATAAATGCCATTCCCTTAAGGACCATGTTACCCGAAAACTTTGAGGAAGATCCGGAAGAGGATCCAGAGGAGGACCCAGAGGAGGATCCGGAAGAGGATCCAGGGGAGGATCCGGAAGAAGACCCCATGGAACAACATCCGATACCTAGTGAGACTAGAGAACGATCCCAAGAAGAACCTAGGCGTAGTAACTCGAGACGTGAGTGTACACCTAGGCGATGTAACGAGAGAAGACATTGTAGAAGAGTTAGGGCTCAAGACGCTGAATCGAAGACCCACTTTTCGTCACAAGAAGTAGAGTCTAGACCTAGGTTTCATGGACCACCCGAGAACGTCATCCATGACCCTAGTCTAGATGAACCAAGCCAAGGAATCAGATCGCAATCTTGGACGGGGAGTAATTCCCCATATCAGGTTTACCAGGGAGAGATTAGTAGTGGGACAAGCACTAATGTTCGTCCCAACCCCCATTGTCCTACACCTACGCAATCAGGACAAAATTTCTGGTGGTAAAAGAAATTCCGAGGTCGGAATTTTTATAAGGAGGGGAGAATGTGAGACCCCGATTTTCTCCTACGTAATTCCTTATGTATTATCTTTTATTTTCCAATGTAATAGCTTTTATCTCTTCAGGGGCTATGTTTTTGGCCAATGTATGGCCTAATCCTTATGTTATGGTATTTCGATTAAAATGAGATTTTATTCCATAAAATCTCTTTAAATAATTTTAATGTCATTTTATGCAAGTTTAAATTATATTTATTTTAGGAGCCGAAATTTGCAAGTAAGTTTCTCTCTTACAAATTTATATTTTTTAATTTACTTAATATGTTTCATGGACCATAGAATTTGAATTATGATTTAAGAATTTCTTGTATAAGCCGAAAATGATTAATGGATTGAATATTTTTATATCTTTCATATGTGACATGTATTATTACCATGTGGCCTATATTATTAATAGAATTTCCATTTGAATATTTAATTGATAAGCACACTTGCTTATCATAGTGATAAGCAAACATGATAGGTTAGGAAACTTTTAGGGTGATAAGACCTTGTGATTATTGTAGAGATAGGTTAGGGTCATTATCACATGATAAGATATTATGCTTATGAGGTGATAAGCTATTGGAATGGATTAGATAAGCAAGAGAGCTTATGAAGTGATAAGTTAGGTGAGAGAGAAAAATCAAGTTGAAAGTTGGTTGCAATTTAATGAGGAAGTAACTAGGTTGGTTGAAAAGCAACCAAACAAGGGAGGAGGATGGCTTTTACGTGAATGGCTATAGGGTGAATTTGAAAAGCCATAAAGTGAGGCCATGTGAAGTGTAAGAAGTGTAAGAAGTGATAAGACAACACATGGAAGTAAAAAGAGAAGAGAAAAGCAAGGGAGAAGGAGTGATTGTCGATGGACTCATGTGAGGAGAGAGAATGATGTAATTCAAATACAAGCTTTGCTAAGGAGACAAGATTTGATGTGGTGAAAAGATGAAAGAAAGAGAGAGGGAAGGCTTATGTGATTGTCGACCAAGGCCCCCCCCTTCACCATTTTTCCTTTTGATTTCTCTCTCTTGTCAATTCACTCTCTCAAGCTTTATGTCATAGCAATTACTCTCCTTGGGAGACTCATTCTCTCACACCTCTCATTGCAAAGCTTTGGCCAAACCATTCATGCACTCCATTCTCTCCCATTCCAAGCACTTGGCCGAAACTTGCATTCTCTCAAACTCTCTCTCCCATTTTCAAGCCTTGGCCGAACCACCCCTCAGAATTCAAGGTTTGTGCATTTTTCTCTTGCACTCTAAACCATACTCCTCTTGCCTTCCAAATCCCATTCTAAAATCCAAGTTCAAACCTCTTTTGTTTTGGACAAAAAATCTCTCTTGGTGCAAACACATTTCCTTCCTTGAAAACCCTAACCATTTGACATCATTTCCCTTCAAGCTTACCATATTCTCTTAACCACAATAGAACCTCCTTTAAATCAAGCTTGGACATTTCTAAGGAGGGTGGACCGAAACTTTGAAGGAAGTGAAGTTAGGAAGAGTTGGTAAAGGTTGAAGGTGAGTTTGGTTCTATTGATGATCTTGCCTTAAGTTTCACAAGTACTAACCAAAGATATTTTATTTTCTAGGTGCTCAAGCTTGGATAAACAACAAGGTAAGGCTAATGTGATGTTGTTGGGTTAGCATGAGTGGCCGAATGGCCTATGTATAAGATCTTGAAGTTTAGGTTGTGACATGTCTTGATGTTGTTAGATCTTGAATGCTTAAGAACCCTAGGTTGTTTAAATGCTAGATCTAACCATGAAAACCCTAGATCTAAGGTTGAATGTAAAGAAGAAGGCAAATGGAGAACAATGTATGTTAAAGGAAGCTAGATCTAGGTCTTGATGTGTTGATTTAATGAAAGTTAACTATTTTGCTTAGATCTATGGATGTTAGTGTGTATAAAGTGTAGATCTAAGGTTGATGGAAATATTTGATGAAAAGATAAAGTGTATGCATGCTAGTTAGGTCACAATACAAAGGATGTACATGTTATGATTTTTAGCATGAAAAAGGTGACATTTTGGGGGTATGGCCGAATATGAGATGTGTAGGATTTCATGCATAGTTTTGTATATATTTAAATCTGGACATTGGCCATGATATGTGCAAGATTTATGACACTATGAATGGTAGATGTATGTTAAGTATTAGATGCATGCATGTTGAAGGAAACAAAGAAACTTAGTCTTTTGGATGAAATCATGTATGGCCGAATATTATGAGCATAATGCATGGTGATATGCTTTGATTTATAGATATTAGGTTGTGAAATTGTTGAATGGAGGATGGGATCACCATTGGAGTAAAAGTTGTGACTAATTGGTGCATTAAATAGTGATGGCCGAATGTTGTAAGAAATATAACCCTAAGTGCAATTTATAAAAAATGGATTATCATTGTTGTGATAGATATAGAAATTAGGGTTTAATCTAGTTGGAACAAATATTGAAGAACCCTGATCTTTTAATAAATTATTATTTGGAACCCTAGTTAAGTTTTACTCAGGATCAATTGAGGTTTAAGTTCAAGTTAAGATTTAATCGTGAATAATTTATTAATAGTTTGATATAAGGTTTTAATGAAGTACGTGTAATAAAAAGAGACTTAGGTTTAATTCTAAACCTGTGAGTATTAATTTAACCCTAATCGAGGCATGTACATGGATAAATATATTTTTATAAAAATATTAATGATTTAATAAACTAAGTTTTGAATATTGTTAAGGAAAAGAATAAATAAAATATTTTTTAAATGATTAAATGAATTTCGGTGATATATATATATATATATATATATATATATATATCTTTGGTTGATGACCGATTTCAAAAATGAAAATATTTAATGATTGCATACTATTCTTAAAGTCTAAGAAATATTTGAATCGCTTGTAGGCGATCCACGTGTCTGTATACACGACCAAAGAAGACCAAGTGTAAGTGGATACTGTAAGTGGACAGTAAGTGTTCTTTTTCAAAACTGGAATGACACACTGCATCATTTCATGAACAAGCATGAATTTTAAGCAAGCATGAATTTTTAAGCAAGCATGACATGACATGTGCATTGCATGAATTTTTCAAGAAGAAAGTTATGCAATGATTTTATGGAAAGACTATGAGAAGTTTTATGAAACGATAAGTTAAGTTAAGGGGCACTGGTCGGTACCGTACCATCAAGGTGGAATCTCATACCGAAGGACAAATGTGAGAAGGATGGGTGAATCCACGAGGCTGTGCAAACCACACTGAAGGACATTGAGAAGGTGTGGTGCCTCCAAGGGTCATGTCTAGCCACTGAAGGACATTGAGAAGGTGCGCTAGCTGACCGTATGTAATGTCTTCAAGGGAATTCGGGGACGGTTCCGAAGGGAACGCACAACCCTGACTTCAGGGGTTAAATGGAGCGAGCCCATAAATAAGAAATATGAAATGATTATGAAAAGGCCAAGAGTGGCACAAGTATGAATAAGAAAGATCTTCAAGGGCCAAGGGCCGATTTCACGATCAAACATGAAAGAGTTATTCTCAAGGGCCTGGGGCCAACTTTAAGCAGGAGCATATGCATATCCATGAGCATGCATGTGCATCACGAATCAAGTTTATTCTCTTTCATGATTATGCAAGTACAAATCAAGAGCATGTTTTAAGTTTTATGTCTTTCCCTTACTTAGTCTTTTTGACTCACGTTTTTAAAATTGTGTCATTCCAGATACCTCAGGTGAAGAGAGTCAGGAGGACTACCTGACCTAGAAGCCCAAGAATTTATGTTTCATACTTTTGATGATAGTGACCTGATCGTCACTAACTGGCTTGTTATGTGATATATATATGTTTTGTATGAACTTAATGAGAACCCTTATTATGTAAGATTAGCTCGAACCCCTCGCGATCCTGTACATTTCCGCCGTAATCAAGTAAAAATATAAGTAAGAACGCTGGAGCCATCCGGGGGATAGCTCGCGGCTGTCACGGTCCCTGCGGGATGCCGTTCGGGGCGTGACATATAAAATCTCCTTAAGATTAGATGGAAATTTATTCGAGAAATCATATAAAATCTCAAAGTCCTATAAAATCTCTTTAATAAAGCCTCCTTTATTAAAGCGTGATCAATCCTATAAATCTACTTAGTTAATTTTTATTTTATAAATAGGCTTATTAAATCTCATTGATTAAGGAACTATTAACTATTTACCAGTTTATACAGTCTCTTGCATCGATCAACCATATAACATCTCTTTATTTAAAAAATATTAATTCCAAATTGATTTGAATGAAATTTTATAAAATGAATATTCTATAAAATCTCCTTAAGATTAGTTGGAAATTGATTCGAGAAATCTTATAAAATCTAACACTTAATTCATTTAACTTTTTAGAATTGATTATTTTATATATATGGTAGATCAAGCTATTTGTAAATTTAAAATAGGTTTGAACAATTTACAATCAATGAAAATTTGAAAATTTAAAATAGGTTTTTCAAAATAGGTTTGGTTTTTTATTTAATTTGAAAAAGTTGAAATCTTTGGATGAGGATGACTTGAAAAACATTTTCTTGTACTTGAAAATGTTTTGAAACATGAATATCATGATAATATTGATAAGGGAGTGCATTTTTTTCGGTTTAAACTGGAACATCCAGTTTCGGCAACGGTTTCGGTATGTATTTTTTAAAAGAAAATCTAGGGCTCAAAACGGTGTCGTTTTAAACCCTATTTTTTTAAAAAAAAAAAGAAAAAAAAGAACTTAATTGGAAGTCGAACGAAATTATGTGATAATATGTGGATTCTTGGAACAAGAAATGAGGAGACATATTTAGGTTAAATTTGTGGAGTGGCAAGAAAAGAAAATAAAATTTTCTTTAGGGGCAGAAAAGGAAAGAAGAGAGAAGATTGAGGGATAAGAAGGGAAAGTAGGGGGGGAGGGCAGTTTTGCCTTTTCCCTTCCCCCTATTCCTCCGTATAAGCCAGCCCCCCCAAACCGAAAAAACATTTTATGCCCTAGCTCACCCGAACAAGAGAAAAGAAGAAGAAGAAGGAGAAAGAGGAGGAAGGAAGAAGAAGAAGAAGGAAGAAGAAGAAAAGGAGAAGGAGAAAAACCAAGATAAAATTCGGCCCTTTCTAGGAAAACCTCTGCTGGCCATCTCTCCCATTCTCTTCTTGCTTCCTTTTGTTGGTTGGTTGTTGTGATTGTTGTGTGTTGTTAGATTTTCACCTTGAGATTCATGTGTTTTCTTTGAAGAAAATGTAGATCTAGTGAGTTTTAGAGAGTTGTATGGATTGTGCACAAAACCATGGAGAATATGGTTAGATCTGGAAATTTAAAAACCCAAGAGAAACCAACTTGCATACTAGGTGTTTGATAAAAGACCAAAGGGAGTGAAATAGATGCAATAACATTTGTTCGAGTGATGAAATCATTGTTTTGGGTAGGAAGTCTTGATTTGTAGGTGTAAAATAGAAGTCTGGAATATGGGGTTATAAGAGGAGAGCATGTTAAGACAAATTTCGGGTGTGTTGGTTGTTTAATGTGTGTTTTGTGTCTGAAAAATGGACATGCGCTCGACAGGCGCTCGACAAGCGCTCGAGCATCCTTCAAGAATTTTTGTGCAGTAAGTTCACGCTCGACCAGCGCTCGAGCGTCCTTCGAACAATTTCACAGAGAGTTGCGCCCGACTGACGCTCGACTAGCGCTCGAGCGTCCCTTAACATTTTTATACAGAGGCTTAGCGCTCGTAATTCCCTTCACGAAATTTTTCCTAAGTTTCTAAGTTTCCTATTGACCTATTAGAAGACCCTACTAGGTTTTTCACTTAAGAAAATGTCTTGTGGTGTAAGATGACCAACTAGAGGTCAAGAATATGGATGTTTTTGTATGACAAAGTATGAGTTATTGAATGACTACTAGTGTGACCCAATTGTAGGCAAGTACAATTCAGGCGCTCAAGGGAACGAAGGTAAGGGGAACTTGTAAGAGGAGCTTACGTTTGTAAGTAGCAATCGTATGTAGAAACTTACGCTTTTCAAAACTGGAATGATACACAGCATGAAAGTATTTATGAATAAGCACATCAAGCATGGCATGACACGAGCATTGCATGATTTACTTGAAAGAAAAAGAAGCATGCAAGCATGGAAAGTATTATGGTTATTCATTTTCAAGCATGATATATCAAGCATGACATTATCAAGCACGACATGAATACATCATGATCATTTGCATTCATTTTTCTCATGAGAAAGAAAGAGAAATTTTATGCAAATGAAAGTATCATTTTTATGCTACTTTATGACAAGTTTTATGACAAGTTAGTTAATGAACCCAAGTCGGTCGGTACAGTACCAAGTCAAGAAGGTGCATCCATACCGAAGGACGTTTACGTGAAGGATGGATGTCACCTAGGGCACCCATACCGAAGGATGCTTGCAAGAAGGATGGGTAGTCCACGAGGTATGTGCAATCACACTGAAGGATGCTTGCAAGAAGGTGTGAACCTCAAAGGGTCGTGTCTAGCTACTGAAGGACGAATGCGAGAGAAGGTGTGCTAGCTCGACCATATGTAAGGTCCCTAAGGGAAATAGGGGACAGTTCCAACGGGAACGCACATCCCTGATGTCAGGGGTAAATTGAGGGCAAGTAGCCCATCAGATAAGATGTGAAATGATTTTTCCAAAAGCAAGAATTTTACAAGTATAAGTATTGTTTTCAAGAGCAAGTGCATGTGCATATGCAAACATGAGGCATACACGTGCATCACGATTCATGATCATGCATGAATCACATTATGTTTACATGATTATGATTTCAAGTTCAAGTGCATGCTTACGATTTCAAATCCATGTTTTAGCTATAATTCCTTACTGAGTCTTTCGACTCACAGTTTTAAATTGTATCATTCCAGATAATGTTTCAGGGGAGGAATCTTAAGAGGAGGACCTTGAACCCTAGGAGAAGGGTTGGCGAAAATGTCTTTTCCTTTTTGCTTTTATTAGTAAAGGTTTAGATAATTTTTGTAAGAGCCGGCATGAGCCTCCATGGTGTGGTGGTCATGGGTTATTCGGCTTAGTAAGTTAAGGTTTTTAACTGGTTGATATTTTGAGACTATGTTATAACTACTTTGAATTATCGATGGGAAGCATGTTCTTATGTACGTTATACGCTAGCAATATAAGGCTTCTTTTAAATATTGAGGCATTATGATATTCCGCTATAAGAATCCTCTGGATGAGGTATATATTCTACTGCAAGAATGTTAGTAAGTACGCTTGAGCGTTCCTTGTCGGGAATGCTCGCGGCTGTCATTAGCCTCGTCTAGCTAGCGTTCGGGGCGTGACAGTTAAGTGGTATCAGAGGAAAATTTAGGAGAGTTTAGTGAACTTAGGATTTGCTACTCGTCTTTTGGATTTCGAGTATGCTAGGAATCTCATGCTTCTCAACTAGTTGTTAGGATACTTACATGGTGATGGCGTTATAGTGCAAAATACCGCCTAGGAAACAACCCAGGTATAGAAATACGGAAGAGGAGCCCGAAGAACCAGGTGTCAGTACCAATGATTTTTTTAGGCACATGGCTCAGCTTATCGCTGAACAGGTGCAGCAAGGGCAAATGTGCAAGGGGCTCGAGATCGCCCTGAAGGATGCACTTTTGACCAATTCAACCGCCAACACCCGCCGGTGTACAATGGCAAAGGAGATGCCGTTTTAGCAGAGAACTGGCTCCTAGAGATTAAAGAATTGTTGGAAGTAATGGGGTGTACAGATGCCCAGAGCTTGAGCTTCGCCACCTTTAAGCTACAGGGGGATGCCAAGAGGTGGTGGCTATCCAAGAAGCTCTTACTAAGTCAAGAGTTAGGGCAACAACCCATAACTTGGGAGAGGTTTCAACAAGAGTTTCTGGATCGTTACTTTCCTAGAACAACTCGAGAGGCAAAAGCAAGAGAGTTTGCCAATTTGACTCAGGGAGTGATGACAGTGGATCAATATTCTGGTCGATTCATGGAGTTGGTAAGGTTTGCTCCATATTTAGTACCAGATGAGGAGAGGAAAGCCAGGAAGTCTGAAGAGGGACTTCATCCCCGAATCTATGATAGGGTCTTGGTCCATAACTTGAAGACTTTGGCAGAAGTCATAGAACAGGCAGTGATAGTGGAAAGAGGGCTGTAGAGGACGGCAGCCTATTACGACAAGCAAAAGAGGAAGGTTCCTCCTAAGCTGGAAACATCGCAAGCACCCTGGAAGAGGAACAAGCAGGGTCCATCCCAGGCCCAGAATCAGAGACCTGGTGGAGCCCAGAACCAGAGGCCTGACGAAATCTAGATTTCAGGAGGGAATCAATTCCCAATATGCAACAAGTGTGGCAAGAAGCATCCTGGAGAGTGTAGGCAGGGAGTATGCTTCCAGTGCGGGAAGCCAGGTCACATTGCCCGAGATTGTAGGGCAAAAGGTAATCCAAGCCAAGCACCCCGACCCGCATCGCAAGATAATACGAGGAGGCAAGGCGGTCCAACTCAAGCAAGACTATATGCTCTAACCCCGAGGGATGCGGAGGACCAAACCAGAGTAGTAACAGGTAAGTTGCCCTTGCCTCAGGGAGAAGCCCTTGTATTATTTGATTCAGGGGCCACACATTCATTCATTGCATCGGCATACTGTAAGGCAAGAGATATAAAGCATGAACCATTAGAATGTCATGTAGTAGTATCGACACCTACTGGTGGGAGGATCAATTGCGATCGAATAGTGAAGAATTGCCCAATAGAAGTTGAGGGGCAAATAATGCCGGCTAATCTGATAGTGATGGAGATGAGAGGATTTGACCTCATTTTAGGTATGGATTGGTCGGCAACACACGGTGCTAGCATAAAGTGTTACGAGAAGAAGGTCGTGTTCCAAAAGGAGGGGAGACCGGATTGTTATTTTATAGGCATGAGAAAGATGGAGCGAAGACCGGCGATCATTTCGGCCATGCACGCCAAGAAATTGTTGCAAGGAGGACATGAGGGGTTCTTAGTTAGGGCGAATGAAATACAGAGGGAGACTGCTACGGTAGAGCAAACCCCTATTGTCACTCCCCGAACGGCATCCCGCAGGGACCGTGACAGCCGCGAGCTATCCCCCGGATGGCTCCAGCGTTCTTACTTACATACTTACGTGATTACGGCGGAAACATACAGGATCGCGAAGGATTCGAGCTAAATCATACATAATCAGGGTTCTTATTAAGTTTTTCATACAAAACATATATAACATATAAAAAGCCAACTAGTGGCGATCAAGCCACTATTATCAAAATTTAGAACGCTCCATTTAACCCCTGAAGTCAGGGTTGTGCGTTCCCTTTGGAACCGTCCCCGAATTCCCTTGGAGACCTTACATATAGTCAAGCTAGAGCACCTTCTCGCATTCGTCCTTCAGTGTCTAGACACGACCCTTGGAGGCCCACACCTTCTCAATGTCCTTCAGTGTGGTTTGCACAGCCTCGTGGACTCACCCATCCTTCTCGTATTCGTCCTTCGGTATGGGAGTCCATCTTGATGGTACGGTACCGACCAGTGCCCCTTAACTTAACTTATCGTCTCATAAAACTTTTCATAGTCTTTCCATAAAATTATTGCATAAACATTCTCTTTGAAAAATTCATGCAATGCACATGTCGTGTCATGCTTGATTAAAATCTCATGCTTGTTCATGAAACGATGCAGTGTGTCATTTCAGTTTTGAAAAGAACTACTTACTGTCCACTTACTATTCCACTTACAATTGGTCAACAACAATAGATCTAAGGAAATATTCATCTTACATTCGGCCAAACATAACATAAGTCTAGATCTTAAACTTATCTAACATACATTGTTCTCCTTTTGTATTTATGACCTATTTGCATGCATTAACTCCATAGATCCGAACCTCTTTCACATGTACATTGTTTTTACATCATCAAGAACATAGTTAAACACTTAGATCTAATATTAGAAAGACCAACAACACAAGATCTAAGCATATAATTCGGCCATTACTATGCTTAACCAACAACAACACATTTTTGGCCTTACCTTGTTGATTATCCCAAGCTTGAGTACCTAGAAAAATAAAATGCCCTAGGTTAGTACTAATGAAAAACTTTAGACAAGAATACTAAAGAGAATCAAGCCTACCTCTACCTTCACCAAACTTTTTACCCAAACTCCTCTTTTTTCCAAGTTTCGGATCACCCTCCTTAGAAAATATCCAAGCTTGATTTGAGGAGCTAATGTGGGTTCTATGGTGGGTAAAAGAATGTGGTAAGCTTGAATGATTAGTCCTAATGGAAATGGACGTTACTTCTTCAAGAGAAATGAGGCTAATGATTGGGGTTTTCAAGGAAGAAAATGAGGTTGCACAAGGAGAGATTTGGTCACCACAAAAGAGGTCTAACTTAGGTTCTTGGAGTGTGATTTAGAAGGCAAGAAGAGTGTGGTTTAGAGTGCAAGAGGAAAAGAGTAAACCTTGAATCCTAGATGGGTGGTTCGGCCAAGGGAAGAAAGTGGGAGAGAGTTGAGAGCAATGCAATATTCGGCCAAGTGAGGAAGAATTGGGGAGTGAGGTGAAGTGTAAAATTCGGCCAAGGCATTTGCAAGTGTGAGGTGTGAGAGAATGAGTCTCCCAAGGAGAGTTAATGCTATGACACATGACTTGAGGTGTTGAGATGACAAGAGGGAAATTTGAAAGAGGAGAAGGGGATGCATGGGGCGTCTTGGCCGACCAAGCATGGGTTCTAATCTCTCTCTCTCTTCTTTTATTTCTTTTCACCTTTTTATCTCACATCACTTGTCTCCTAAAGCATGACTTTGAATTGATTTATCTCTCTTTTTCCCCCAACCCATTTGGTCTCTACGTGAATCATCCTTTCTCCTTTGCTTTTCTCTCTTTTTTCTTCCATGTGTTGTCTTGTCACATGAATGCACCTCTTACACATCTTACAATTCACATGGCAATTTACTTTTGGCTTTTCCAATTCACTACATACTCATTCACGTAAAATCCATCTCCTTAACTATCATTTACTTTGTTTGGTTGCCTTCCAACCAACTTAGTTACTCTCACATTTGAAATGCAACTAACTTTCAACTTGGTTACTATTTCACCTAACTTATCTCTTATAAGCTCTCTAGCTTATCTAATCCATTCCATTAGCTTATCATCTCATAAGCATGATATCTTATCTTATGATAATGGCTCTAGCCTATCTCTACAATAACCACAAGGACTTATCACCCTAAAAGTTTCCTAACCTATCATCATGCTTGCTTATTACTATGATAAGCAAGTGTGATTATAATTTTAAATCTCTCTTAAACCTTATCACATGCTTAAATAACTTATCATTTAATATTCTAATGAAAATTATACTTATTAATCTAGGCCTCATAGTAATAATATATGCCACATATGAATGACACAAAATATTCAATCAATTTCTCAAAAGAAATTCATGATTTTATCCATTAACTATTTTCGGCCTATATAAAGAAATCTTAAATCATAATTTAAATTTTATGGACCATGAAACATATTAAGTAAATGAAAAATATAAATTCATAAGAGAGAAACTTACCTTGCAAATTTCGGCTCCTAGGAAAATATAATTTAAACTTGCATAAAAATGACAAGAAAATTATTTTAGGAAATTTCATGAAATAAAATCTCATTTTAATCAATGTACCATAACATAAAGATTAGGCCATACATTGGTCAAAAATATGGCCCCATGATAAAATTAATGCTAATACATCGGAAAATAAAAGATAATACATAAGAAATAACATAGGAGAAAATCGGGGTCTCACATTCTCCCATCCTTATAAAAATTCCGACCTCGGAATTTCTTTTACCACCAATAATTTTGTCCTGACTGCGAAGGTGCAGGACCATAGGGGTTGGGACGAACATTCGTGCTTGTCCTACTACTAATCTCCCCCTGATAAACGTGGTCTGGGGAATTACTCCCCGTCCAAGACTGCGATCTAGCTCCTTGGCTTGGTTATCTATACTAGGGTCATGGATGATGTTCTCGGGTGGTCCATGATACCTAGGTCTAGACTTTACTTCTTGTGAGGAAAAGTGGGTCTCAGATGTAGCGTCTTGAGCCCTAACTCTTCTACGATGTCTTCTCTCGTTACATCGCCTAGATGTACACTCACGTCTCGAGTCACGACGTCTAGGTTCTTCCTGAGGTCGTTCTCTCGTCTCATTAGGTATCGGATGTTGTTCCATGGGGTCTTCTTCCGGATCCTCCTCTGGATCCTCTTCCGGATCCTCTTCTGGGTCCTCCTCTAGATCCTCTTCTGGATCTTCCTCTAAGTTTTCTGGTAAAACTGTTCTTAAGGGAATGGCATTTATTGGCGACTCTGGCCATTAAATACCCTCCAGATATCCAGAACAATCTGGAGATAAGGGTTGACCCCACCTGGAAGGTCCAGGTTGGTCTGGTGCCGGGGGTGGCGGGGGCTGGTATGTCCCCGCCATACCTTGCTGCCAATAAGATACATGAGTTTGCTACGCTCTTCTCGGGTCCCCTCTATCGGTCTCATGAGATGCGTGAGTCGGAGCCTCATGGCTTCCCGACGGTCTTGTCGAACCTTGGGTTCTATGGTTAACCCTGAACAGGCTGCGATACTCATGTGCTGTCATCCTTCTCTGTGAAGGCGTGCCCGAATGCTGGGAACGTGGGGGTCGACTACTCGGTGGCATCTGACATCATAATACAGTGGTCAGTCATGTGCATATACAAAACATCATCATATATCACAAAGAATTATCATTCTTTATGCAAGGAAATCAATCACAAATATCAGACAATAATTACTCATCCATATCAATCAATCAATGGAGAAGATAGTAAATATTCAAATCCTATTCTCCTCTCAACTGGGGGTACTTCTCATACATATCATTCTCTAACTCCCAAGATGCCTCCTCTACCCCATGATTCCTCCACAGAACCTTTACAAGCGGTATCACCTTGGTCCGCAAATGTTGCTCCTTTCTATCGAGAATCCTTACTGGCTCCTCTACATAGGTAAGGTTCTCCTTAATCTGCAAAGGTTCATATTCTAACACATGCGTAGGGTCAGACACATACTTGCGTAGGAGTGATACGTGGAACACATCATGAACTCCCGCAATAGATGGCGGTAACGCCAGTCTGTACGCCATTGGTCCAACACGCTCCAGGATCTCGAAAGGTCCTATAAACCGGGGCTGAAGCTTCCCCTTCTTCCCGAATAGTGCTACCCCCTTTGTTGGAGAAATTTTCAAAAACACTTTACTTCCTTCTTCAAAGGCCAACTCTCTTCTTCGATTGTCCGCATAACTCTTTTGCCGACTTTGGGCCGTAATAAGTCTTTCTTTGATCAACCGAATCTTCTCTTTTGTCTGCAAAATCATTTCCGGCCCCAACAGTCTCCCTTCTCCTACTTCATCCCAATATAATGGCGACCTACACCTCCGTCCATACAAAGCTTCATACGGTGCCATGCCAATACTTGATTGGAAACTGTTATTGTATGCGAACTCTGCTAGCGGCAAATATTGAGCCCAGCTACCCTTGAAGTCAATGATACACGCTCGGAGCATGTCCTCCAAAATTTGAATGGTCCGCTCAGATTGGCCATCAGTCTGTGGGTGGAAAGCAGTGCTAAAATTCAATTTAGTGCCTAGGGATTCCTGCAATCTTCTCCAAAATCTCGACGTAAATCTCGGATCCCTATCCGACATTATGCTATTCGGAATGCCATGGAGTCTCACAATTTCTTGGAGATAAACTTCAGCTAGCCTCTCCGGGGTATACTTCACCCTAATGGGCAGAAAGTGGGCTGACTTGGTCAATCGGTCCACCACTACCCATATTGCATCGTAGCCAGCTGTCGTTCTTGGTAGCCCTACAACAAAATCCATGGCTATTCCTTCCCATTTCCATTCGGGGATCTCTAGAGGCTTCAATGTCCCTGTTGGCCTCTGGTTCTCTGCTTTCACTCTCTAACAAGTCAGACATCGAGCGACATACTCAGCAATCTCCCTCTTCATATTCGGCCACCAATAAACTTTCTTGATGTCCTGATACATCTTCGTTCCTCTAGGGTGTATAGTATAGGGCGTAGTATGCGCTTCTGCCAAAATCAACTCTTTGATTCCTCAAAGTCGGGATCATTACTCTTTTCAATCCTTTCCCTAATCCCTACTATCACCGCATCGCTCTTCTGGGGCTCGCAAATTCGCTCCCCTAGCGATGATTGCAATGAAAGCCCTGCGATGGAAACATACCGATCTGCCAACACGAGCGTGGTTTCCTCTATTTTTAGATCCTCCATGATCTCCTTAGCCACTATCTCCACGACACTTGTTTCAACCGACTTCCGGCTTAGGGCATCAGCCACCACGTTAGCTTTCCCAGGATGGTAGCTAATGGTTCAATCATAGTCCTTAATCAACTCCAACCAGCGCCGTTGCCTCATATTCAGCTCCTTCTGAGTGTTGAAGTACTTGAGGCTCTTGTGATCCGTAAATATCTCGCATTTAACCCCATAGAGATAATGCCTCCATATTTTCATAGCATGCACGACTGCAGCTAACTCCAAGTCGTGAGTGGGGTAATTCACCTCGTGGGGCCTCAATTGCCTCGACGCATAGGCTATGACCCTCTTGTCTTGCATCAACACACACCCAAGACCTTGCTTTGAGGCGTCCGTATAGATCTCGTACTCCCCATGCTCTGAGGGCAATGCTAACACCGGGGCAGTAACTAGATGAGCCTTTAACGTCTGGAAACTTTGCTCACACTCGTCTGTCCAGTCGAACTTAACGTTCTTCTTAGTCAACGAGGTCATCGGCATAGCTATCTTTGAGAATCCCTTAATAAACCTCCGGTAATATCCTGCCAACCCCAGGAAACTCCTTATCTCCTTAACATTTGTAGGCCTAGGCCATTTGAATACCGCATCAACCTTTCCGGGATCTACAGCAATTCTTTCTCCCGACACTACATGCCCTAAAAATCGGACTTGCTGCAACCAAAACTCGCACTTGGAGAATTTAGCATATAACTTCTTCTCCCTTAGGATCTGCAAAATAATCCTGAGATGCTCCTCCTGGTTTCGAGAATAAATCAGAATATCTTCTATGAACACCACCGCAAACTTATCCAGGAACTCCCTGAATACTCTGTTCATCAAGTCCATGAATGCGGCCGGGGCATTAGTTAGCCCAAATGGCATCACCAAAAATTCGTAGTGACCATATCGGGTTCGAAAGGCCGTCTTAGGTATATCTCCCTCCTTTACCTTCAGCTGGTGGTAACCCGACCTCAAATCAATCCTTGAAAATATTTGTGCCCCTTGCAGTTGATCGAACAAATCGTCAATGCGAGGTAACGGGTACCTATTCTTCACGGTCACCTTATTCAACTCCCTATAATCAATGCACATCCGGAGACTCCCGTCCTTCTTCTTCACAAACAGGATCGGTGCTCCCCAAGGCGACACACTCGACCTTATAAATCCCTTCTCCAAGAGATCTTCTAATTGGACCTTCAGCTCCTTTAGCTCTGCCGGAGCCATTCGATACGACACCTTGGAAATTAGGACTGTCCCAGCTTCCAATTCGATACCGAACTCCACCTCTATATCCGGCGGTAACCCCTGTAAGTCTTCGGGGAATACGTCCGGAAACTCACTCACTATTGGGGTTTGATCAAACGCAGGAACCTCACTCTGCGTATCATTCAGCGTATCACTTGCCCAAACTAAAATTCCCTTATGCCCTCCTTGCAACAATCTCTTAGCTTGCAGGGCCGAGACAATTGCTGGCCTTCGTTCCATTTTCCTCATGCCGGTAAAACAACAATCTGGTCTCCCCTCCTTTTGGAACAAGACCTTCTTCTCATAGCACCGAATGTTGGCACCATGCTTCGACAACCAATCCATACCTAGGATGATATCAAACCCTCCCATCTCCATAAGTATCAAATCGGCCAACATGACTTGCCCTTCTACCTCTATCGGATAGTCCTTCACCATCCGGCTACATTCGACTCTTCCCCCAGCGGGCGTCGACACAAGGACATCACAATCTAACAGCTCACTAGGTAAGGCGTGTGTCTTGCAATATGATGATGAAATGAATGAATGCGTGGCCCCTAAATCAAACAGAACTAGGGCTTCCCCCTGGGGCAAAGGCAACTTACCTGCCACCACTCGATTCTGGTTCTCCGCATCCTCCGGAGTCATTGCATATAACCTCGCCTGCGTTGGGACTCCTTGCCTCCTTGCATCGTTCTGCTGCGAGGGTCGGGGTGCTTGGTTCGAGTTGCCTGCACTCCTACAGTCTCTTGCAATGTGACCAGGCTTCCTCCCGCATTTAAAACATAAGCCCTGCCTGCACTCCCCAGGATGTATCCTATTGCACTTGTTGCACAGAGGAAATTGATTCCCTCCGGCATTCTGAGCTCCACCAGGCCTCTGGTTCGGCCTCGGGTTTGGCCTCTGATTCGGCCTCTGAGGCTGCCTCTGTGATGACTCTGACCTACTTTTCTTCCAGGGCATCTGCGGTGTGGTTGGGTTGGAAGGAGCCTTCCTCTTCTGCAGGTCATGATAGGCTGCTATCCTCTGCAGTCCTCTCTCCACTATCACCGCCCGTTCAATCACCTCTGCCAGGGTTTTAAGAATATGGCTATACACCCTGTCATAGACCCGTGGGTGTAGCCCCTCCTCAAACTTTCTGGCCTTTCTTTCTTCATCTGGCACTAAGTATGGAGCAAACCGCACCAGCTCCATGAATCGGCCCGCGTACTGTTCCACTGTCTTGGCTCCTTGGGTTAGGGTAGTGAACTCCCTTGCTTTCGCTTCCCGAGTTGTTCGTGGGAAATAACGATCTAGAAATTCTTGCTGGAACCTTTCCCAGGTTATGGGCTGCTCTCCCAGCTCCTGACCCAACAACACTTTCTCGGACTGCCACCACCTTTTGGCATCCCCTTGCAGCTTGAAGGTAGCATAACTTAACTTATGGGCCTCGGTACAGCCCAAGACCTCAAGTAGTTCTTTCATCTCCACCAGCCAATTTTCTGCTAGTATGGCATCTCCCCTGCCTTTGTACGCTGGCGGGTGCTGGCGATTGAACTGATCGAACGTACACCCCTCAGGGCGTCCTCGGGCCCCTTCAACATGGGCACCCGGCTGCACCTGCTCGGCAATAAGCTGAGCCATGTGCCTTAACACTCCCTCGGTGGTAACTCAGGGAGCCTCGGGCTCCTGACTTCTCGTTGGTCTCCTGGGTGCCATCCTGCACTTCAAGGTTATTGTTCAGCTTAGAACAACCTCAACCTCAGAAATTCTTATCGCAACTAACCCTAAACGTATTATCTCATGCTTTAGGGTTTAGGGTTCTACTTCGTTCCCTATGTTTTACGGCTCTACCCTCCGATCCTCTGATACCAACTTAACTATCACGCCCCGAACAGCATCCCGCAGGGACCGTGACAGCCGCGAGCTATCCCCCGGATGGCTCCAGCGTTCTTACTTACATACTTACGTGATTACGGCGGAAACGTACAGGATCGCGAGGGATTCGAGCTAAATCATACATAATCAGGGTTATCATTAAGTTTTTCATACAAAACATATATAACATATAAAAGCCAACTAGTGGCGATCAAGCCACTATCATCAAAATTTAGAACATATTTCTTGTGCTTCTATGTCAGGTAGTCCTCCTGAATCTCTTCACCTGAGGCATATGGAATGACACAATTTTGAAAACGTGAGTCAAAAAGACTCAGTAAGGGAAAGATATAAATTTGAAACATGCTCTTGACTTATGCTTGCTTAATCATGAAAAGAAACCTGATAAATGATGCACATGCATGTGAGACCCGAACTTTTTCTATCCTTGTAAAAGAATTATGACTCCTTAAGATGTGTCCTAATTATGGAGAAAGGCAAGTATAGGGGAATTAATCTAAGGATATGTCTAGGTGAATATTTCCCCTAGCACTTTGTGCATCTATATTGTAATTGAATTGATATGTTGTTGTAATTTTAACAATATTGAAATTGAGTATTTGGGGACTTAGTTGAAATAATTGGAGGATCACAATTAGGGTGTTGGAATAAGAAGATTTCTTAGCACCCTATTTTTAGGTGACATTGCGCTCGACCAGCGGGCAACAGGCGCTCGAGCGGCCCTAAGGAAATATGATGGACAGTGCCTTGACGTTTGACCAACGCTCGACAGGTGCTCGAGCGGCCCTTGGGAGATCTACGCAGTGAAATAGACAGTAAGTTGGCGCTCGACCGGTGCTCGACTATCGCTCGAACGGGACCAGTTAAAATTTCATATATGATGAATTTGGAGTTCCAATGGAAGACTTGTGAACCCTAACATTGAGGAAAGTTGTATACGCTTCGTTAAGAAATTTATTGAGGTTAAGATGGTGGGAAGTCGATAGACATTAGCCCAGACATGGTGTGAAGTAAAGTATTGAGTAACGGACAGTGTAAGGATTATATTGAGGACGTATGTATGAATAATTAATTTCAAGTTGTGTTTAGGAGGATTTTTCCCCTAACGTTTTTATGAGTTTTAAGCTAAGATCTGATTGTGTTATTAATTGCCATTAGATTTGAGCAATTGAGATTGATGAAATTGTTTTATTAATGGAAAATGTCCCTAAGTTACAAGATTTTGAATATTTTAATTAGAGGCTTTAGCCTTGGAAATATGAGAATCCTTGGAACAAAGATGAGGAGACATATTAGAGTTAATTGTGGGAGTGGCAGAAAAGAGAAATGAATTTTCGTGAGGGACAGAAATGGAAAAGAAAGAAGAAATGAAGGGCAGAAAGGGAAAGAAGGGGGGAAGGAAAATTTTGCCTTTTCCCTTCCCCCAAGCCCCTTTACGTATAAGCAACCCCCCCATTCCCACAAAATCATTTGCCCTAGCTCCCACCGAAGAAGAGAAGAGAAGAGAAGAAGAAGAAGAAGAAGAAGAAGAAGAAGAAGAAGAAGAAGAAGAAGAAGAAGAAGAAGAAGAAGAAGAGAAGAGAAGAGAAGAAAGAAGAAGAAGAAGGAAGAGGAAGAAGAAGAGAAAGAAAAGAGAGAAGGAGGTGAGGGATTTCAGCCCTTCTTGGCCGACCAAGCCACCACCCATTCTCTCATTTCCTCTTCTTTCCATTAATGGTTGTTGGTTGTTGGTTGTGGTTGTGGAGTTTATTGGTTTTCTCCTTGTGTATATGTTGGGATTCATGTGTTTTCTTTGAAAAAAATGTAGATCTAGCAAGCTTTAAAGAGTAGTATGGGTTGTATAGGAAATCATGGAAATGTGGCCAGATCTGGAGATTTATGTACAAAGGAAAAACCAACTTGCATACTAGGTGTTTGATAATAGGATCAAAAGAAGTGGAATAGATGCAATGGCTTTTGGTTGTAGGATGAGATCATGGTTTTGGTTGGAAGTTTTGAGTTGTATGTGTAAAATAGAAGTCTGGAAATGAGGTTATATGAGGAGAGCATTTGGGGCAAAATTTCGTGTGTGTTGGATGTATTCTGTGTGTGTTGTGTCTGAATTATGGACTGGTGCTCGACAGGCGCTCGAGCACTCTTCAAGAAATTTTTTCACGCTCGACCGACGCTCGACCTGCGCTCGAGCGTCCCTTAACATTTTTATACAGAGGCTTAGCGCTCGACGAGCACTCGAGCGGCGCTCGAGCGGCTTCTTTGGATTTCACAAAATTTTTCCTAAGTTTCTAAGTTTCCCATTGACCTATTAGAAGACCCTACTAGGTTTTTCACTTAAGAAAATGGCTTGTGGTGTAAGATGACCAACTAGAGGTCAATAATATGGATGTTTTTGTATGACGATGTATGAGTTATTGAATGACTACTTTATACGCCTAGTGAACCTTTGAATAACACTAGTGTGACCCAATTGTTGTAGGCAAGTACAATTCAGGCGCTCAAGGGAACGAAGGTAAGGGGAACTTGTAAGAGGAGCTTACGTTTGTAAGTGAAAATAGTAAGTAGAAACTTACGTATTTCAAAACTGGAATGATACACAGCATGAAAGTATTTATGAATAAGCACATCAAGCATGGCATGACACCAACATTGCATGATTTTCTTGAAAGAAAAAGAAGCATGCAAGCATGGAAAGTATTATGGTTATTCATTTTCAAGCATGATATATCAAGCATGACATTATCAAGCACGACATGAATACATCATGATCATTTGCATTCATTTTCCTCATGAGAAAGGAGAAATTTTATGCAAATGAAAGTACCATTTTTATGATACTTTATGACAAGTTAGTTAATGAACCCAAGTCGGTTGGTACCGTACCAAGTTAAGAAGTTGCATCCATACCGAAGGACTTTTACGTGAAGGATGCATGTCACCTAGGGCACCCATACCGAAGGATGCTTGCAAGAAGGATGGGTAGCCCAGGAGGTTGTGCAATCACACTGAAGGATGCTTGCAAGAACGTGTGAACCTCCGAGGATCGTGTCTAGCCACTGAAGGACGAATGCGAGAAGGTGTGCTAGCTCGACCATATGTAGGGTCCCCAAAGGAAATAGGGGACAGTTCCAACGGGAACGCACAACCCTGATGTCAGGGGTAAATAGCGGGCAAGTAGCCCATCAGTTAATAATTGAAATGATTTTCCAAAAGCAAGAGATTTATAAGTATAAGTGAAGTTTTCAAGAGCAAGTGCATGTGCATATGCAATCATGAGGCATACACATGCATCAAAATTCATGATCATGCATGAATTACATACGTTTACATGATATTTCAAGTTAAAGCTCATGATATCAGTTCAAGTACGTGAACTACATTATGTTTAAGTTCATAATTATTTTAAGTTCATGATGATTTCAAGTTCAAGTGCATGCTTATGATTTTAAGTTCATGATGATTTCAAGTTCAAGTGCATGCTTATGATTTTAAGTTCATTATGATTTCAAGTTCATGATGATTTCAAGTTCAAGTGCATGCTTACGATTTTAAGTTCATGATTATGAGTTCAAGAACAAGTCCATGGTTTCAAACTCACGATTTCAAGTTCATATTTTGAAACCATGATTTCAAGTCCATGTTTTAGTTATAATTCCTTACTGAGTCTTTCGACTCACAGTTTTAAATTGTATCATTCCAGATAACGTTTCAGGAGGGAAAATCTAGAAGAGGAACCGACGAGAATGACCTTTTCTCTTTTGTTGTTCATTAGAGGATTCAAGATGTATTATAAAGATGTTATGAGTAGGTCAATGTGAAGAGGATTTGATGGAATCCCTTAGGTCATGTACTTCAGCTGTGCAGCCATGCGATGTCATTAAGACGCTTACCCTATTCCGAGGAAGTCGTTTTGGGTAAGTTGAGGTTATAGTAAATCTCTTTCGCCCGTCTCTCTGAGTTAGACGTGTATAAAAAAAAAATTCCCGCTGCAAGATTAAGAGTAAACGCTGGAACATTCATTGAGTGGATGTTCGCGGCTGTCATTAACCCCCTTCGGGCTAGCGTTCGGGGCGTGACAATGCATGTCATGGATATGTATATGCTCTTTCTTAAATTCGGCCCCAGGCCCTTGAAAGTCACTTATTTATACTTGTGTCATTCTTGGCCTTTTCATAACTATTTCATATATCTTACTGTGGGCTCGCTCCATTTAACCCCTGAAGTCAGGGTTGTGCGTTCCCTTTGGAACCGTCCCCGAATTCCCTTGGAGACCTTACATATAGTCAAGCTAGCGCACCTTCTCGCATTCGTCCTTCAGTGTCTAGACATGACCCTTGGAGGCCCACACCTTCTCAATGTCCTTCAGTGTGGTTTGCACAGCCTCGTGGACTCATCCATCCTTCTCGCATTCGTCCTTCGGTATGGGAGTCCATCTTGATGGTACGGTACCGACCAGTGCCCCTTAACTTAACTTATCGTCTCATAAAACTTTTCATAGTCTTTCCATAAAATCAATGCATAAACATTCTCTTTGAAAAATTCATGCAATGCACATGTCGTGTCATCCTTGATTAAAATCTCATGCTTGTTCATGAAACGATGCAGTGTCTCATTTCAGTTTTGAAAAGAACTACTTACTGTCCACTTACTATTCCACTTACACTTGGTCTTCCTTGGTAGTGTATAAGACACGTGGATCGCCTACAAGCGATTCAAATATTTCTTAGACTTTAAGAAATAGTACGTAATCATTAAACATTTGCATTTTTGAAATCGGTTATCAACCAAAGATATATATATATATATATATCACTGAAATTCTTTTAATCTTTTAAAATATTTTATTTACTCTTCTCTTTAACTAATATTCAAAACTTAGGTTATTTAATCATTAATATTTTTATTGCAATATAATATATATTTATACATGTCTTGATTAGGGTTTAATTAACACCAACGGATTTAGGATTAAACCTAAGTCTCCCATTATTTCATGTGCTCTACTAAAATCTTACATTAAACCATCAATAACTTTAATCACGATTAAATCTTGATTTGGACCTTAAACCTCAGTTAATCCGAAATACTAGCCCTAACTAGGGTTCCGAATAATTATTATTCCAATTAGTCAAATCCCCAACACAACAATTATAATCTTTTTATCATAATTTACCATTAGGGTTCTTTTACTTTAACCATCCGGCCAACACTAGTTTTATGCATCCTTTAATCACAACGTCAACTCCAATGGTGATCTCATCCTCCATTCAACAATTTCACAACCTAGGATCTAGGAATTCAAACACCAACACAATATATCATGCTTATACCATTCGGCCAACACATGTTTTTATCCAAATAATTAGGTTTTCTTTTGTTTCCTTCAATTTGCATGCATCTTTTACCTAACATAATTATCTACCATTCATTAGGTCATAAATCTTGCACATATCATGGCCAATGTCCAGATCTAAACATATACAAAATTATACATGAAGTCCTAAGCATCTCATATTCGGCTATACCTCAAAATGTCACATTTTTCATGCTAAAAATTATAACATGCATATCCTTTGCATTTGTGACCTAACTAGCATGCATCAACTTCATGTCTTCATCAAATATTCCCATCAACATTAGATCTACACTTTAGGAACTTCAACAACACATTTTTGGCCTTACCTTGTTTATTATCCCAAGCTTGAGTACCTAGAAAAATAAAATGCCCTAGGTTAGTACTAATGAAAAACTTTAGACAAGAATACTAAAGAGAATCAAGCCTACCTCTACCTTCACCAAACTTTTTACCCAAACTCCTCTTTCTTCCATGTTTCGGTTCACCCTCCTTAGAAAATATCCAAGCTTGATTTGAGGAGCTAATGTGGGTTCTATGGTGGGTAAAAGAATGTGGTAAGCTTGAATGATTAGTCCTAATAGAAATGGACTAACTTCTTCAAGAGAAATGTGGCTAATGATTGGGGTTTTCAAGGAAGAAAATGAGGTTGCACAAGGAGAGATTTGGTCACCACAAAAGAGGTCTAACTTAGGTTCTTGGAGTGTGATTTAGAAGGCAAGAAGAGTGTGGTTTAGAGTGCAAGAGGAAAAGAGCAAACCTTGAATCCTAGATGGGTGGTTCGGCCAAGGGAAGAAAGTGGGAGAGAGTTGAGAGCAATGCAATTGAAGAAAGTGGGTCAAGTGTTTCTTCAGGGTCTCAAAGGCATGTTGGCACTCATCAGTCCACAAGAAAGTAGCATCATTTTGTAATAAAGTACATAATGGTTTAGAGATACTACTGAATCCTTGAATGAAACGCCTATAAAAGCCAGCATGGCCAAGAAAAGACCGGATATCTCTCACTGTCCTAGGGACAGGTAACTAAGAAATCAGCTCTATCTTGGCTCTGTCGACCTTTATACCACGCTCAGAAACTAGATGACCAAGTACCAAGCCACTACTCACCATAAACTGACATTTCTCCCAATTCAATAGCAAACTCTTCTCTTCACATCTTTTCAAGACAGCAGTTAAATTTTTCAAGCAATCATCAAAGGATTTACCAAACACAGAAAAATCATCCATAAAAACTTCACACATATCATCTAGCATGTCAGAAAAAATGCTCATCATACAGCACTGAAAAGTAGCAGGTGCATTACATAAACCAAATGGCATTCTACGAAAAGCATAAGTACCAAATGGACAAGTGAAGGTGGTCTTCTCTTGATCCTCTGGTGCTATGGCAATTTAATAATATCCAGAAAAGCCATCAAGAAAGCAATAAAAAGTATTACCAGCTACTTTTTCGAGTGTCTGATCCAGGAAAGGTAAGGGGAAATGATCTTTTCGACTAACCGAATTCAATTTACGGTAGTCGATACACATTCTCCAACCCGTTATCTTCCTAGAAGGGATCAACTATCCACTAGCATTTTCAATAATAGTTAAACCAGATTTCTTTGGAACTACCTGTGTTGGACTTACCCACTTGCTGTCGGAGATAGGATAAATGATGCCCACAGCTAACAGTTTCAGCACCTCTTTCTTCACCACCTCTTTCATGGTGGGATTCAATCTTCGTTGTTGATGTGAACCCCGTTAACCCGTAACGAGACCCAACAACTATGAGGAACCCAAGATCGTCTCTAGGATGGATTTGAATGGAACCTCGACCTGTTGCTTAGGAAAGCAAGAACCTCGGTATGGTGAAGACGCCACAAACGGGATGGAAATCCGTTTGATAAGTCGAGTTGAACGCCACGGGAAAATTCCCGATAAGTTTGAGAAGTTCGTCAAAGAACCAAAGAGAATTAAAACCTCACAAAACCGTGTATATTGAATTAATTTCGAACTACAACTTAGGCCTCTATATATAGGCCATCTTATACACGAAAACCCTAAAAGGAAACACTCCTAAACATGGCGCCTAAACCTAGTACAAAAGGAAACTAAAAGCCACCTAAAATAGATTCGGTTATTAAGGAAATAATGCTTGGCGCCTAAACCAAAAAGGCAACAAACTTAACACCTAAATTAAACTCGAAATCAGCTCCTATATGGCAAGAAAGGTGCGGCTAAAATAGTCCCACAATCATGCCATCCGAAACCCTAATTAGGAGTATCTTCTAGAAGACTTCCTTGCATGCTCAAATTAAAACCCTACTCGGGCTCTTCTAGAACTTGGAGCACATTGACAATTCGTGGGTCATGCTGAATGGGCTTCCACGCCTTTGCTTGATCCCATGCCTCTTGAATTAGCCCGTTGAGTGCATCCTTGAACTTCTTTGCTCGGGCTCTTGTAACCGGTCCACTTGGCACTTGAACGGGTTCCTTTGAAACGGCACCTTGAGCTCCATCATTCCCCTCCTCTTGAAAAGGATTTGTCCTCAAATCGTCACCTACATCAAAAGGACTCAGATCAGTAACATTAAATGTGGCACTGACAATGTACTCACCAGGCAAATCTAGTTTGTAGGCGTTATCATTGATGCGCTCGATGACTTGGAAAGGACCATCGCCTCGCGGGAGCAATTTGGAACGTCATTTCGTGGGAAATCTCTCTTTCCGCATATGTAACCAAACCCAATCGCCGGGTTCAAAAACTATCTTGTGACGACCCTTATTGGCTTGTTTTGCATACTGCTCCGTTCGGCGCTCAATGTTGAGTCTCGCTTGCTCGTGAATCTGCTTAACAAAGTCAGCTTTCCTTTTGCCATCTAAATTAACATGTTCAGTGACTGGCAAAGGTGATAAGTCCAATGGAGTCAAAGGATTAAAACCATAGACTATTTCAAATGGAGAAAAGCGAGTAGCAGAATGAATAGCTCTATTATAGGCAAACTCAACATGTGGTAAACATTCTTCCCAAGTTTTAATGTTCTTTTTTATGATCGCCCGTAATAACGTAGACAATGTCCTATTGACAACTTCAGTTTGACCATCCGTTTGTGGGTGACAAGTAGTGGAAAACAATAACTTAATGCCTAGCTTACACCACAAAGTCTTCCAAAAATAGCTCAAGAATTTCGCATCTCTATCCGAGACAATCTTCCTAGGCATGCCATGTAGTCTTACAATTTCCCTAAAAAATAGATCAGCAACATGCGACGCATCATCCGTTTTGTGACATGGAATAAAATGTGCCATTTTAGAAAATCTATCCACGACCACAAAAATCGAATCTCTCCCACGTTTAGTCCTAGGCAATCCTAGCACAAAATCCATGGAAATATCAACCCAAGGCTCACTAGGAATAGGTAAGGGAGTATATAAATCATTGGCTTGAACTTTAGACTTAGCTTGTCGACATGTGATACACCTACCACAAATTCTCTCAACATCCCTCTTCATGTGAGGCCAATAGAAGTGTTCTTGTAAAATGGCTAAGGTTTTAGCAACTCCAAAATGTCCCATTAGTCCACCCCCATGGGATTCTTGCACTAATAACTCCCGCATTGAACAATTAGGCACACATAGTTTATTTTCTCGGAACAAGAACCCATCAAGCCTAAAGAACTTACCACATGCAATTTTCTCACAAGCACGATATTCATCACCAAAGTCATGGTCATCAGAATATAAATTCTTAATATGCTCAAAACCTAATAACTTGGCATCTAGTGTGGAAAGTAGAGCATACCTGCGAGAAAGGGCATCGGCTACCACATTCTCCTTACCTTGCTTATACCGAATGACGTATGGAAACGTCTCAATGAACTCTACCCAGCGCTCATGCCTTTTGTTTAGCTTGTGTTGGCCCTTCAAATGTTTCAAGGATTCATGATCGGTATGAATCACGAATTCCTTAGGCCATAGGTAGTGTTGCCATGTTTCCAAGGCCCGGACTAGTGCATACAGCTCCTTGTCATAGGTGGGGTAGTTTAGGGCTGCCCCGCTTAGTTTCTCGCTGAAATAAGCAAGTGGCCGTCCGTCTTGCATAAGAACTGCGCCAATGCCAATACCTGAAGCATCACATTCAATTTCAAATGTCTTGGAAAAGTTAGGCAAAGACAATAAAGGAGCATGGGTTAACTTCTCCTTAAGTAATTGAAACGCCTTCTCTTGCGCGTCTCCCCATTGGAATCCCACGTTCTTCTTGATTACTTCGGTAAGTGGTGCGGCTATGCTACTAAAGTCCTTCACGAACCGCCGGTAAAACTTGCAAGGCCATGAAAACTACGAACCTCACCTACACTTGTGGGACTCGACTATTCTTGAATTGCACGTACCTTTTCTTCATCAACCTGTATACCTTGTGCACTAACAACAAATCCCAAGAATACAAGCTTATCGGTGTAAAAAGTGCACTTCTTCATATTAGCAAACAATTTCTCTTTCCTTAGCACATCTAACACAGATTTCAGATGCACTACATGATTGTCCATGTTTTTGCTATAAATGAGGATATCATCAAAATAGACAACGACAAATCTTCCTATAAAAGCACGTAAAACATGGTTCATAAGTCTCATAAAGGTGCTCGGAGCATTAGTTAAACCAAAAGGCATAACTAACCATTCATACAAACCATATTTTGTTTTAAAAGCGGTTTTCCATTCGTCTCCTTCTTTTACTCTAATTTGATGGTATCCACTCTTCAAATCAATTTTTGAAAACACACAAGAACCATGCAACTCATCTAACATGTCATCTAAGCGAGGAATAGGATGACGATACTTTACCGTGATGTTGTTGATGGCTCGGCAATCAACGCACATTCTCCACGACCCATCCTTCTTAGGTACAAGTAGAACCGGAACAGCACATGGGCTCATGCTTTCCCTCACGTGCCCCTTATCCAACAATTCACTGACTTGTCGTTGAAGCTCCTTGGTCTCCTCGGGATTGCTCCTATAAGCTGGTCGGTTTGGAATGGCAGCACCGGGAACAAAATCAATTTGATGTTCGATCCCTCGAATTGGAGGTAATCCATGTGGGGTTTCTTCAGGGAAGACATCGTCATATTCCTGCAAAAGAGACACAATAGAACTAGGCAAAGCTTGGTCAAGAGCGTTAGTGTTTAAAAGGGCCTCTTTGTACAAAAGTACAATCATTGGCTGATTTGAAAGCATCGCTCGCTTGATCTCACTTACTTTTGCATAGAAACTCTTTTTTCTCTCTGGTTTTCTCTCAAGGGCCGAACCTCCTCTCTCTCTTTTTTCGGCTTCTCTCGAATTTTCACTCACTCTCTGCTTTTCACTCTCTTTTTTCTAATTCTCTTTCTTTAGCTCACTCTCTTTCCTTTGTTCACTCTCTTGCTGCAACCGCACTTGATCTTCATATACTTGCTGCGGTGTCAGGGGTACAAGAGTGATTGGCTTCTGATTAAGTACAAAATAGTACTTATTCGTAAAGCCATCATGCTTCACATGTCGGTCGAACTACCATGGTCGCCCTAGCAACAAGTGTCCCGCTTGCATCGGCACTACATCACACATTACTTCATCTTCGAACTTACCGATTCGAAAAGCAACTAACACTTACTTGTTCACCCTTATTTCTCCACTATCATTCAGCCATTGCAACTTATATGGCCTAGGGTGTTTCAACACGGGCAATCCCAAATTTTCAACCATGACTGTGCTCGCAACGTTGGTACAACTACCACCATCAATAATCACACTACATACCTTGTCTTTGATGTAGCACCTAGTGTGAAAGATGTTCTCCCGCTGTACTTCCTCATCGCTCTTTGCTTGCAAGCTCAAGGCTCTCCTCGCCACCAAGGTCAACGCATCAAGGGCTGTGTCCATGGGCTTGGTGTAGCTTGGCTTGGAGAAAGTAGAATTCGAATTTTGGCTAGCACGTCCCCCACTCCCTCTCTTGAGTTGCTGCTCCACTTTGATAGTCATATGCACCATTTCTTCTATCTCCACATAATGTTGCATCTCCACTCTATCATGGATCTCTCGATTCAAGCCATGTAGGAAACGAGCCATGGTAGCCTCTCGATCCTCCTCAATATTGGCACGGATCATGGCCATCTCCATCTCCTTGTAATAGTCTTCTACGCTTCGACTTCCTTGCTTTAGGCTTTGTAACTTTTTGTACAGCTCCCGGTAGTAGTGGCTTGGAACAAATCGTTTCCTCATGACCGCCTTCATAGCATCCCATGTCTCTATGGGACGTTCTCCATTCCGCCTTCTATTTGTCACAAGTTGATCCCACCAAGTTATAGCATAGTCAGAAAACTCAATGACGGCTAATTTTACCTTCTTAGCTTCGGAGTAGTTATGGCAATCGAACACGAATTCCATCTTCTTCTCCCACTCAAGGTAAGCTTCCGGATCAGATCTCCCTTGGAAAGACAGAATCTTTATTTTAATACCACTGACGTTATCTTCTCGATTCCTAGCATCTCGTCGCCCTCCATATCTCCTATAGCCAACATGAGAATCACGATCTTCTTCATCGTCAGATCTGTAAGGCTCTTCGTCGTACTCCCTTTCCTCCCTCCGTGGTGCTCTCTCCCCGTCTACGGTAATTGTGACCGGGTTGGGGTTGAGGATGCTCCAGCCGATCTAGCCGTTCTTGTACTTGGTTCAACACCCGCCTAAGTTCACCTACCATGGCCTCCATATACAGCTTCGAGTTAACTGGTGGGGTATCGTCGTTAGACACGTTCTTTCCACTATCACGAGACATGATTACTGCAAAAATATAGTGTTAGAATTAAAACAAAAAAGACCTCACAAATCTCTCCCTTACGTGTCTCACTCAATAGTAGGGTCTCTGGTCACTCGTGTTTCACACACAAGATATGGCTTTTACCCTCTAATAATCTCAACACTCTTGCCTTTTTCCACTCAGTAATCCTCTTGCGGTTCTTTTGGAACTAAACAAACAATCAAAGAATTCCAGCAACGATTCAACAAGAACTCATCAAGGAATTTCAGAGAGAGCAAGATAATTAATATCAAGGAAATAAGAATGCAAAGAACACGATGGATGATTAGAAAGGTGGAAACTAGAGTAGATGGTGATTCGTCAGAGCAGAAAAAATAAACTTGTTTGGGGTAAAGAGATTTTCGGAATAATAGGGACCCAATATATGGAAACAATCGAAAATTTTTCTGAAGCACTTTTATACTCTCTTTTTTTTCGACCCTTTTCTTTCTTCTTCTTTTGGGAGTCTCTTTCTCTTCTCCTTTGATAACAATAGCACAAGATCTCAAGGCACAAAGATATGAAACTTTCGCACCAGATATAATCAAGAACTAGCTCTAGCAAAGCTTGAATAGAGAAGTTAAGAATTTCGGCCAAGTATTTGATAGTAGCCGACTGTAGGATAGAAACAAAGGGAAAAGAAATTAGAGAAGATAGCCGAAGGTTATGAAAAGAAGAAACAAAGGCACGAAAAGAAAAGGGATACGCAAACCCGAACTAGAACCAAAGCTCTGATACCAAATGATGTGAACCCCGTTAACCCGTAACGAGACCCAACAACTATGAGGAACCCAAGATCGTCTCTAGGATTGATTCGAATGGAACCTCGACCCGTTTCTTAGGAAAGCAAGAACCTCGGTATGGTGAAGACGCTACAAACGGGATGGAAATCCGTTTGATAAGTCGAGTTGAACGCCACGGGAAAATTCCCGATAAGTTCGAGAAGTTCGTCAAAGAACCAAAGAGAATTAAAACCTCACAAAACCGTGTATATTGAATTAATTTCGAACTACAACTTAGGCCTCTATATATAGGCCATCTTATACACGAAAACCCTAAAAGGAAACACTCCTAAACATGGCGCCTAAACCTAGTACAAAAGGAAACTAAAAGCCACCTAAAATAGATTCGGTTGTTAAGGAAATAATGCTTGGCGCCTAAACCAAAAAGGCAACAAACTTAACACCTAAATTAAACTCGAAATCAGCTCCTATATGGCAAGAAAGGTGCGGCTAAAATAGTCCCACAATCATGCCATCCGAAACCCTAATTAGGAGTATCTTCTAGAAGACTTCCTTGCATGCTCAAATGAAAACCCTACTCGGGCTCTTCTAGAACTTGGAGCACATTGACAATTCGTGGGTCATGCTGAATGGGCTTCCACGCCTTTGCTTGATCCCATGCCTCTTGAATTAGCCCGTTGAGTGCATCCTTGAACTTCTTTGCTCGGGCTCTTGTAACCGGTCTACTTGGCACTTGAACGGGTTCCTTTGAAATGGCACCTTGAGCTCCATCAGTTGTGCATCACGAACTGGTCTTGCATCTCCCTCCAGAAAGATGTTATGAGTGCAAGTGTGAGATAGAAAACACTTTGTAACGGTTCCTTAGCACCCCAGAAGCTAAGGTGTATTTACTATTTGGAGAATAGTGAAGGAAGCCCAAGGAAGTCAATAGCCTTGGGGGTGGACGTAGGCAAGTGTGAGACCCCGAACTTTGCTTTTGCTATTTTTCTATGTATTAGCTTTAATTTAAATTATGGGGGCCATATTTTTGGCCAATGTATGACCTAAGCTTTATGTTAAGGTACATTAATTAATATGAGATTTTATTTCATAAATTTTTCCCTAAATAATTTTCTTTTCATTATGGAAGTTTTGTGCAAGTTTAATTTTATTTCCCTAAGAGCCGAAACTTGCAAGGTAAGTTTCTCTTATGGATTTATATTTTTCATTTGCTTAGTATATTTCATAATCCATGGAATTAAATATGATTAAATATTTATAAATATATTGGCTGAAAATAATTAAATGGAAAAATCATGAATTTCCTTTAAGTATTTGAATATTTTTGTGTGTCATTAATATGTGGCATATATCATTATTATGTGGCCTAAATTAATAGTTTAAATTATCATTAGAAATATTAGATGATAAGCTACTAGGCATATGATAAGTTTTAAGAGAGTTTAAAATGATAAGCACACTTGCTTATCATAGTGATAAGCTAGCATAATGATAAGCTAGGGAACTTTTTATGTAATAAGTTGTTGTGGCTATCGTAGAGATAGGCTAGAACCATTATCTTGAGATAAGTTGTCATGCTTATAAGATGATAAGCTATGTAATTGAATTAGATAAGCTATAAAGCTTATAGGAGATAAGTTAGGTGACAAAAGCAACTAAGTTGAAAGTTAGTTGTGAGAGTAACTAGAAAGTTAGTTGTGAGAGTAACTAAGTTAGTTGAGTTGTAACCAAACATCATAAATGAACTAAACAAGAGGCAAACCAAGAAGAGACAAGACCATTTACGTGAAGATGCAAGGAGGAGTGAAAAGCCATAAAGCGGTGATCCCATGTGAAGAGATAAGGGAGCAATTAAGTGACAAGACAAGGGGAGAAGGAGGAGTTCACGTGGATAGGAAGCATGAGGGGAAAAGAAATGATGTGAGAGAAAGTGAGAAGGGAAAAGGTGAGAAGACCATGCAATGGTCGGCCAAATGCATCCTAAATTCACCCCCCCTCTTTCCTTCTTTCCTCTTGTCATTTTCACTCTCTTTTCATTGTCCTTGTCATTGTCATAATTGATCTTGGGAGACCCAATTGCCTTATACGAATTCATCCCTCACCCTTTGGCATTTCAAAACTTCACATTTCAAATTGTCTTGGCCGAATATCCCACTACATTTCAACTCTCTCTCTTTTTCCTCTCTTGGCCGAATTTCCCTTTGAGCTTAAGCCTTGTTCTTTTCTTCTTGCAACCAAATCACTCCTCTAAAGTTCTAAGTTTGTTTCTCTTCTTTAGGTGACCAAATCCCTCCTTTGTGCAACTCATTTCTCCTCTTGGAAATTTCTATTCACCTAGCCATTTTCCCTTGTTGAAATCTAGCTCACTTCCTTAGAAATAAATCATTTCAAGTTTGCCTTGTTTTTCCCCACCATAAAACCTATCTTAGCACCTTATATCAGCCTTGGAACCATTCCAAAAAGGGTGAACCGAAAGTTGGAGTTAAAGAAGGATTTGTGAAAAACCGGGTGTTCTAAGTGAAAGGTAGAGTTAGATGTGATATTCACATGTTATATGTTGTTTAAGTTCCTTATAGTTCTGACCTAAGATGTTTGGCTATGCTAGGTACACTTCTTTGGTCAAAGCTTGTGTTCAATCGTCAAGGTGAGGCTAAAAATGGTTGTTAGTGCTAAGTATTGATGGTTGGCCGAATGTCTCTTGGTTGGTGTCTTGATTTTTGTTAGATCTTGAGTTTATGTCACGCCCCGAACGCTAGCCCGAAGGGGGTTAATGACAGCCGCGAACATCCACTCAATGAATGTTCTAGCGTTTTATCTTAATCATGCAGCGGATTTTTTTTATACATATACATAAACACCTACAACTGAGAGAGATGGGCCAAAGAGATTTACAAAAACTTCAACTTACACAATTGACTACAACGACAATAGTGAAAGCATCCAAATTACATGTCATGTCTGCATGGCTGAAGTACACGTCCTAAGGGATTCCAACAAAATCTTTATATGGACCTACTCATAACATATATGTAATACATCTTGAATCCTTATACACATAACATAGACATTCACAGGATGCCTGATAAGCGTTCTTAGTACTTCCTATGAACTCTTCAACTTCTGTTTCTGATAACCACGACTAAGATACTAGACATCAAAAACCTTGAACTCTACTAGTCCGAACAACCCATGACCACCACACAACGGAGGCTCATGTCGACTCTTCAAAATTTCATCTAACCTTATATGAAACAACAAAGAGAGATGAGGACGTTCCCATCGGTCCCTCTTCTAGATTTTCCCACCTGAATTGTTATCTGGAATGATACAATTGAAAACATCTGTGAGTCGAAAGACTCAGTAAGGAATTATAATTAAAACATGAGCTTGAAATCATGGTTTGCAAATATGAACTTGAAATCGTGAGTTTGAAACCATGAACTTATTCTTTGAACTCATAATCTTGAACTTGAAATCATACACTTGCTTTTAAACTTGAAATCATCATGAACTCGATATCATAATGAACTTAAAATTATAAGCATGCACTTGACTTAAAATCATAAGCATGCGCTTAAACTTGAAATAATTACAAACTTGAACATAATGTAATTCAAGTACAACTTGAAATATCATGAGCTTTACTTGAAATAATCATAAACTTGAACTTTAAATATCATGTATACGTATGTAATTCATGCATGATCATGAATCGTGATGCACGTGTATGCCTCATGATTGCATATGCACATGCACTTGCTCTTGAAAACATCTCTTATACTTATAAAGCTCTTTCTTTTGGAAAATATTTTCCATTCTTATCCTATGGGCTACTTGAGCTCCATTTACCCCTGGCATCAGGGTTGTGCGTTCCCGTTGGAACTGTCCCCTATTTCCCTTGGGGACCTTACATATGGTCGATCTAGCACACCTTCTCAATGTCCTTCAGTGGCTAGACACGACTCTTGGAGGTTCACACCTTCTTGCAAGCATCCTTCAGTGTGATTGCACATACCTCCTGGACTACCCATCCTTCTTGCAAGCATCCTTCGGTATGGGTGTCCTAGGTGACATCCACCCTTCTCGTAAACGTCCTTCGGTATGGATGCACCTTCTTGACGTGGTACGGTACCGACCGACTTGGGTTCGTTCGTTAATTAACTTGTCATAAAGTAGCATAAAAATGGTACTTTCATTTACATAAAATTTCTCCTTCTTTCTTATGAGACAAATAAATGCAAATGCAATTGCTCATGACGTGCTCATGTCATGCTTGGTAATCAACTTATCATAAAATGCTTCTAATGCTCTTGACAGTTTGTGCTTAATGACAAATATCTCATAAACCTTTCATGTTTTCCTTTGCACAAAAACTTCTTTTAAGCTTTCATACAAATACGTATACGATGTCATGCTTGTTGAGAAATAACTTGTCATGCGTGGTTATAAACATGTTATGCTTATTCATAAAAACATGTTGTGTATCATTCCAGTTTTGTAAAGCGTAAGTTGCTACTTACTATTTTCACTTACAAACGTAAGCTCCTCTTACCTTCGCTTGCTTGAGTGTTGAACGTCACGTTACCTACAATTGGATCATACCTTTGTTATTCATAGGTTACTAGACGTATAGAGTAATCAATACATTACAATCATCCAAGGTATGACTTAAAATCTTTCCATGTCCTAGGCCTTCAATCTAGGATCCACTCAATATCAAGAGATAACTACAATGCATCAAAACACACTCCCAATTCTATCCTTGGAATCTGCAGAGGTTAATTCCAGCAACAACAATGATCTTCTTAACCTTCCAAACCTCCAACAACCAAAACCTAATCTCTTCATGTCACAACCAACATCCAAGACTAATTTAACATTTCATAACAACAACCATTCTCTCACATTCTTCCTACTTTTACAACTCCAACTCAAAGTTTATAACAAAACTATGATTCCATCTTCATCAAGCTATACTATTGCATTTGCCCATTTCTTTTAGGCTTTTATCAAACAAGTAGGGTGTATCATTTGTTCTCTTGAACATCTTTCAGATCTAACCATATATCAAACACTTAGGGCTTGGTGGTTCTCAACAAGATTCATATGCATTACATCAACCAATAGATTCGGCCATACATGCTCAACTTAGGTTTCAATCCCCTCTTAGGCCTTTTATCAAACACCTAAAGCACATAACCAATTTCTCTTGAACCCTCATTTCAGATCTAGTCATTTTGTTCCCATGTTCTCATGTAAAAAATCTATGCTACACTTAAACACTTACAAGATCTACCTTGAACATGCATAGATCCACACTAAACATCCATGAATCACAAGGAGAAAAACTACTTAGACAACCCACCATCAAACCACAACCAACCAACAAGAGAAAACAAGAACACCGCCAAACCACAACCAACCAACAAGAGAAAACAATAAGGAAATAGAGAGAGAGAGTAGGATGATTTTCGGCCAGCAAGGATTTGTACCTTGCTTCTCTCCTCTTCCTCCTTCTTTTCTTCTCCTTTCTCCTTCTCCTTCTTCTCCTTCTTCCTTCTTCGGGTGGGTGATTTAGGGCAAGAGAAAACGAAAAGGCTGAAGAGAGGGGAAAAATGAAGTGTTCGGCAAAGGGGGAGAGAGTAATAGGCGTGAAAATGGTTGGGGAAAAGACAAGATTGCCCTCCCCCTTCTTCATGAATTCCAACTCACGTATTTTCAATCCGTAAAATTTCGGAATGTAGTTATATGTGTCGACACTATCACTCAAGGTGTCGACACTTACAACACATTTAGTAAGATGTGTCGACACCATCACTCACGGTGTCGACACTTCCAACACTTAGCCAAAGTGGGAAAAATGTAAACTCTCGGGTTTCAGTTAGATGTGTCGACACCATCACTCAAGGTGTCGACACTTCCATCACTTGGTCAAAATTCACGGGAGTTCTGGAAAAATGCACACTTTCGGGTTTTAGTTGGATGTGTCGACACCATCACTCAAGGTGTCGACACTTCCAACACTTAGTCAAAAATCACTCTAGTTCCGGAAAAATATAAACATTCGGGTATCGGACTAATGTGTCGACACTATGACCCAAGGTGTCGACACTTACAACACTTAGTCAAAATTCACTTTGGGCTCCAGAAAAAGGTAAACTTTCGGGTGTTACTCTAATGTGTCGACACTATGCTCCAATGTGTCGACACTTACCTCAAAAATCACAAATTTAATCATACATACACTTGCAATAATACGTACTTAAGAGGTCATAAGCAATAACTTGACAGACCTAAAATCGGGGTCTCACAGTTTAGAAGACCAACCCTAAGTTATGATGATTAGATCTAGCCATATAAGCATGAGATCCGAACTTGAATGTTAGAAAAATGTAAAGGAATGCATGTTGCAAGTTTTGGCATGAAAGGTTGTGTTGGTTGGTGTTGGCCGAATCTTGTATGTCTTTGATCTTCAAGTACAATTTTATTAAGTGTCAATTTGATGAATGACCATTGTGAGATCCCGAATTTACTTATGTTGTTGTAAAGGAGAGAGATTTTGCTATGATTTTCCTCAGGATGTAGGTATGTTTTAATTGATGATTTTTGAGGGAAGTGTCGACACATTGGAGCATAGTGTCGACACATTAAACTAATACCCGAAAGTTTACCTTTTCCTGGAGCCCAAAGTGAATTTTGACTAAGTGTTGTAAGTGTCGACACCTTGGGTCATAGTGTCGACACATTAGACTGACACCCGAATGTTTATATTTTTCCGGAACTAGAGTGATTTTTACTAAGTGTTGGAAGTGTCGACACCTTGAGTGATGGTGTCGACACATCCAACTGAAACCCGAGAGTTCGCCTTTTTCCAGAACTCCCGTGAATTTTGACCAAGTGTTGGAAGTGTCGACACCTTGAGTGATGGTGTCGACACATCCAACTGAAACCCGAGAGTTTACATTTTTCCCACTTTGGCTAAGTGTTGGAAGTGTCGACACCTTGAGTGATGGTGTCGACACATATAACTAAATCCCTAGAAATACGTGAGGTGGAATTCATGAGAAAAAGGGGGAAATAAGGGAGGGCATCCCTGTCTTTTTCCCCAAGCCCTTTCCGCACTAAACCTCCCTCTCTTTCACGCAGTCTCACATTTCCTTTACCCCAAATCATACCTCCCATGCCCTAAGTCACCCACCCGAAAAAGGAAGAAGGAAGAAGAGAAAGAAGAAGGAAGAAGGAGAAGAAAAGAAGGAGGAAGAGGAGAGAAGCAAGGTAAATCCTTGCTGGCTGAAAATCGTGCTACACTCTCTCTCTCTCTCTCTATTCTCTTCTTGTTTCCTCTTGTTGGTTGGTTGTGGTTTGATGGTAGTTTGTCTAAGTAGTTTTCTCCTTGTGATTCATGGATGTTTAGTGTGGATCTATGCATGTTCAAGGTAGATCTTGTAAGTGTTTAAGTGTAGCATAGATTTTTACATGAGAACATGTGGAAAAATGGCTAGATCTGAAATGAAGGTTCAAGAGAAAGTGGTTATGTGCTCTAGGTGTTTGATAAAAGGCCTAAGAGGGGATTGAAACCTAAGTTGAGCAAGTATGGCCGAATCTAGGGGTTGATGCATTCGATTGTGTATGTATGCTAGTCATATTGAGAACCACAAAGCCCTAAGTGTTAGAGTTAGGTTCAGATCTGGAAAAAGGGGCAAGAGGACCAATAATGCACACTAGGTGTTTGGTTAAAAGCCCAAGAGAAATGGGTAAACGCAATGGTGTTAACTTGATGAATATGGAACCATAGTTTTGTCATAAACTTTGAGTTGGAGTTGTAAAAGTGGGAGGAATGAGAAATAATGGTTGCTGTTATGAGATGTTAAGTTCGCCTTGGATGTTGGTTGTGACATGTAGAGATTCGGATTTTGGTTGTTGGAGATTGGAGAGTTTGAAAGATTATTGTGATTACTGGAGTTTACATATGCAGATTTCAAGGTTGGAATAGAAAGTGTGTTTTGTTGCATTGGTGGTTATCTCTTGATATTTTAGTCCAAATTTTACGGGGTTGGTCTTGGAATTTGTTTCAAGATAAGAAAGAGAGCGTTTTAAGATAACTTGCATGTGAATTAGAGGTATGACGAATATGTTATGATTAGTGTGAGGGTCAATTAAAACAGATTCGTGTGAGTAATGTATTGATTACTGTATACGTTTAGTGAACCTATGAATGACAATAGTACGGTTCATTGTAGGTAACGAGACGCTCGATACTCAAGCAAGCCTAAGGTAAGTGAAAATCTTTACAAACTGGAATGATACACTGCATGAAGAATATTTATGAATAAGCATATCAAGTATGATATATCAAGCATGACATTACCAAGCACGACATGAATGCATCATGATCATTTGCATTCATTTTCCTCATGAGAAATGAGACATTTTATGCAAATGAAAGTACCATTTTTATGCTACTTTATGACAAGTTTTATGACAAGTTAATTAACGAACCCAAGTCGGTCGGTACCGTACCAAGTCAAGAAGGTGCATCCATACCGAAGGACGTTTACGTGAAGGATGGATGTCACCTAGGACACCCATACCGAAGGATGCTTGCAAGAAGGATGGGTAGTCCATGAGGTAAGTGCAATCACACCGAAGGATGCTTGCAAGAAGGTGTGAACCTCAAGGGTCGTGTCTAGCCACTGAAGGACGAATGAGAGAAGGTGAGCTAGCTCGACCATATGTAAGGTCCCTAAGGGAAATAAGGGACTGTTCCTACGGGAACGCACAACCCTGATGTCAGGGGTAAAAGAGGGCAAGTGGCCCATAAGATAAGATGTGAATTGATTTTTACAAAAGCAAGAGTAAATGCATGTGCATTATACATGCATCACGATTCATAATCAGGCATGCATCGCATTATGTTTACATGACATATGATTTCAAGTTCAAGTGCATGCTTACAATTTCAAACCCATGTTTTTTTTTTAGCTATAATTCCTTACTGAGTCTTTCGACTCACAGTTTTAAATTGTATCATTCCAGGTGATGTTACAGGGGTGGAATCTTAAGAAGAGGACCTTGAACCCTAGGAGAAGGGTTGATGAAATATCTCTCTCTTGTTTGCTAACGTTAGGAAAGATTTAGCTAATTTTTGTAAAAGCCGGCATGAGCCACCGTGATGTGGTGGTCATGGGTTTCATTTGGCTTAGTTAGTTAATGTTTTAACTGGTTGATATTTCGGAGATTATGTTTAACTACCTTGAGTTAACAATGGAAAGTATGTTCTTATGTACGTTATACGCTAGCATCTTAAGGCTTCTTTTATCATTGAGGCATAAATGTTATTTCCGCTGCAAGTATAGTAGTAAGTACGCTTGAGCGTCCCATGCCGGGAATGCTCGCGGCTGTCATTAGCCTCGTTTAGCTAGCGTTCGGGGCGTGACAACCATGATATATGTAAGTTTAGTAAACATATGCATATAAGTTATTCTTGAAATGTTGAGGTTGCATGCAAATCGAAAGAACTAAGGAAAACCTAATTATTCTATGAAAATGGGTGTTGGCCGAATATGATGTTGTACTAGATCTTGAAGTTGTTTTGTGATTTGTAGATCCTAGGTTGTGAATCTGAAAATGGAGGATGTGAATAGAAATATATTGCAATAGAATTAAGCAATTAAATAACCTAAGTTTAATAAGTAGAAAGTAAAAGATTAAAAAAGATATTAAGCGATTAAAAGAATTGAGGCAATGTATAAATCTATGATATCGAAGTAAATATATATAGTTGCTGTTTGAAACCGTTGCGATGGATGGGGAGTTCAATGTTAAGAGGTGAACAAGAGGTTCAATTGGACTAAGAGAAATTCAACAACTATATTATATCGTTAAGATTAAGTTAAATACTTAATTATCACTATTCATTCCTTAGTGGATTTCACGATAGGTTTCTTCGAATAGTTCATAGAACCGAAGCGTGTTGATATAATTTCACTTAAACTCAGCATATTGAGAATCGAACCTATTCCTTGCAGGCAAAGAGCCAAGTGAGAACCGATTTGGAAAACTGGAATGACACACTGCATGTTTTATGTGCATGGCAAAGTATTTTAATACAAGTGACATGTATTGTGCACAAAGAATGTTTCAAGTACGCATGATTTTTCGAACATGTCATAGCATGATCATTTGCATGAACGCATGAACAACATTTTGATGCAAATGAAACTATAATGTTTTCAAGTGTGGCATGGTATGTTCATTGCATAGAAACATGAAAGGTTGTTTTATGCGAATGAGAAGAGTACGTATGTTATGAGACTTGATTTGGGGATTTGGTCGGATCCGTACCAAGTTAAGTGAGGTTCATCATCCATACCGAGGAACGTTGATCGAGAAGGATGGATGGATGAAACCTAGGACGCCCATACCGAGGGACGTTGATCGAGAAGGTTGGGTAAGTCCTTAGGGTATGTGCAACCACACCGAGGAACGTTGCTCGAGAAGGTGTGGCACCTCTTATGGGTCGTGTCTAGCCATTAGGCCTGGGGCAACTACGGGCTACCTCGACCAGATGTTAAGTCTCCAAGGGATGGGAGACAGTTCCGATAGGAACAGCACAACCCTGACTTCATGGGGTCAAATGGAGCGAGCCCACAATAAGAGATGAAATGTTTATGAAAAAGCCAAGAGTGGCAAGAGATTTTAGTGCATGGCATGTGCATCACGGAGCATGCATATGCATCATGGTTTTTATGCACTATCTCATGACTTACAGTTATGCATTTCTTTTCTTAACTCTACAGTGTATTGAGTAAGTATGTTTTTAAAGCCATGTTTTATCAAAGTTCATGTTTCAAATTGTTGTTCCTTACTGAGTCTTTCGACTCATAGTTTTTTTAATCGTATCATTCCAGATCCACAAGATAATTGGGAAGCAGAGGATTATCTATTGTAGAAAATCCTAGAAGTTCTGGAGTTGGAGTCGGAATTGGTGAACTCCGAGTTAGCACTAGTGAGTGATGGTTTGATTTGAGTGGCAGTATGTTGCCCTATTACGTTTTGTATAAGTTTGCGAACAAGATGCAATGTAAAGACTTTTCTGAATTATAATTCGTTTACCGAGGGGTTATGTTCATTGAGCTTGTATCTCAGCCAACATATGGATCCTGAGTGAGTCTTTCGCTGTAAGAGTTAGTGTAAGCGCTGGAGTGTTCCCGTGGAATGCTCGCGGCTGTAACTAACCCCTTCCAGATAGCGTCGGGGCGTGACAGCAAGTGTTAGCCGAACCACCTAAAAGTCACGGTGTTATCTCTCTAACTCTATCTCCTTTTACTGTTGATATCTTCTGTTGTGATTGTTTATATATTTTGTTCATTCTCTCGCTTTTTAGAAAGGGGGTCTTTGGATATTCGATTTTATACGCAAAAAGGACAAAATTTTTTATAAGACTCAATTCACCCCCCCTCTTGGGTTGTTTGTGTCCTCTCAACAGACTAGATAGAGGTACACTAGATATAATGGCGACCTACACTTCCGCCCATACAAGGCTTAGTATGTTGCCATGCTAATGTTCACCTGGAAGCTATTATTGTATGCGAACTCTGCTAATGGCAGGTATTGGACCCAACTGCCTTTGAAATCTATCACGCAAGCCCGAAGCATATCTTCTAGAATCTGAATAGTTCTCTCAGATTGTCCGTCTGTCGTCTGTGGGTGGAAAGCAGTACTGAAATTTAGTCTAGTGCCCAGGGATTCATGCAATCTTTTCCAAAATTTTGAAGTGAATCTTGAATCCCTATCTGACACTATACTCTTGGGTATACTGGAGTATACTTCACCCTAATGGGAAAAAAGTTGTCTGACTTAGTCAATCGGTCCACAATTACCCATATAGCATCATAGCTTGTTGTTGTTCGAGGTAGCCCATCAACAAAGTCCATGGCTATTCTTTCCCACTTCCACTCTGGGATCTTTAGAGGCTTTAACGTCCCTGCAGGCCTCTGGTGTTCTGCCTTCACTCTCTGACAGGTCAGACATCGGGCAACATACTCTGCAATCTCCCGCTTCATATTCGGCCACTAATAGGCCTTCTTGATGTCCCGATATATCTTTGTTCCTCCTGGGTGGATGGTATAGGGCGTGGTATGTGCCTCTGCTAAGATCAAATCTTTGATTCCCTTCGTACTAGGGACACAGATTCTGCTTCGGTACTTCAACAATCCATCGTTATCCTCAAAGTTAGGATCATTTTTCTTCCCAATCTTTTCTCTAATCCTTGCCATCACCTTATCGCTCTTCTGGGCTTCGCGAATTTGCTCTTCCAGCGATGGTTGTAATGAGAGCCTTGCGATCGAAACAAACTGATCGGTCATAATGAGCGTGATCTCCGCCTTTTCCAGATCCTTCATGATCCCCTCAGACACTGCCTCCATGGAACTTGATTCGGCAGACTTTCTACTTAGAGCATCAACCACCACGTTTGCGTTTCCCAGGTGGTAGCTAATGGTGCAGTCATTATCCTTAATCAATTCTAACCAGAGTCGTTGTCTCATATTCAGCTCATTCTGAGTATTAAAGTACTTGAGACTCTTTTGGTCTGTGAATATCTTGCATCTAACTCCGTAGAGATAATGCCTCCATATCTTCAGCGCATGTACGACTGCAGCTAACTCCAAGTCGTGGGTGGAGTAATTCACCTCATGAGGTCTCAATTGCCTAGACGCATAGGCTATGACCTTCTTATCTTGCATCAGGACACATCCTAAGCCTTGCTTCAAGGCGTCAGTATAGATTTTGATACTCCCCATGCTCCGAGGGTAAGGCTAACACTGGGGCAGTAACTAAGTTGGCTTTTAGAGTCTGGAAACTTCGGTCACACTCGTTTGTCCATTCAAACTTGACATTCTTCTTGGTTAACGAGGTCAAGGGCATAGTTATCTTTGAAAACCCCTCAATAAACCTTCAGCAGTATCATGCTAACCCCAGGAAACTTCTTATCTCCTTTACATTCGTAGGCCTCGGCCATTTGAACACAACATCAACTTTACAAGGATCCACCGCAATCACTTCACCCGAAACTACATGCCCCAAAAATCGGACTTGTTCCAATCAGAATTCACACTTGGAGAATTTAGCATACAACTTCTTCTCCCTAAGGATCTGCAACACAGTCCTTGGATGCTTCTCATGTTCCTCCTTGTTTCGAGAGTAAATCAAGATGTCTTTTATGAATACCACCACAAACTTATCTAGGAACTCCTTAAATACCCTGTTCATCAAGTCCATAAATGCGGCCGAGGCATTGGTTAACCCGAACGGCATCACCAGAAATTCATAGTGACCATAACGGGTCAGAAAGGCCGTCTTAGGTATGTTCCCTTCTTTCACTTTCAACTGATGATAACCGGACCTCAAATCAATCTTCGAGAATACTTGTGCCCCTTGCAACTGATCGAACAAATCATCAATACGAGGTAACGGGTATCTATTTTTTTATAGTCACCTTATTCAACTCTCTATAATCAATACACATCCGGAGACTTCCTTCCTTATTCTTGACAAACAGAATCGGTGCTCCCCAAGGTGATACACTTGGCCTCCTTAATCAATACACATCCAGAAGATCTTCTAGTTGAACCTTTAGCTCCTTCAGCTCTGCTGGAGCCATTCGATACGACACTTTGGAAAGTGGGACTGTCCCTGGTTCCAATTCAATACCAAACTCCACCTCCCTATCTGGTGGTAAACCAGGTAATTCTTCAAGGAACACATCTGGAAATTCATTCACTAGCAAGGTTTGTTCAACTGTAGGAGCCTCATTCTGCGTATCATTCGCCCAGACTAAGAATCCTTCATGCCCTCCTTGCAACAATTTCTTAGCCTGCAAGGCTGAGATAATCGCTGGCCTTCGCTCCATCTTCTTCATGCCTGTAAAGTAACAATCCGGTCTCCCCTCCTTTTGGAACACGACTTTCTTCTCATAGCACCGGATATTGGCACCATGTTTGGCCAACCAATCCATGCCTAGAATAATATCGAATCCTCCTATCTCCATAATGATCAAATCGGCCAACATAACTTGCCCTTCGATTTCTATCGGATAGTTCTTCACTATCCGGTTACAATCTACTCTTCCCCCAGCGGGCGTTGACACAAGAACATTACAATCTAATGGCTCACTGAGTATGGCATGCGCCTTGCAATATACTGATGCAATGAATGAATGAGTGGCCCCCGAGTCAAATAGAACTAGGGCTTCCCCCTGAGGCAAAGGCAACTTACCTGCCACCACTCTATTTTGATTCTCCGCATCCTCTGGAGTAAGAGCATACAACCTTGCTTGAGTTGGACCTCCTTGTCTCCTTGTATCATTCTGTGGTGGGGGTCGGGGTGCTTGATTTGTGTTGCCTGCATTCCTACAATCTCTGGCAATGTGACCAGGCTTCCCGCATTGATAACATACTCCTTGCCTGCATTCCCCTCGGTGTCTCATGCCGCACTTGTTACACTAAGGAAATTGATTCGGTCTCTGGTTCTGTCTCTGATTCTGTCTTTGAAATGAATCCAGCTTATTTCTTTTCCAAGGCATCTGTGGCATGGTTGGATTAGAAGGAGCCTTCCTCTTTTGCTGCTCATGATACACCGCTATTCTTTGTAGTCCCTCGTCGAACACCGCTATTCTTTGTAGTCCCTCGTCGAACTTCCTAGCCTTTCTCTCTTCGTCTGGTACTAAGTACGGGGCAAACCGCACTAACTCCATGAATCGGCCAGAGTACTGCTCCACTGTCATAGTTTCTTGAGTTAGGGTTGCAAACTCCCTTACTTTTGCCTCCCGAGTTGTCCTTGGGAAGTAACGATCCAGGAACTCTTGTTGAAACCTCTCCTAGGTTAAGGGTTGTTCCCCCAACTCCTGGTTTAATAGTAATTTCTCAGATACCCACCACCTTTTGGCATCTCCTTGTAGCTTAAAAGTGGCAAAGCTCAGTGTCTGGGCATCTGCACACCCCACCAGCCAATTTTCTGCCAAAACCGCATCTCCTTTGCCATTGTACGTAGGCGGGTGCTGGCGATTAAACTGGTCGTAGGTACATCCCTCGGGACGACCTCTTGCCCCCTCTACGTTAGCACCTTGTTGCACCTGCTCGGCGATAATTTGAGCCATGTGCCTTAGAACTTCATCGATGGTGACACCCGGATCCTCGGGTCCCTATTTCTTTCTGGTCCTCTAGGTGTCATCCTGCACTTCAAGGTCATCGCTTAGCATAGAACACAAGTCATCTTAGAAGTCTAGCATAATCGATACTTAACATATAGCTTATCTCTGAGGGCTTAGGGTTCTAATCCATTCCCTATGTCTCATGGCCCTACTCTCTATTTTCCTCTGATACCACTTAACTGTCACCCCCGAACGTAATCTTGTAGGGACAGTGACAGCTGTGAGCAATCCCCAGGGAAAGCGCCAGTGGACTTAGTCATACATACAGCGGAATAGAATTAAGAGAGAGACGGGCCAAAACTCATCAAGACTTATCTTACATATTATATCTCAAAAGAAAGTTAGTAACTTAATTACATAACACATAGATTTACATAACCTAAGTGACAGAACACAACGGTCAACAGTCACCACAACAAAATACATAAATGTCTTCTCTCTTAAGATAGATAGTCTTCCTGACTTCCTTCACCTGAAACATCTGGAATGATACATTTTTGAAAAAACGTGAGTCAAAAGACTGAGTAAGGGAAAACGTAACTTAAAAACATGAACTTGAAAAATCATGAGTAAACGTAATACTTGATGTGCATGCATGCTTAATGGTTATGAACATGCTCTTGAACTTGAAAACATGTTATTGTACTTAAAAATGACACATGGTCCTTGAAAAGTATTATCTCCTTGACTTATGGGCTACATACGCTCCATTTACCCCTGAAGTCAGGGTTGTGCGTTCCCGTTGGAACTATCCCCTATTTCCCTTGGAGACATTACATCTGATCGAGCTACCCCACCTTCTCGCATTCGTCCTTCAGTGGCTAGACTCGACCCTTGGAGGTCCACACCTTCTCGCATTTGTCCTTCAGTGTGGTTGCACTTATCTCTAGGATCACCCATCTTTCTCACATTCATCCTTCGGTATAAGTGTCCTTATTGATGGTACGGTACCGACCAGAGCTGCTTAACTTAACTTGACATAAAACTTTTTTTGCTTTCATTGCATAAAAACTTCTTTTAGAAATCATGCAATGCTCGTGTCATGTCATGGTTGCTTATGATGCTATGCTTGTTCATGATAAAGCATGTTGTGTACCATTCCAGTTTTCGTAAAAGTGTAAGTTTCTAATTACATCCACTTACCTTGGTCTTCTTGAGTTTCGGTATGAAGTTTCGCCTACAAGCGATTCAAATACCTCACTTAGATACTTAGGAATTAATCACATAGTCATTCAAAAATACTTGTAATATTTCGGTTTTCCCAAAAGTATTTATCTTTGAAAATACGATTTTCATTTACAAAAGAGATTGCTTTAATTAGCAATCATAAAACAATTGAAGAAAAGCAATTAAACACATGCATCAACATTTCATTCTAAGAATTCTAAGCCCAAAACAACAACTTATAATGAGCCTAACTCAATTTCCTTGTTCTAAACCTTACCAAACCTAATGTCCATCAAACTCTACCAACTTAACCTCCTTTTCCTCTTATAGACTTGCTGATCTTATCCACTCCATCAATATACTTTATAACAGCAAATATCCCTATAGAAAGCTTAACAAAAGTACAACCAATGACCAAGGGCAGCAGCCTATTCGGCTCCTATGTTCTCCCTTCTCCCATTTTATAACATTTCTTGCCTTAACATGCAAATCATATTTACCCCTAGGTTTAAGCCACTGATCAAAACCCTAACATCATCAAAGCTAATCATGTTCAAATCCAAAAGCAAGGGTCTACAACAACAAGCTTACAACCGTCAAATCAAGGTGTTACACTTCCAATTTCATGTCATCCATTTACATGTATGTGAGAAGTTCTCCACTTGCAATTGCTAGCCTAGATATGGTCACTGACCTAAGCCGTAATGTCCCCCAAATCTCATATTTATCATATCCATGAACAATGCTTTAACACAGCAACATAACAGCTGCAAAATCAAAGGATTTTACACCTTAACTTCACATGGAATTAGGTTATACTTCTCCTTTTGCCAAGCTTGAACTAACCCAAAAACCGTGGCATTTAACAGCAATGATCACTCTCTAATCACAAGCCACAAATCAGAAACATTATTTCATCTAATGAAGTCACAAAATTCGGCCAACAAGCAACTATATACATGCATGCTAAAATCCCTTCAAGAACATGCTTCTATTCTCTCTTCTAGTCAAACCGTGGCCATCACACACTTTCATCACCAACAATTCATCTCAGCCATCACCACTCCATAGCCAACAGATTCATATCATGCAAGATTCAACAAAATCATTTGGCCAATATCAACATATCTTACATGCATGTTACTCTATTCAACATTAAAACTAAAATCACCACTTCCTAGCCCAATCCGTGGCTTAAAACCCTTCCTCCATCAATCAAGAACATCACAACATTACAACTTCAACAAGCAAGTAATTATTTCAAGGGGAAAGACATTAAAACAGATCCGGCCAACACCAAGGAAAACAGAATCTCACCTTGTTGTTCTTCCCTCTTTCCTTTCTTTCCTTCTTCCTTTTGTTTCTTCTTGCTTTCTTGTGGTCACCTTCTTGATCTCCTTTTCTTTCTGTTTCTTGGTCTCCATCTCCTTCTTCTTCTTTTTCTTCTTCTTTTTCTTCTTCTTTTCCTTGGCTTTTCTCCTTCTCCCTCACTCGGCTTCTCTCTTTCTCACCCTCTCGGTTTCTCTCTCTTCCTTGTGTTCTCTTGTGCGACCAAATGGGGGGGACTGAGATTGTGAAGTGTGTGAGGCGTGAAAGGCATGTGAGCAGGTTTGAACTTGGTCTAATTCACGTCAGAAGGGGGAGGGGAAACATTGCTTGTATCGCCCATGTCCATTGGCATCACATGGGCGGTTCCTTAATTACTTTTGTCATCTTCCTTCTTTTGTCTTACTCCCATTTCTATTTTCTTTCCCTCTCTTCACGTGAAGCTCACTTAGCACACCAAAAAACATTATTTGGTTCTCCTGATAAAGCTTTAGACTTCTTAATGAAAGTATAAAGTAATCATGCACTAAATTCACAATCATAATTCGTACTTTAATGTAAGGAATTGCTTAAGAAAAATTCAGCATCTATAAAATAATAAAATGCACTCTAAATATTCTTGACATAAAAGTAATAAGTCTCTATAATTTAATAAAATCCCTTACAATAGGCCAAATAACAGCCCCCAACATTCAATAAAAAAAAACGTAAGCTTAAATATCATAATGAAGTTCGGGGTCTCACAGGTGCCCACCCTTAAATACTGATGGTTTAGATTTGTTTTCAGAATTGAAAGTGTTAAAAAAGATTTAAATATAGAGACTTACACTCCAATTGAAACATTAAACTATATAAAAGATTAGACTATTTTCCAAATGTAAGTATTGCTTATATAATATTATTCACAATATTTGAAATATTGCTTCTGCAAAAAATTAAATAAAACTAAAACTAATAAAATCCTATCATTTGAAAATGATATATGAACATATTAGAATATAAATTTTGATAAGTAATTTTGTATTATAAAAAGTTAGAAAAATAAAATTTTAACTAAATTTTTATTAATAGTTTAGTTTTAAAAATATATTATTTTATAAATTATTATAAAAGACTTTATTTTAGGGTTGCGCCTAAGGCCTCAATTTCCTTAAAGGAGCCCCTAAACATGCTAAAGTTTGTTCCCTAGCCCCTATAATCTCCTTATCTCCTTTGAATGTCATACCATGTAATCGCTGCTAAGAGCATTATTACCAGGTTATCTATTCTAGCTTTTTGGCTAGAATAGAGAACCAATATAACCAAATAGCTAAAAATATGGGTTTTACAGCTTATCTATTCTAACAAAAGTTAACAACAAAATTTAACAAGTAAACAGTTGTTATCTATTTTTAGATAACAATTGTTCACTTCTTCATAATAAAATAACAATATACTTTATCTGTCATTTTTCTCTCTCCCACTCACGCTCTTTTTCTCCCTCGTCTCCCTCTTTGGTCTCAGACGCTCCATCTCTGGTCTCCATCAACCCAACATGCTTGTTTATGTTTCTCAGTCTTTAACTAACTCACGCTCACACATTCCCTCTCGTCCTCCCTTCAAGATTTCCAAGTCGACTTCGGTGAGTGCATGAGCTTGAAAGGTTAGTGGGATTTTCCCTAATTTTTGTAAATCTGTGATCGGTTTTGCATTATGAGGGAGTAGATGATTATTGGATGTTTTTTTGTGATTAAAATCTTATTGTCATCGATTGATGGTAGCTGCGTTTGAGATTGTGTCTTGTTCTTGGGAAAATGGGGTAAAGAAATGTGATACGGGATTTCTGTGGGCTCTGTTTCTGGTTAAAATGGTTATGCAAGCAAAGGTATTTGAACCTTTGGGTCCCAAACTTTTGATCGACCACCAATATTAACAAAGGCTTCTTTCCATTCATATGTTTTCTCCATAAATTAATAGTCAGTAATCGAAAAAGTTTATTCCTTTCTCGTTTTATGATAAGTTCTTGTGTTTAATTCATTTTGTTTGAAGGGCTTGGACTTAGTTTTTAGAGACTTTCTCTGACATTGAGGTCCATTACCTCACGGGTAATGAAATAGATCTGCAACTGTTAGTGCCAAAGATTTTAAGTATTGGGGATGAAATCTAGTGTGTGAATATTCTTCCATTTGCAATTTGTTTGGTTCTCTTTGGCTGTAAATGAAACAGAAGTAATCTCATCCTTCTTTTGTCTATTATATAAAAATAATATTTCAGATATTCTATTTTTGTTTGCTCGAATAATTCAGAACATCTACCTTGCGGTGGTTGGTGGAGTTGAGGTTATACACCTTGCATTTTAGTTTGCCACATGTTTTTGAGTGAATCTGAAGAATTTTCTACATATGCTAGCATGACAGATATGTGATCATATGGGTAGAGGTCCAATTAGGAAATCTTGTATTCTGGTTATTTTCCTGGTGTAAGTTTTTTTATGCTTCTGTTGAGTGCTACATTTTCTCTTTGTATGGCGTGTACATTTTCCTTTTCTCTTAGTGCTACATATTCTGGTAGTATTTCTGTTGGTTGATCAACTCCTCTCTTGTTGTTAGATCTATCATTTACAATTATGTGCTTTTATTAGGATGGATTCTCAAGAGCAAGGTGATCCGTATTTCATTGAGCTTTTACAAGGAAATGCTAACATGGACAACTCATTTTTGGATCATTCTCAACAAGTTTCAATGTCGGTTGCCCACTCTCAACCCCAAGTTCATGTGGGTCACACTAAGAAATCAACACGGGGTAGCAACTTTTCTATAGAGGAAGACAAGCTCTTAGTATCGTCGTGGCTAAATGTAGGCATGGATCCAGTGCTAGGGACCGACCAAAAAAATCACCAATTTTGGGAAAGAGTTCACGCATACTACCATGAGCATAAAGAATTCCCTTCTGAACGACCTACTACCTCTCTAACGAATAGGTGGTCAATAATTAAAAAATCGGTTTCTAAGTTTTCTGCGTACCTACGTCAGATTGAACATCTCAACCAAAGTGGTACTACTGAGCATAATTTTATGGTTAGTTTTTAGCCATCAAACAGAAGTACTAGTTAGTGAACTCAATGTTAATCTCTTGCATTCACCCATAGGGGGTGTTTATGCTAGGAATTCAATGGTGCTGTGGAGCTAGCAGAGTAAACAACGATAATCCCATTGGCCAGTGTTGATTGTACTGAAAATTCCACACGCTGGGCCTTTTGTGGGAACTAATTACCTTGTGATGTTGCGTGGAAGCCTTTTCCTTTGCATCCTGGAATCTGGTCTGGAATTTTTTAACGTCTGCAAAGATGTTTGAGGCGCCGGTTCCCACTGCATTACCCATGCCCACTCTTACATTCCCACGAGGCTGCTTGGACATTAAGAACTCCAGAGCTGCTAGATTTGACTTCGCCACAAGCCTGCTATTCATTTTACTCATTCAGAAAGATATAAAGGTAAAAAAAACCTGAGGAAACTGGTAAACGAACATAAATGATGGAAGTTCCTGCTTCTTTTATGACTACATGCATTATTGACAATTATTTCGAATAATCTTTAGTGAATTCATTCTACGAATGTACACAAGATGAGGAGATTATCCGTTTTCTGCTGAGCTTGAAGGACTTATAGGCACAGAATGAACAAAGCAAATGGAATTACATCATGACCAAGTAGCACGAATTGGGAAGGATTCTTCTGCATGGAAAATGATGTCCACACTCCTATAATTCTTGCTTGGTGAAAATGAAACTATATTTCTTACTAAGCTTGTGGATGAGAGTGATTCGAATTGTCCAATTAAAACTATCTTATCTTTTCTGGCAACCACACAATGATCTTGCATATTGCAAAAGCTTTCTGCTTTGAAGGCTTGGGTCTTTTATGCAAGTATCAGCTTCCTTGGCACTGCTTCAACAATATATCTATTGAGAAATTATATCAAAGACGTTTTCATTTTTTGATTAGTTAGCCCTGATATCTTTTATTACTATGGGTATCAATAGAGAAGCATATATACAGAGACCCAAGACTATTATCTAGAGATGAGGGAGTTAATATGATCAACTCACGAGATGCAATCAACTGGACATATCTCTATGGCCTCTTGGATCTTGTGCTCAGGATCAGCCCACTGAGCAACAACCCTTGCTCTTCCATAAACCGATTCAATCGCAAAAGTCTTTTCAGCGAATAAGGCACATTTTAAGCAGCCGACACACTGGAGTTCATCAACAAATACTGCCCTCTCTTCAGTTTCCGATCCAAACCATACTGAGTATATAGGTTTGCCCGTGTAACCCTTAAGTTCTGTTACTTTGCCTTGCTCCTCCACTAAATCGTTTAGAGTTAAAAAGAGCTAGTGCCCTAAAAGTAATATACATATATACATATATACCCTGATAAGCAAGGCTTCAGAGAACAAAACTATAGCAGCATATTTGGAGAAAATGAATTGGCCATTCATAATTTATTCCCAGTCATGATGATTTTATTGATGTTGACGTTGTTGGATGTCAATTAATATAATTACTTCGTATTATATTCTAATAAAACTAGAAAATAACCACAAAAACCTTATCATAAGCTGAACGTGAGCTTGGATCAGAGAGGACTCCGTAAGCTTCGTTGATTATGATAGCCATGTCATGGCCCGCCGGACCGGCGATGTCTGGGTGACACCGCTTCTGCAGCGTCCTGTAGGCCGTCTTTATCTGCGACTGGTGGGAAGAGCTGTCTATGCCTAGAAGATCATAGAGATCAAAGTCCATGACTGGAGATGCCGAAGCTTTGCAGGTCATAGAAATACCGTACACCTTTTTAGCAGTTGTAGTGAACGGACTACTGAGAGTTCTTGGTGATAACCACTTTGAGGCAGTGGGAGTAGTGTACAAAGAAAGACCTGCGGCGGACATTTTCTCCCTCAAAAACTTCAAAGGATGAGAATTAGGAGATGGACAGAGTCAGTTCAGTGATTTTTATATTTTATCGAAGGAGAACTTTTTCCTGGGCAAACATATGGAAGATATTCGCTAAGGAAAAGGGAGATATTCAACTTATTACGGAAAAAGACGGGTGATATTTTCAGACTTGTGCTGATTGGATTCAAGATTAAGACAGATAAATCTTAAAAACTGATACGTATATACGGAAAAAGACGGGAGATATTTTCCCCCCTTACATCCAAACAGATTAATGTTAACAAATAAACCTGTGATAACCTGATAACCGAAGAAGAAGAAGAGGAGGAGGAGGTTCAATAGGGCTTGCTCTGAAATATATTTGGGCGCTTAAATTCCACCTCAAAAGATCAAACCATATTCTTTTGTTTTAATCATAATAGCAACATCTTTCATTAATAAAATCAAGGAGGTTGAAAAACATCAAGAACACGTTCTAAACGGCGAACCAGACACTCCGAAAAGTCGGCGGGCCCACGACTAGGGTGACCAAAAGGCCTTATAGAGACCCACAAGGGGCAGAAAAACCACAACAGGCAGCAAGCTAATATGATTAGCAGAAAAGAAAAGGAGATGACGAAATATGGTGGCATAACCAGTAGCTGGAGGCGACAAACCGACCAGATCAGACAAAGTGGAGGTGCATGAGATCTACGGAGATGACCACGAGGAGCGTCTAGACATCCAGTTGCCAACCAGCTGGCGCGTCTATACCGGATAGGCCCACCTACCGCTGAAAAATGAAGAAAAGGGGACGGGCGTGTGGCAGCATGTGAGAGCACACGCGTCGTCCCTTCGCTGATTGGCCGGTGCAGAAATCTTCTCCAGTCGATGTAGATACCGTCCCCACCAGTCGTGGTCTTCAAAAACCTCCAGAAAAGTGTAGATCTAACCACCAAAATCGCCGAAAAAAAAGCCTCTAATAGTGGCCGGAAATAGGAGTTTATTGAGAAATTTTATCACAGATGACAAGAGTAGAGAAGAGAGGGGAGATTCAGGCGGCCAAGAAGCGGAAAATTCTAGAGAGATGGCAGAGCCTCTCTCTCTAGAATAGGAGCTAGATCGCAAACTTTTTCATCAAACCATATTCATCCGCAAAGAAATGATCAAATGATCATTAACTGCTTAATATATATGATTCATGAAGGGGACATATCCAAAGCCTACCTACAAGGCATTTCGACGTTATGGTGACCAAAACTACTTGTTCTAGATTTAATATCATTAGTGTAGAATACCAAAATACAAATAAAGGGGGCATAACACCCTGTAGACCACTGTACAGTTTTGCTTACGACCTAACTGCTCTCAGCTCTGGGACTCCCCTACTCTCATCTCTATTGCATTCACATTATCAGCACAACACCAGGGATACACTATTAAAAACAGAGCCCAGAAGACACAAGTATAACAACATATAGTTACAACAAACTGCAGCACTGACACAATCAAAATAACAAACACCATCCCCGATTACAGCACAAACATTATATACAAATGTGCAGTGCAGCACCAAAGCTTGCGCAGACTCACTACAAGAAATTTTGGTTTCAACGGCGGTGGCTTTCGTAGCCAAAACTATAGTAATTCGTCGCGGAAGCTCTGCCTCCACGAAATGGGGTTGTCGAGGCGTGGTCGGCTTTGCCTCGTGCAGATAGCCCTATCTCGACGACAAAAGCTATTCGTCAGCGTAAATCAGTAGCATCGACGAGCTTCACTTCGTCAAGATAGGTGAAACGTCGACGAGCTTCACTTCGTCAAGATAGCTACAACGTCGACGGGCTTCACTTCGTCAAAATTGTTAATTCGGTGGATTTTTTTTCATATCAGTGACTCTGTTCTGATACCAAAATATTTCATAGAAAGATGGATCTAAAAAAAAATGCTCAAGCAACACGGTTAACATCCTGAATCCACAATTTTATTGATATGAACAAAAATGTCGTATATACATAAATGGGATGAACAAGCAATAAAAATACAACTAAGAAGCCAAAATTTATCCTCCAACCACCAAATCACAACCATGACAACGAGCCAAAATTTATCTTCCAAAATGGGCATCCACCATCAATCTGACCAGCTAAACTGGGTGGACCAGCCTCCACTCCACCATACAGCAAAAGCATCGCAAAGCCTTTCTGAATTCTTGCACAACAATCATTACCAAGGTTCCATTGACTAAGGAGGGCACATCTGCAAGTAGAAATTGCTTCATTATAGCGATCGACCTCCTTCCATAGCTCTGGAATGAGCTCTACAGCTTGGCTGACTGTCTCTTGTAATTTGCTTTCTACTTGAACATCAGGTATGCCTTGGTAGAATATACTTTCCACTGCGTCAAGCACACTATTACATTCACGAGCAGCCTCTGCAAAGCCAATAAAACAAGGTCTAATTCCTACTTTATTCAAAGATGCAAAGGAGAAAAAATTAAAAAGGACAACAGTAAGAAAATCATAGGCATCTCATGTACCACTTGATCGTCCCAGCTTTTGCAGAGACTTGGCTTTTAAGTATATGGCTTCAAGCACCAGGCTGGCAGCATGCTGTGAGACTGCATGCAGTGATTCAGTCGGAGAGCGACCAAAAGCTAAAAGCAGAGAACAAAGCACAATTTCAGAGAAAATGCTAAAGAGGAAACACATCAAAACAGAGGCTGGTTATTTCAATGGACTGAAGGTGAAAAAGCAGAGAACAGCCCATTTTCGCGTCAACATGAGACCTGCGTCAACTGTTTTAATGTTTGACCAAATAATTTGGATATGAGTGTCAGTGTCCACATAATGACAAAGCAGGGTCAACATGAGACCTGCTGGATTTGGTAAAACATTAAAACAGTCAAATAAATAACCATCATGTTAGACGAAAAACTTCATAATATTTGACATGTGCTCTGGGGTCATGGTTCGAACTCCAACGAAGCTATTGATGTCAACAAACATGCGTGCCTGGTCATAAAACTTCATAATATTTGACACGTGGATATGAAGTTTCTTGACTAAGAAGTTATTATCAGCGTGTAACATGAAAGAATCATGAAGCACCTAAAATGCCCATTTCGTCATCTATGGTTTTGGGTGACAAAACTGGTTTGTCACCTAAAACCCGTTAGCCAAAGTTTTAGGTGACAATTTTGGATTTCTGTCGCTTGAAACCGTTCAGAAGATTTTGTCTCATAGCAATGAAATTGAAAATCGTCATGCCCAAGGTGAACGGCTCAGACCGCTCATGCGAACGGTTCGTCCAAGGTGATGAAATGAATTTCGTTATGTACAATCCGAGCACACGATTATATAACATTGTCCAAACGGTCTTACATAGAGCTCAGACGTTGTTGTAAAGACGTCCGCACCGTTGTTTCATTTATGAAGAAATACCTATTTGTCATCCTCAGAACCCGTTCAAACGACTACATAAACGGTTCAAACGCTTCTTCAGACGAACACGTTTGAAAGGATTATTGTATCGTGTGCACGCTTGCTTACTAACAGACCGTGTGCAAGCGAGAATAACCGTTTGGACGTAATAATTAAACTCACAGTGTGGGGACATGTAGTTATGCGTGCGCACGTTGATTGTATCACAATTTTGTTGGTTTATCACTTGAGAAAGTTCAACAATTACACCATTTCCACTAGAAAATGAGAAAATTTTGCTTTGGGCATTAGTATGAGGCGAATTGTTAATTTTGACAAAAGCAAGTGTAATTGATTAAATTTAAGTTATTTGTTTTCTCTCCTCTTACCATATTTTCATGTCTCCATTTTCATAAATATGATTGGAATATAAGGCTCAGTAGCATAATTATTGACTATTTGAAATTCTAAAGTTGGCTTGATTTCCTTTTATTCCAACAGCCCAAGTATTTTCCCGAGTACAAACTTTGACAAGAATTGCAAGAAAGCCGAGAGACTTGGGCAAAACGTGTGGAGCCGAGATTTTTAGAGAAAAGGCTAAGGCCGAACAGAAAAAGGAGACCAAACATTCTAAAGGGAAAGAAAGAGCTAGTTGGACCGAAGCTTGCACATGGGCTGAAGCCTTGAAATGGAAGCTGAGCCTTGAAACCTGGAAAAGAAACGAGAGACTAAAAGAAAAAGGCCATTTGGGACGTGAAGAAAATGGACTCTCGGCAAGAAGAAAAGACTTTTGTTCGGCTGGGAAAAGAAAACGCTGGAGAAACTTGTAAATGGGCCGAACCAATCAGAAGGAAAAGGCTGGCCCGAAACCTGCAGGAAAAAGAAGGCCATTTGGACGTGAAGAGAGAGGAGACTTCGGCGGAAAAAAGGAGATGCAGCGGTTTTTATTTTGAGTAGGCAGGTTTTTGTTTTATTAGGCGGAAGAAATTCATGGAATATAGGAGGGTTTTGGGGGAATGCGGCAAGAGATTATTTTTATTCAGCAGTTTTTCTTTTTGTTTTATTAGGCAGCAACTATTCGGTGACCTAGTTCTTTTCTCATCGGGAGTTTTAGCTTTTTCGGCTGCTGTAGTTCTTATTGATTGGGCGGCTGCTTTAGCTCTTTCATTGTCTTTCTTTTTTTCATTCGGCTCTTGTGCTTTAACTATTCGGCTACAGTTCTTATTCATTCGGCTGTTTTAGCTTTCTCATTTTGCTGTAGTTTAACTTTCGGCTGCTTAGTTATTCATTCGCTTTTAGTCTTTCATCAGTTTAACTTTTCGGTGCTTTAGCTTTTCATTCGGAGGAGTCTTTTTGTTTTATTAGGCGGCTGAAGCTTAACTATGGGGTGACTTTAGTTTTTCGGTGACCTAGTTCTTTTCATGGGGGCGGCTTAGTTTCTTTTTCATCTGCTCTTGTAATTTTTCATTCGGCTGTTTAGTTTTTTTATCTGCAGGAGCTTAACTTTTCGGTGCTGTTGTTTTTTCATTCGGCTGCTTAGTTTTTTAACTGCTTTTAGTTTTTCATTCGGAGGTCAGCTTAACTATTCGGTGCTTTAGAGTTTTTCATTCGGCTGCCCTTGTTCTTTTCATTCGGCTGCCCTTTTGTATTTTTCTCTTGCTACTGTTAGACCGAACACTCTTATTTATTGTTGCATTTTATTTCAGTTTTAGAATTTGTTTGGACTTGGATGATTAAATATTTTGTTAAGTTCTATTTCACTTCCTTAATGTTAGATAGTGTTTAAGTTTGTGTTTGTTAGTTGGTTTGAGTATGGATATGTATGGGTTGTGACTAGCTAAAGTTTGGGTACAAAGTGTTCGATGAAATGTCTCTTAGAGCAAGTTTGCTTGTTATCATGTTTGAGTACTAAGCGTTCAACTCCATTCCATGCTATTTAATTATCGTGTTTGATTGTTAGTTTTTCATTAATCTCCTAGCGTTTAGATTAATCACAAATCAAAAATCCCAAAAATCATGGACGGTAACCTAAAACCAAACTTTTCCCTTAGTAAATATCATTTTCATTGTAAATAGAACATAATTTTTGTTTATTGTAATGGTGATGAGAATGAAAGATTGAACACATCGTTCCTTGTGGAGATGACCTAGGACTTCCCTAGTATTACTTGACAACCTCCTACGCTTGGGAGTAATTCGCTAATCATTTTTAGTCGAGTCACACGTTATCAATGCCAAATAACAGTTCGAACAATTTGCTACGTATTTAAATTAATTTAATTAAAATTTTAAAAATAATTTAAAATTAATATAAATAGAAAGATATTCGATGCTCATAATGTAATAAAATATCTACAAATATGCAATCGTTATTAAAAGTAAATAAAATTCATAATCGATAAGTGCTGACAAGGTAGTAAAAATACATAAATCTACCCAAATTTTTGTTTGGGTGTCGAACGAGATTGTTGTTGTCTGATCTGCTCCATAATATTCTCACTCATTTGCTCCGCCATTAGTTGCATCATCTGTTCTTGTTGTTCCACTAGGGTCCGTTGCTGCTCCGCCATCTTCTGCATCAGCTCTTCATCTTTCTTTCGTTGCTGCTCTCCATCATCTGCAGATGCTCTTGCATCGTCTGCTCCATATATGACCATTTTACCAGAAGAGCTTCATATTCTATCTGTCTAGCTCTCATCTCCTCAATCTATAATCTGGCCTCCTCCAATCTCTAGGTCAAATCAACGGACGATGCTGATGAAGATGATCCAACAAACCATATTGAACGGCCTAAACCTCGCACGTAACCCGCTTTGGTCCTCAACACTTCAGAGAAGATCTCCACTTCGGTGTATGACTTTCCCTCTGAGTCGTGCTACAACTGTACCGCATCCATTTTTTCCTACAAAATTAGAAAAGAAGATAAAACTAGTACATATGAAACATAAACGTATACAAATGCATCATTACATCTAACGTTACAACCTACAAAATTTTCTCGTGCATCTTCTGAATTCCACATGCCATCCTTATTAGTATGCATCTTTTTATAAAGCAACGAAGGACTAATTTCATCAAATTCTGGATTATTCTGTACACCAAAAGAAATACAGAACATGCATATTAAAAAACCTAAGTCATTTATTTAAATAATAAATAATAAAAATGTAAATTTATTACTTACTAACAACGCTCTAGCGCGTTGGAAGGACCTCACTCCCGATGTGTGTACAATCTTCAGCTTATCTCTATTCTCCTTGTTGATTGCACTCCTCCTCTACATTGTACATTTACAGTTAATACCATAATTAAGCATATAGCTAAAATAAACGTTCAGGACGGAATAAAAATGTTTAACCAGAAATTCCTCGCCCGCGAATAAATCACGAACTCGCATATTGTAAACTCATACTGTCCATAACGTGGACGATTAAAGAAATACATCGGTTTGTTATCCGAACTTCGAGTAATTATTAAACGGTGGCTAGTGCTACTAAATGAATGCATGAAATAACAGCAAAACCCGTTCGTGTTGGCTTTTGTGCACAATCGAGATTTTGATGATTTCAATAAATGGATGAGTTTACAAAACGGACATCTTCAAAGACAAAGGCAACTTGACGAAAAGAGTCAAACCTCGAAGAAAGAAGAACAAGAAGATGCAAGGAGCTAAAAGTGAAGTTTCAAGACCTTAGGGTATAATCCTTGTAACTCTTTATTCCACATTTGACAAGGATTTGAATCATACACTTGCATATCTTTCAAAACGTCCATAAACCGTTTTACCTTTTGTTTGAAAGATTAAAATGTTTTTAAAGGTTTCAAAATACCTCAAATATATTCCTAAACCCTTCATATACTTATGGGAATTAAGTCTTTAAAATTGGGTGTTTAAAAGTTATCAAAAACATGTTTTTAAATGAAGCGGTCGATGAACTTTTTGTAGCGGTCGACCTCTACATGAAGCGGTCGATCATTGACAGCATTCAAAATTATGACCGTTGGGCAACGGCTACTTGAACCGGTCGACCGGTACATGAAGCGGTCGACCGGTACAACGGTAAAATTGTCAAATCGACCTCCAACGGCTATAAACGGCTAGTTTTCATATGTGGCCTATAAATACACATCCAAAACGTCTAAAATAGAGAACCAATGACCACATTTCATTTCTATAGTTTGAGAAATATTCTAAACTTTCCGATTCTATATTTCTCATAGCATTCACACAAAACACACTTTCATATCATTGTCTTTGTGTGAATCAAGAGATAGAGCTTCCATTTTTATATCTACTCTTTGAGAGAGTTTTGTTCATCTATCTTCGTATCCAAGAGAGTGTTTCCTTTAGTGAGGTTGTTCACTGAAGAAGAAGCTTAGAGAGTGTATATCTCAAGCTTGTTAGGTAGCCCGAAAAACCACTTGGGTGGGTTTGAGTGTTGATCCCGGGAAAACACTTGTACGGTTCACTAGCACCCGGAAGCTAGTGTGTAAAGCTATTGGTTGAAGATAGTGGAAAACCTCAAGGCTCGGTGAAGGAGCTTGAGGGGTGGATGTAGGCGGGTTTGCCGAACCTCCTAAAAATCGAGTGTTTGCTTCTCTTATCCCTACTCTTTACTTTCAGCACATACTTACTCTTATTAGATATTATACTTGTGCTAAAGTAGTATCTACTAGCAAACACGTCTTTGGGGGTCAATACCGAAAAGTTTTAGAAAACCAATTCACCCCCCCCCTCTTGGGTTGCCTTAATCCTAAAACTAGGACTCACAATTGGTATCGGAGCTTAGTGCTCTTTATACAAGATTTAACCATCTTGAGTTAGAATGGCAACTACAAGCTTCAACACTCAAGTTGAAGGGCTTTCCACTCTTAGACCACCATTTTTTGATGGAAATGATTATGCATATTGGAAAGCTAGGATGAGTATTTATCTTCAATCTATTGACTATAATTTGTGGATATGCATTTTAAATGGTCCTCATATTCCCACAAAGAAAGTTGGAGAGGTTGAAACCCTCAAAAGCGAAAAAGAATATGATGCAAATGATAAAATGAAAATCTCTCTAGATGCAAGAGCCATGAACATGTTATATTGTACTTTAGATAGAGGAGAGTTTAATAGAATTGCATCATGTACAAATGCTAGAGATATATGACATACATTAGAAATTACTAATGAAGGAACAAGTCAAGTCAAAGAGTCGAAAATCAACATGCTTGTTCATAGTTATGAATTATTTAAAATGTCACCAGAGGAATCTATTTCTAACATGTATACTAGATTTACCACAATAATAAATGCTTTGAATGCTCTTGGTAAATCTTATACTAACTCCGATTTGGTGAGAAAAATCCTTAGGTCACTACCAAAGGAATGGGAGGCCAAAGTGACTGTCATACAAGAAGCCAAGGATCTCACAAAACTTCCTCTGGATGAGCTCATTGGATCCTTAATGACCCATGAGATCCAAATGCTCGAAAATGAAGATGAAAGCAAGAAAAAGATGAGGATCGCTCTCAAATCCATAATAATCGAAGATGAGGCAAAGGCAAAGGTGAAGGATGAATTTGGACTGAATTTGGCGAAGCGAAAAAGAATAGTGCGTGAAAGGCAAAGCGAAAAAGAATAGTGCATGAAAGGCAAAGGTGAAGGATGAATTTGGACTGAATTTTTGCCAAGAGGGAGAAGGGAGCAACTTTGGTTCTTCCGTCCATGCTAATTGGATGCATGGGCGGCAGCAAATGGCCGAGTGACACACTCCTCCCATTTGTCTTCTTCCTCTTTATGACTTATGGCTCTCACGTGAAGTACACTTAAGCTTCTAGATTTCTCTTCTTGCTCTCACGTTTAGTTCTCTTGCCATTACACTTCTCTTCTTTTCATTTCACTTATCATATAAGTTCCTTGGCTTATCTCCAATATGTACCTAGCTTATCACAATATATGCATTCTAACTTATCACCAAAGATAATCACTCTAGCCTATCTCTTTGATAATCACAATAACATATCATCCTAACAACTCACTAGCTTATCACTATCTAGTAACTTGTCACTTAATATCTCTAATGATAATTAAAGCCACCTAATCATGATTAAAGTTTACCTATTAAAGGACACATAATATTTTATCTGCTTAACATAAATTTCATGATTTTCTACTTAGAGATTTTCGGCCATGACATATAAAATTTCTCTTCACATATATTAATTTCATGAATAATGGAATATAATAAGAAATGGAAAAATAAGCTCATAAGGAAATCTACCTAGCAACATTCGGCTCTTAAGAAAATAATTATAAACTTGTACTATTAAACCTTCACAATGATAAAGAAATTATCTAGGAAATCTTAAAATGAAATTTCATAATAAAATTAATGTACCATAAATATTAAACTTAGGTCATACATTGGCCAAAAATATGGCCCCTTGAGTTAATTCAAAACGAATACATGGGAAAAATGGCAAAGCCAAGTTCGGGATCTCACAGATTTACCCATTGGTTTTAATTTTTACAAACCCTCATTTTACACCAACAAGAGGAAAAAGAAGGGTTTTCTTGCTTTCAACAATCTAGACGAAATTTCTTGAAGCAACTTCAGGTATTTCCAATTTCTTGATATTATATTTGTATTATTTTTATGAGAGATCAAACCATAGGGTGTCTAGATCTACCCCTAACTATTTCAAGATTTTCGAAATAGTTTTAATGGGTTTCTTGGAGTAATTGAAATTTGGGTTCAAGATTTGTTTAAGGAAAATTTGGGTTCTTGATCTGAGTAGCAGGTCGAATTATATTTTTACATCCGACTTTAGACGTCAAAAAATTCTGATATTTAGATATTGCGTACTAGACATCTGCCAGAGGAAAGAGTTAAATTTTTGGAATTTGTGGAGATGTATTTGTATGGTTTTGAAAATTCTGAATTTCGGCTTAGAGAAATCGGAATTGCTGAGAAAGATTCATTGATACAGATTGAATTTTGAACCGGATGACATAGATAGGAGTCGAACTTTGGCATGAAATTTTAGGAGTATTTGTATATCGCATATATAAATATTTGGTATAAATTACAGGATTTGTGGATATCTTTGGAAGTGATGAGTACCAAATTATTCAGGGTATAGTTTGTCTGCGTGAACAGAGGTAAATGTTGATTTTATTGACTGAGTTTTAATAGGAATTTGAATATGAAATTTTACAGTTGTATATTTAACATCCTAGGGAAGAACATAGTTTAATTAGGGGAGTTTAGGGAAACCCTAGATAGCTAATATATATTTTAGAATCTGACCAGTGAATTTCGGATTTAATTTGTCGGACAGATTTAGAGTTTCATTTGTGTTTCCGTTTGAGCGTATTATAATATGTTAAATTTTGTATTGATAGGTGCTAAGTCAGATGCTTATTTGCTTGAAAATCCAGGTAAGCAGAGTTATTATGCTAGATTTTTCTAAAAGATCGAGGTGATATTTGAGAAATTGCATGTTTTAATGAAAACCCTCGGAGTTTTATATGCATTACTTTATGATTAAATTGTCAAAGGTTATAACATGAAATGTGTAAACATGAGCCTATTTTTATGTCCAATGATATTCATGATGTTTTCAATATTTAAAACAAAGTTTTTTTTTATATTTATTGTTATTCAAGATTTGTGCATGATATTTCATGATATTTTCATTGATTGAAATCAAAGATTTTTCTTATTGTTACAGTGTGGCTCATGGGATATACATTAGCATAATGATTTTGCTTACTGAGTTGTCGAACTCACCCCCTATTGTTTTCTTTATTTTTCAGATGTTGATCAGGAGCGTGTCGATAGTCAGGATTAGATGGCACGTGGGCGGGTAGCTGAGTGATTATTAGAATAAATGTTTGACTCTAGTATGAGTCTAAACATGTTTAGATTTGTCTTTGTGTGCTGAAAGTGTTTTTCTAAAGTTTTATTAAGAGAGATTTATTGAAGTTTTAAATAAAGTTTATTCCGCATTTATTATTAGATATGTGTTAAACCAAAAGTCTAATTGTTTATTGCAAGTAAGTCACCCTCTAGCCTTTGAGGTTTGGCCGTGACAATTAAAGCCACGGTTTTGGGCTAAGAAGTGGTGTCTTGGTTCAAATATTGGAGATGATGTTATGCATGAGTATAGGTTGCTGCTATGCTGAATTTTGTGACCACATTAGATGAAATAGTGTTTCTGATTTGAGGTAGATTAATGATATTTAATGTAATGGTTATTTAAAATCATGGAGAAATAATGTTGCATGTAGGTTAGTGGCAATTGATGTTGGCCGAATAGAGTAAGCATGAAACCAAGTTAGTAGTGTTAAGGTATGGACCAGTTAGTGGTGGTAAAGTGATAAAATGAGTATATCCATGCATGTGATTAAGATAGATACGGGTCATTGATAGCCACGGTTTTGTTCAAGCTAGGGTTTAAAATAGGCTAGCTTGTTTAAATAGAAATGAACTAGGTGCAAATAGAAATTGAAGTTAAGATCCTTGATATTATGTGTTGTGATGTTGCTAATGTAAACCTAGGTCTTGAAAATGAAAACATGAAGGTTTATGGTGTATATAGGGTTCGGGCAGTGTCATTAACCTAAGGGCAAGTGGAATTAGACTATGATAGCTTAATGGAATTGTGTCAATGATAGATAGGGTCCTTTAGAGCCGAGTAGGCTGCTGCCCTTGGTCATTGGTTACACTTTTTGTTAAGCTTTCTATAGGGTTATTTGCTGTTAAAAATTGTATTGATGAAGTGGATTAGAACAGCAAGTCTATAAGAGGAAAATGAGGTTAAGTTGGTGGAGTTTGATGGACATTAGGTTTGGTAAGGTTTAGAACAAGGAAATTGAGTTAGGCACATTATAAGTTGTTGTTTTGGGCTTAGAATTCTTAGAATGAAATGATGCTGCTGAATTTCACAAATAGGTTTTGGAATCAATGATGTTGATAGGAAGAATCCTTATACCTAAGTGATTATAAGTACGATATATATAGTGGTCCAATCAGCAACCTATTTGGAGATGTTTTGTCACGCCCCGAACGCTATCTAAACGAGGCTAATGACAGCCGCGAGCATTCCCGACAAGGAACGCTAAAGCGTACTTACTAAAATTCTTGCAGCGGAATGTACAACTCATTCAGAGGATTCTTGCAGCAGAAATATCATGATGCCTCAAAATTTAAAAGAAGCCTTATATCGCTAGCTTTTAACACACATACGAACATTAGAACATGCTTCCCATCGATAACTTAAAGTAGTTATAACATGTTCTCAAAATATCAACCAGTTAAAAAACTTAACTTACTAAGCCGAATAACCCATGACCACCACACCACGGAGGCTCATGCCGGCTCTTACAAAAATTATCTAAACCTTTAGTAATATAAGCAAAAAGGAAAAGACATTTTCGCCAACCCTTCTCCTAGGGTTCAAGGTCCTCCTCTTAAGTTTCCTCCCCTGAAATATTATCTGGAATGATACTGTCACGCCCCGAACGGCATCCCGCAGGGACCGTGACAGCCGCAAGCTATCCTCCGGATGGCTCCAGCGTTCTTACTTATATTTTTACTTGATTACGGCGAAAACGTACAGGATCGCGAGGGATTCGAGCTAAACTTACATAATTAGGGTTCTCATTAAGGTTTCATACAAGACATAAATAACATGTAAAAAGCCAACTAGTGACGATCAAGCCACTGTCAACAAAAGTATGAAACATAAATTCTTGAACTTCTAGGTCAGGTAGTCCTCCTGACTCTCTTCACCTGAGGCATCTGGAATGACACAATTTTAAAAACGTGAGTCAAAAAGACTCAGTAAGGGAAAGACATAACTTAAAACATGCTCTTGACTTATGCCCACTTAATCATGAAAGAAAGAACTTGATAAGTGATGCACATGCATATAATGAATTATGCATATGCTCTTGCTTAGTTTCGGCCCCGGGCCCTTTGAAAATCTTTCTTTCGTACTTGCTTGTAAAACTGGCCCCTGGCCCTTGAAACCACTTATTCATACTTGTGCCCCTCTTGGCCTTTTTATAATCATTTCATATCTTTTATTTGTGGGCTCGCTCCATTTAACCACTGAAGTCAGGGTTGTGCGTTCCCTTCGGAACCGTCCCCGAATTCCCTTGGAGACCTTACATACGGTCAGCTAGCGCACCTTCTCATTTGTCCTTCAGTGGCTAGACATGACCCTTGGAGGCACCACACCTTCTCAATGTCCTTCAGTGTGGTTTGCACAGCCTCGTGGATTCACCCATCCTTCTCACATTTGTCCTTCGGTATGGGAGTCCATCTTGATGGTACGGTACCGACCAGTGCCCCTTAACTTAACTTATCGTTTCATAAAACTTCTCATAGTCTTTTCATAAAAATCATTGCATAAACTTCTTCTTGAAAAATTCATGCAATGCACATGTCATGTTATGCTTGCTTAAAATTCATGCTTGTTCATGAAACGATGCAGTGTGTCATTCCAGTTTTGAAAAAGAACACTTACTGTCCACTTACAGTATCCACTTACAATTGGTCTTCTTTGGTCGTGTATAGAGACATGTGGATCGCCTACAAGCGATTTAAATATTCCTTTAGACTTTTAAGAATAATATGAAATCATTAAATATTTGCATTTTTGAAATCGGTCATCAACCAAAGATATATATATATATATCACTGAAATTCATTTAATCATTTAAAATATTTTATTTATTCTTTTCCTTAACAAATATTCAAAACTTAGTTTATTAAATCATTAATATTTTTATTGAAATAAAAATATATTTATCCATGTACATGCCTCGATTAGGGTTTAATTAATACCCACAGATTTAGAATTAAACCTAAGCCTCTTATTATTACACGTACTCCATTAAAACCTTATATCAAACTATTAATAAATTAATCACGATTAAATCTTAACTTGGACTTAAACCTCAATTAATCCTGAGTAAAACTTAACTAGGGTTCCAAATAATATTTTATTAAAAGATCCTGATTCTTCAATATTTGTTCCAACTAGATTAAACCCTAATTTCTTTATTATCACAACAATGATAATCCATTTTTTTCATAAATTGCACTTAGGGTTATATTTTCTTACAACATTCGGCCATCACTATTTTATGCACCATTTAGTCACAACTTTTACTCCAATGGTGATCTCATCCTCCATTCAACAATTTCACAACCTAATATCTATAAATCAAGGCATATCACCATGCATCATGCTCATAATATTCGGCCATACATGATTTCATCCAAAAGATTAAGTTTCTTTTGTTTCCTTCAACATGCATGCATCTAATACTTAACATAATCATCTATCATTCATTGGGTCATAAATCTTGCACATATCATGGTCAATGTCCAGATTTAAATATATACAAAACTATACATGAAATCCTAAGCATCTCATATTCGGCCATACCTCAAAATGTCACCTTTTTCATGTTAAAAATCATAACATGCATATCCTTTGCATTGTGACCTAACTAGCATGCATACACTTCATCTCTTCATCAAATATTTCCATCAACATTAGATCCACACTTTATACACACTAACATCCATAGATCTAAGCAAAATAATCAACTTTCATCAAACCAACACATCAAGACTTAGATCTAGCTTCCTTTAACATGCATTGTTCTCCATTTGCATTTTTCTTTACATTCAACCTTAGATCTAAGGTTTCCATGGTTAGATCTAGCATTTAAACAACCTAGGGTTCTTAAGTATTCAAGATCTAACAACATCAAGGCATATCACAACCTAAACTTCAAGATCTTATACATAAGCCTTTCGGCCACTCATGCTAACCCAACAACATCACATTGGTCTTACCTTGTTGACTATCCAAGCTTGAGCACCTAGAAAATAAAATACCTTTGGTTAGTATTTGTGAAACTTAAGGCAAGATCATCAATAGAACCAAGCTTACCTTCAACCTTCACCAACTTTTCCTAACTTCACTTCCTTCAAAGTTTCGGTCCACCCTCCTTAGAAATGTCCAAGCTTGATTTAAGGAGGTTCTATGGTGGTTAAGAGAATATGGTAAGCTTGAAGAGAAATGAGGCAAATGGTTAGGGTTTTCAAGGAAGGAATGTGTTTGCACCAAGAGAGATTTTGTCTACTACAAAAGAGGTCTAAACTTGGCTTTTAGAATGAGATTTGGAAAGCAAGAAGAATATGGTTTAGAGTGCAAGAGGAAAATGTGCAAACCTTGAATTCTAGGGGGTGGTTCGGCCAAGGCTTGAAAATGGGAGAGAGTTTGAGAGAATGCAAGTTTCGGCCAAGGCAAGAGAAATGGGAGAGAATGGAATGCATGAATGATTCGGCCAATGCATTGCAATGAGAGGTGTGAGAGAATGAGTCTCCCAAGGAGAGTAATTGTTATGACACAAAGCTTGAGAGGGTGAGTTGACAAGAGAGAAATTGAAAGAGGAAAAGGGGATGCATGGGGGGGGGTTTGGCCGACCAAGCTTGGGTCCTAGTCTCCCTCTCTCTTCTTTATTTCTTTTCACCTTTTTATCTCACATCACTTGTCTCCAAAAGCATGGCTTGTTGATTTATTTCCTTCTCTCTCCTCACATGAATCCATCGACATTTCTCCTCCTCCCTTGCTTTTTCTCTTCTCTTTTACTTCCATGTGTTGTCTTATCACTTCTTACACTTCTTACACCTCTTACACTTCACATGGCCTCACTTTATGGCTTTTCAATTTCACCTCTAGCTCTTTCACGTAAAAGCCTTATCCTTGACTAACATTTACTTTGTTTGGTTGCTTTCCAACCAACCTAGTTACTTCCATATTTAAATTGCAACCAACTTTCAACTTGGTTACTCTCTCTCACCTAACTTATCACTCATAAGCTCTCTTGCTTATCTAATCCATTCCAATAGCTTATCATCTTACAAGCATGATATCTTATCATATGATAATGGCCTTAGCCTATCTCTACAATAATCACAAAGACTTATCACCCTAATAGGTTCCTAACCTATTATCATGCTTGCTTATCACTATGATAAGCAAGTGTGCTTATCAATTAAATCTCCTCTTAGACTTATCACATAAATACATAGCTTATCATTGAATATTCAAATGGAAATTCTATTAATAATATAGGCCACATGGTAATAATACATGTCACATATGAAAGATATAAAAATATTCAATCCATGTCTTCAAAAGAATTTCATCATTTAATCCATTAATCATTTTCGGCTTATACAAAGAATTCTTAAATCATAATTCAAATTCTATGGTCCATGAAACATATTAAGTAAATGAAAAATATAAATTCGTAAGAGAGAAACTTACTTGCAAATTTCGGCTCCTAAAATATAATTTAAACTTTGCATAAAATGGCATTAAAATTATTTAAAGAGATTTTATGGAATAAAATCCCATTTTAATCGGAATACCATAACATAAGGATTAGGCCATACATTGGCAAAAAACATAGCCCCATGATGAAATAAAAGCTATTACATTGGAAAATAAAAGATAATAGATAAGAAATTACGTAGGAGAAAATCGGGGTCTCACAGATACAATTTAAAACTGTGAGTCGAAAGACTCAGTAAGGAGTTAAAATCATGAATTTGAAATCCTGGTTGGGAAACATGAAATTGTACTTGAACTCATAATCATGAACTTGTAATCGTAAACATGCATTTGAACTTGAAATCATAAGCATGTATTTCATGTAAACATAATGTAATTCATGCATGATCATGAATTTTGATGCACGTATATGCCCCATGTTTGCATATGCACATACACTTACTCTTGAAAACAACACTTATACTGGTGAAAACTCTTGCTTTTGGAAAATCATTCTTGTTCTTATCTGATGGGCTATTTGCCCTCTATTTACCCCTGACATCAGGGTTGTGCATTCCCGTTGGAACTGTCCCCCTATTTCCCTTGGGGACCTTACATATGGTCGAGCTAGCACACCTTCTCGCATTCGTCCTTCAATGGCTAGACACGACCCTTGAAGGTTCACACCTTCTTGCAAGCATCCTTCAGTGTGATTGCACATACCTCATGGGCTACCCATCCTTCTTGCAAGCATCCTTCGGTATGGATGCACCTTCTTGACTTGGTACGGTACCGACCGACTTGGGTTCATTGACTAACTTGTCATAAAGTAGCATAAAAATTGTACTTTCATTTGCATAAAATTTCTCTTTCTTTCTCGTGAGAAAAATGAATGCAAATGATCATGATGTATTCATGTCGTGCTTGATAATGTCATGCTTGATATATCATGCTTGATATGCTTATTCATAAACAGTTTTCATGCTGTGTATCATTCCAGTTTTTTGAAAAGCGTAAGTTTCTACTTACTATTTTCACTTACCTCTGTTCCCTTGAGCGCTTGAACTGCACTTGCCTACAATTGGGTCATACTAGTGTTATTCAAAGGTTCACTAGACGTATAGAGTAGTCATTCAATAACTCATACTACGTCATACAAAAACATCCATATTCTTGACCTCTAGTTGGTCATCTCACAACACAAGGTATTTTCTTAAGTGAAAAACCTAGTAAGGTTTCCTAATAGTTTAAAAGGAAGCTAAAATTTCCAGGAAAATTTCGTGAAATTCAAAGGAAGCCGCTCGAGCGTCAGTCGAGCGCTCGTCGAGCGTTATAGCTCTGTATAAAATGTTAAGGGACGCTCGAGCGCCCTGTCAAGCGTCAGTCGAGCGTAACTCTTTGTGAAATTGTTGAGTGATGCTCGAGCGCTGGTCGAGCGTCGGTCGAACGTGAAGTTTCTGCATGAATAATTGTTCGAAGGACGTTCGAGCGCACTGTCGAGCGTGAACTTACTGCACAAAAATTCTTGAAGGACGCTCGAGCGTCTGTCGAGCGTCAGTCCATATTTCAGACACAAAACACACATTATACATCCAACACACACGAAATTTGCTTTAACATGTTCTCTTCTTACAACCTCATATTCCAGACTTCCATTTACAATTACAAATCAAACTTCCAACAAAAACCATGATCTCATTACCTCAAATAAATGCTATTGCATCTATCCCACTTCTTTTGGTCTTTTATCAAACACCTAGTGTGCATCTATGTTTCTCTTGGGTTTTTAAAGTTCCAGATCTAACCATATTCTCCATGGTTTTGTGCACAATCCATACAACTCTCTAAAACTCACTAGATCTACATTTTCTTCAAAGAAAACACATGAATCTCAAGGAGAAAATCTAACAACACACAACCAACCAACAAAAGAGAACAAGAAGGAAATGGGAGAGATGAGGTAGTGATAATTTTCGGCCAGCAGAGGTTCTCTTAGAAAAGGGTCGGATCCTTACCTAGCTGTTCTCCTCTTTCTCCTTCTTCTCTCTTCCTTCTCTTCTCTTCTTCCTTTCTCCTTCTTCTTCTTCTTCTTCTTTCTCTTCTCTTGATCGGGTGAGTTAGGGCTAAGTGTTTTTCGGTTTGGGGGGGGGGGGGGGGCTGCTTATACGGGAAGGGATTGGGGGGAAGGGAAAAGGCAAAACTGCCCTTCCCCCTACTTTCCATTCTTATCCCTCAATCTTCCCCCTTCTTTCCTTTTCTGCCCCTAAAGAAAATTTATTTTCTTTTCCTGCCACTCCACAAATCTAACCTTAATATGTCTCCTCATTTCTTGTTCCAAGGATCCACATATTATCACATATATTTCAAAATTAAAGCCTATTTAAATTCCTCCAATTATTGTAACTTAGGGACATATTCAATTAATAAAACAATTCAAGCTAATAAATCTCAACTGCTCCATTTAACAAAAACAGTTAATATAAAATTTAAACTTCTAGCTTAAAACTCCTAAAACGCTAGGGAGAAATTTCATCTAGACATAACTTTAGATAAATAAAACCATACGTAAATTTCTCCATAATACATTATTAATTAAAGTAATACATACTTAAGAGGTCATAAGCAATAAATTGACAGAATTAAAATCGGGGTCTCACATGTTTGATGCATGTGTTTAATTGTTTTTCTTCAATTGTTTTATGAAAGCTAGTTAAGTAATATTTTGTAAATGAAATCGTATTTTCAAAGATACGTACATTTGGAAAACCGAAATATTTACAAGTATTTTTGAATGTCTATGTGATTAATTCCTAAGCATCTTAGTGAAGTATTTGAATTGCTTGTAGGCGAAACTTCATACCGAAACTCAAGAAGACCAAGGTAAGTGGAAGTAAGTAGAAACTTAGACTTTTACGAAAACTGGAATGGTACACAACATGGTTTATCATGAACAAGCATAGCATCATAAGCAAGCATGACATGACACGAGCATTTGCATGATTTCTAAAAGAGGTTTTTATGCAAATGAAGTATGAAAGTTTTATGTTAAGTCAAGTGAAGGGGCTCTGGTCGGTACCGTACCATCAAGAAAGACACCTATACCGAAGGACGAATGCGAGAAGGATGGGTGATCCTAAAGGTAAGTGCATCCACACTGAAGGACGAATGCGAGAAGGTGTGGACCTCCAAGGGTCGTGTTTAGTCTCACTGAAGGAGGAATGTGAGAAGGTGGGCTAGCTCGACCAGATGTTATGTCTCCAAAAGGAAATAGGGGATAGTTCCAACGGGAACGAACAACCCTGACTTTAGGGGTAAATGGAGCGTATGTAGCCCACAAGTCAAGAAGTGAATACTTTTCAAGGACCATGTGTCATTTTAAGTACAAGAACATGTTTTCAAGTTTAAGAGCCTGTGCATATCCATTAAGCATGCATGCACATCAAGATTTAAGTTTACTCATGATTTTCATGTTCAAGCTATAAGTTCATGTTTACAAGTTTACATTTTCCCTTACTGAGTCTTTTGACTCACAGTTTTCAAAAATGTATTATTCCAGATGTTTTAGGTGAAGGAAGTCAGGAAGACTACCTGTCTTAAGTGAGAATGACTTTTATGTATTTTGTTGTTGGTGACCATTGACCGATGTGGTCTGTCACTTAGGTTATGTAAAGTTATGTGTTATGTAATTAAGACACTACTCTTCCTTTGAAGTCTATTGTTCAGTTAAGTATTGATGAGTTTTTGGCCCGTCTCTCTCTCGATTCTATTCTGCTGTATGTATGATTAAGTTCACCCCCGGACTTAATCATAGAAAATTTATTGGCCCTACGGGATAGCGTTTGGGTCGTGACATTTCATGAGCAATGAAAAAATAAGTGAAACAAAATTTATTCAAATTTTAGTCCGGTTATACTCTAGTTTCAAAGAATGAAAGAGCATCGCAATAATCTACGGGCAGTCCTATATTACGAGAACTTTTCCAAATTTCTCAGTAGGCAAGCATGGGGATAAGAAAGAATCAAGAGAATAAGAATCAAACACTCAATTAGCATTGAAAAAATACCAGTACAGAGGCCTCGTTGAAGCTGAGGTTACGATGAAAATATAGATTGGAACTAAATACAAATATCACAAACCTATTGCTGAAATGCGGTGACTACAATTTCTTCTACAAAAAGAGCCTCGCTTCAACTTCTTCTACAATTTCTTCCAGTCGGGTGATTTCATGAATGCCGACAACCTTAAAATTTCAAGTCGATTGGTAGATGTTACATTGGGAAAAGACGCGTGGGGCGCAAGCTGCTACTTCAATTCCGAAGAAAGATGGACAAGGAGAACGAGAGAGAGAGAGATCAAAGAAAGAGGGGGAAGAGACAAGTTGTACATGTGCGATTCCTTTGTTTTTTTTAACTGACATTTGACTGTGGCATTAAAAAAACATAGAACTTTTGCATTGTCTCAGGAAATCAACAGAACTTTAAAGAATGCAATGGCAGCGGCTATTGGCAACCGTCTATCCTGTTGTTTAATTATATAACTTTTTGCAACCACATCTTTGACTGGTTCTAAAAGGGTCATCATTTGTGACTATTAAATGCTGGTTGTCATTGTTTAACTTTTAGTAACCAATCATCTCTTTGCTAATGTATATATTGCAACCAAAAATATCTACGAACTTGAATTCACAGCAAAAAGTATTACTAGCAACAAATCCTGAAATTGTGTTGCTCAAAGTCAACAATTGGCAACCACATTTAACTGGTGGCCAAAAATTTGGTTGCAATAGAGCCTTTGTTTTTTAGTGTCATATACCCATATTATTCCCTCAAGCCCCTTCATTACTGGGCCCATTACCTACACCCACTTAGATACCTACACCCACTTAGATATCCACACCAAGCTCGCCTCCTTCCCTGCGACTCTTTACATCCTCATCTCTCTTTATATCCTCTCCAGATATTGTAGCCTCAATTCTAATGGCATCTCACGCCTTTCGTTCCTACTAACCCACTTCCTCCACATCACATAATTACCCCCTACCAAACTTACTCTCTTAGTCCCAATGAATTCACAGATGGCACCATTCGTTGGCCCCTATCCCTAAGCTCACCTCATAAAAACTCATCTCATTCCTGAAGAACCATCATCCTACTCAGTTGTTGCTCTCTTTCTAGCTTGGCATGTAGAATGGCAACTAAGTTCCAAGCTTTGTTACAAAACAAAACTTGTAGTTTAATTCCTCCTCCTCATGCCAACATAATTGGCTGTAAATGGAATTTTCGAACAAAGTACAACGCCAATGGCACCATTGAGCGCTAAAAGATGCGTCTCATGGCCAAAGGTTATTATCAGCTAGAAGGATTTGATTTCTCCGAAACATTCAGTCCGATTGTGAAACCAACAATGATTCACCTTGTTCTGACTTTAGCTCTCTCAATTGATTGGTTCATTCGACAGTTAGATATCCAAAATGCCTCCCTTCATGAAGATCTCACCGAGAAGGTATACATGTCTCATCCCTCCAACTTTCTTATCTAGATTATCCTAAGAAAGTGTGCCGCCTTTATAAATCCTTGTATGACCTCAAACAGGCCCTACAAGCATGGTTTCATCACCTAAACTTTAAACTTCTTGATTTTATTTTTTCCGCATCCAGGTCAGATCCCTCTCTTTTTGTTTACAACCATTCTGTCTCACGCTAATTATTTTAGTCTATGTTGATGACATTGTCTTCACCGACTCAACCACATCTACTATTATGTCCTTCATTCAATCCTTGTCCTCCCATTTTCCTATTAAAAGACCTCGATCGCTTAAGCTACTTTATAGGTCTTGAAATTCATTCTACCTATATTGGTATCCATGTCTCACAACGCAAATACATTCATGACCTTCTGAAAAAGACTCATATGCTCAATGACAAACATGTCTCCTCTACCATGGTCGCGTCCTCAAAATTATTTGTTCATGACTACACAGCCACTGATCCCACTTTGTAAAGACTTGTCGTCGGTAGTCTAAAATACCTCTTTCTCATTCGTTCCGACATTGCCTTTGCCAATAAAGTATGCCAATTTATGTACGACCAAAAGAACATTATTGGCAAGCTGTTAGGTGCATCCTCCATTACCTTAAACACTCCATTGACCTTGGTCTATCCATTACCCGCTCATTGTCTCATAAACTTCAAGCCTTTACCGATGTTGACTAGGCAGGTTGCCTAGATGATCAATGAAGCACATGTGTCACGCCCCGAACGGCATCCCGCAGGGATCGTGACAGCCGCGAGCTATCCCCCGGATGGCTCCAGCGTTCTTACTTACATACTTACGTGATTACGGCGGAAACATACAGGATCGCGAGGGATTCGAGCTAAATCATACATAATCAGGGTTCTCAATAAGTTTTTCATACAAAACATATATAACATATAAAAAGCCAACTAGTGACGCTCAAGCCACTATCATCAAAATTTAGAACATATTTCTTGTGCTTCTATGTCAGGTAGTCCTCCTGACTCTCTTCACCTGAGGCATCTGGAATGACACAATTTTGAAAACGTGAGTCAAAAAGACTCAGTAAGGGAAATACATAAATTTGAAACATGCTCTTGACTTATGCTTGCTTGACTCATGCTTGCATAATCATGGAAGAAAGAACTTGATAAGTGATGCACATGCATGTCATGAATATGCATATGCTCTTGCTTAAATTCGGCCCCAGGCCCTTGAAAATTACTTATTCATACTTGTGCCACTCTTGGCCTTTTCATAACCATTTCATATCTTTTAATTGTGGGCTCGCTCCATTTAACCCCTGAAGTCAGGGTTGTGCGTTCCCTTTAGAACCGTCTCCGATTTCCCTTGGGGACCTTACATACGATCAAGCTAGCACACCTTCTCGCATTCGTCCTTCAGTGGCTAGACATGACCCTTGGAGGCCCACACCTTCTCAATGTCCTTCAGTGTGGTTTGCACAGCCTCTTGGATTCACCCATCCTTCTCGCATTCGTCCTTCGGTATGGGAGTCCATCTTGATGGTACGGTACCGACCAGTGCCCCTTAACTTATCTTATCGTTTCATAAAACTTTTCATAGTCTTTCCATTAAATCATTGCATAAACATTCTTCTTGAAAAATTCATGCAATGCACATGTCGTGTCATGCTCGATTAAACTCTCATGCCTGTTCATGAAACGATGCAGTGTGTCATTCCAGTTTTGAAAAAAGAAACACTTACTGTCCACTTACAGTATCCACTTACACTTGGTCTTCCTGAGTAGTGTATAAGACACGTGGATCGCCTACAAGCGATTCAAATATTTCTTAGACTTTAAGAAATAGTACGTAATCATTAAACATTTGTATTTAAAAAAAAATCGGTTATCAACCAAAGATTTATATATATATATATTTATTACTGAAATTCTTTTAATCCTTTAAAATATTTTATTTACTCTTTTCTTTAACTATTATTCAAGACTTAGTTTATTAAATCATTAATATATAATATATATATATATATATATATATATATATATATATCCATGTCTTGATTAGGGTTTAATTAACGCCAACGGACTTAGGTTTAGATCTAAGTCTCTCATTATTTCATGTACTCCATTAAAACCTTACATTGAACTATTAATAACTTAATCACGATTAAATCTTGACTTGGACCTTAAACCTCAATTAATCCCGAGTACTAACCCTTAACTAGGGTTTCAAATATTTTCATTACATGATCATGATTCTTCAATATTTATTCTAATTAGCCTAACCTTAATTTCCTTATCCATCACAACAATGATAATCCATTTATCATAAATTGCACTTAGGGTTTCATTTCATTATGATATTCGGCCATTACCATTTTATGCATCCTTTAGTCACAACTTCAACTCCAAGGGTGATTTCATCCTCCATTCAACAATTTCACAACCTAGGATTGATCTAGGAATCCAAAACACCAACACAATATATCATGCTTATACCATTCGGCCAACACATGTTTTCATCCAAATAATTAGGTTCTCTTTTGTTTCCTTAAATTGCATGCATCCTTTACCTAACATAATCATCTACCATTCATTGGGTCATAAATCTTGCACATATCATGGTCAATGTCCAGATCTAAACATATACAAAATTATACATGAAATCCTAAGCATCTCATATTCGGCCATACCTCAAAATGTCACATTTTTCATGCTAAAAATTATAACATGCATATCCTTTGCATTTGTGACCTAACTAGCATGCATCAACGTCATATTTTCATCAAATATTCCCATCAACATTAGATCTACACTTTATACACACTAACATCCATAGATCTAAGGAAAATAATTAACTTTCAACCAACCAACACAACAAAACCTAGATCTAACTTCCTTTAACATGCATTGTTCTCTATTTGCATTTTTCTTCACATTCAACCTTAGATCTAAGGTTTTCATGGTTAGATCTAGCATTTAAACAACCTAGGGTTCTTAAACATTCAAGATCTAACAATATCAGGGCATATAAAAACCTAAAACTTCAAGATCTATACATAAAACCATTCGGCCATCAAGGGAAGAACAAGTTCCAAACCTTACCTTGTTGATTATCCCAAGCTTGAGTACCTAGAAAATAAAATGCCCTAGGTTAGTACTTATGAAAATTTGGGTAAGATCATCAAATAGAACCAAGCTTAACTCTACCTTTACCAAACTTTTTCCTAAACTCCTCTTTCTTCCAAGTTTCGGTTCACCCTCCTTAGAAAATATCCAAGCTTGATTTGAGGAGCTAATGTGGGTTCTATGGTGGGTAAAAGAATGTGGTAAGCTTGAATGATTAGTCCTAATGGAAATGGACTAACTTCTTCAAGAGAAATGAGGCTAATGGTTAGGGTTTTCAAGGAAGAGATGGGGTTGCACCAAGAGAGATTTGGTAACTACAAAAGAGGTCTACACTTGGGCTTTTAGAGTGTGATTTGGAAGGCAAGAGGAATGTGGTTTAGAGTGCAAGAGGAAAAGGAAACAAACCTTGAGCTTTGATGTATGGTTCGGCCAAGAGAAGAAAATGGGAGAGAGTTGAGAGCAATGCAAATTTTCGGCCAAGTGAGGAAGAATTTGGAAAGTGAAGTGAATGAGAGATTCGGCCAAGGCAATTGCAAGTGAGGTGTGAGAGAATGAGTCTCACAAGGCAACTTTAAGGCTATGACACATGACTAGAGATGTTGAGATGACAAGAGAGAGAAATTTTGTAAGGAAAGGGGAGTGAATTTGAAGCCTTGGCCGACCAACATGAATCCTCTCTTCTCTCTCTCTTTTCACCTTTTTCTCACATCAATTCCTTGTCTCCATAAAGCATGACTTCCATTGAATTGTTTCCTCTCTCTCCTCACATGATCCCAACGTAAATCCCCCTTCTCCCTTGCTTTTTCTCTTCTTTTTTACTTCCGAGTGTTGTCTTGTCTAATTGAATGCATCTTACACCTCTTACACTTCACATGACATTTCACTTTTGGCTTTTTAATTCACTACAAGCTCATTCACGTAAAAGCCATCTCCTTAACTATCATTTACTTTGTTTGGTTGCTTTCCAACCAACTTAGTTACTTCCACATTTGAATTGCAACTAACTTTCAACTTGGTTACTATTTCACCAAACTTATCTCTTATAAGCTCTCTAGCTTATCTAATCCATTCCATTAGCTTATCATCTCATAAGCATGATATCTTATCTTATGATAATGGCTCTTGCCTATCTCTACAATAACCACAAGGACTTATCACCCTAAAAGTTTCCTAACCTATCATCATGCTTGCTTATCACTATGATAAGCAAGTGTGCTTATCATTTTAAATCTCTCTTAAACCTTATCACATTATTAAATAACTTATCATTTAATATTCAAATGAAAATTCTACTTATTAATCTAGGCCTCATAGTAATAATATATGCCACATATGAATGACACAAAATATTCAATCAATTTCTCAAAAGAAATTCATGATTTTATCCATTAACTATTTTCGGCCTCTATAAAGAAATCTTAAATCATAATTTAAATTTTATGGGCCATGAACATATTAAGTAAATGAAAAAATATATATTCATAAGAGAGATACTTACCTTGCAAAAATTTCGGCTCCTAAGAAAATATATTTCAAACTTTGCATAAAATGACAAGAAAATTGTTTAGGACATTTCATGAAACAAAATCCCATTTTAATCAATGTACCATAACATAAACATTAGGCCATACATTGGTCAAAAATATGGCCCCATGATAAAATTAAAGCTAATACATCGGAAAATAAAAGGTAATAAATAAGAAATAACGTAGGAGAAAATCGGGGTCTCACAACATGTGGTTTCAATATATTCCTTGGCCCAAATCTCATTTCATGGTCATCCAGAAAACAACACACGGTGGCTTGGTCCAGTACTGAAGTCGAATACAAAGTTGTGGCTGTTACAACTACCGAACTTTTGTGGATTTAGTTGCTTTTTAATGATTTTGGTATTTTTCTCTCCACACCACCTATGCTTTGGTGCAATAACCTGGAGCGACATACCTCTCAACCAATCATGTCCTGCACTTGTACAAAACACATGAGGTTGATTTTATTTTGTTCGTGACCGAGTTAATGCCAAAACACTATACGTGGCTTTTCTCTCCAATCGGGGGATAATCTTGTAGACATCTTCACCAAGCCATTCATCTCTTCTCGGTTCCATTCTCTTCAAGTGAGCCTCAGCCGTCACCTCTCTGTTGTTGGACTCGAGGGAGCCTATTAAGCACACTACACAAAACATAAAACTTAGCTCACATGCATACAGTAGCCAAAGACCCACCCCCTCCCCATGTCTAGAGAGAGAGGCTCCTCCCCATCTTTAGACGTCTCCAACAAACCACCTACACAACCCCCTCCCTTGCCCTCCCATGAGTAGTCGTGGGAAATTTGCCTCCCCATGCTCACCCTCTCCCTCCTGAGTGGATTCTGGTTAGTTAGGTGAAGTAGCCACCGATTTTTTTGAGTGTTTTGCTTATCTTTCACTTTGTGTTTTTGTTTCTCTTGTTTCAGGTGCCCTTTGGTGGTCACAACCATCTACATTGAACTTCTCTCTCGCCGATCTACTAGCAGACCATTCTCAATTGAACTTCTCTCTCGCCATCATGTCGCATGCACCGTCCCACTCACCCCACGCGTGTGCCTAAATCTCACAGGTAAGCGAGTGCTCTTTTGTGCGCTCTTAGAGATCTTGTTCACTTTCTGCAGGCCTTCTCGCATATCCCTTGAGGACCTTGTGTCCTCTCTTAATGGCTACGACCCTTAGGCTTGTTGCTGCCCCTTATGGCGATTTTGATGTAAGCTCTCAACTATAATATTTCTGGCTTTCAATAAAATGGTCTTGATTAGAAAAAAAAATAGAGCTCACAGAGGACTCTCTCTGCCACTCTCAATCAAATCCTAAAACGGTTCTCCAGCTTAGCAAAGCATCAGAAACAACGTAGGGAATATTGTGAATCTATCTATACATCAATCAAGGAATCTCTGCAAAACAATATTGGTCGACATCGCTGCACCTTTGTAATGCACATTACCCATTTGTCGTTTTGCCCAAGAATGATGGGCTGAGTCACACCAAGCTTATCTTTGACTCTCAAAATTTTGGTGTATAGGAATTGATAAAAAAGTGAAAAGAGATATGATTTGAGTGAAATTTTTTATTGTTATTTTGGATTATTTTATTAATTCAAATATTTGGGACTCCCAAAATTTGGGAGCCAAACATCACGTAAGTTAGTTATAGCACGATTGTGTATAATATCCTCCTATGCATACACTTTCAAATGAATGAATCAGAGAAGTTTTCATATTTTGAAAATTTGACACTTATCCATGGAAGAGCTTACTTTTGTGTTGCATGGGCTCTGGGGTCATCGAGATTCAATTAAAGATAATCTTGTGGCTCCTCCATATAGTTTGTTTTGGCTGCAACACTCTTCCGAAGGTATCTGAATTGCAATCCTTTTTAAGGGTTAGTACTAAGTGCATCCATTCCTCCACTATTTGTAAGCTGGTTAGTACTAAGTGCATCCATTCCTCCACTATTTTAATGGTTTTCGGGCGTTGTGCCCGGTAATTGAAGAATTTAAACGGGTTCTTCAGAAGAAAAATGTTAAACAAAGAGGGGATAGAAATAGTAACAAGAAACAAGAGATGATTTAAGTGGTTTGGTTTCAAAGACCAACATTCACTGTGGAAGCCCTCTATAGTTGTATTTTGTATTATGAGTGCATATAGATTATAAGTTAAAGTTGAGAGACATGCAAAAGATGATAGAAAAATATTCCTAAATTTAAATTTGAATCTCTACATTTAAAAGTTGAATCTTGATAACGATATATCAAATATTTGATATCGTGATAACTGTAATATCAAGATTATGATATTATCTCTAACATCTTCTTTAGTCTTTGGAGTCACTCAAGCATATATGAGAATATACTTGCTAGGTGAAAACATGTTTAGAAGCATGAAAAATAGGGAGCTGCTAGGTGTTCTTCGTGGGTTCTTCTAGAAAGAATTTGACGGTACAGAATTCATTTTAGAAGTGGACCCTACACACCCAGAGATCATGAACCGTCAGATTTTTCCCCAAGAAAAACCTGGGAAGAACCCAGGAAGAAATTTTAGCATTTCTCTAAAAAATATCATCTCGTCTCTCAAATCTACCAATTTAGCTTGTGTCATGAGTACTCCTCCAAGTCCTTCCATGGCCAATGTTGTGAACCATCCATGCTTCATCTGCAGCTGTAATAGCCCGGACCGTCAAGACCTCAAGCATTGTCTTATAGTAATGGACGCTACTATTAGATTGAGGTTACAGCTAGTGGAAGGATCGTTAAAAGCAACAGGATTCTAAGCAAAACACAAGTAGAACCTTTTATTAATACCGAAGTATTACAAAAGAGAACCCACTTTGTATAATGTACATACTACAGTACAAAAGTTAAAAAAACACTACAGCGGAAAAACTAAGGGAAACATAAAGCAGAAGATCTCTAATCTTCATCGTCAGTATCATCCAAGTCCGAGATGTTGATGTAATTATCAGAGTTCGGTGTAATCCACTTATGGCCCCTTCCCTCTATCAGTACATCTAGGTCATGTGTGACATAGACTCGAAATTTCAACTCCAAAGTAATAAAGTCATGTTGAATTGCCTTGGTGAACTCACCTAGATAAACCTCAGACATTTGCTAAAAGAATATTTAACAAACAATGGTGAGTCAAAATGACTCAGTAAAGCCAGCGGTTAGTACAACAAAATAGGATATACAAGAATAAGATATTGACGAAAACCAGTTTCAACAATAAAACCTCAACAGAATAAGAAAATGTAAATGAAAAGACTCAATTTTCTTAAAAAATGATCTTTTCCTTTTTCCATTCTCAATCACCAATCACCACTACTCTCACTCCCAGAGTGAATCACTTGGCCAAAGTGACGGGCTACAAGTAACCATCCGTATCTTTGCAGCAGTACTCCCAGAGCACAATACGGCCTCAAGCTCCCAGAGCGAGTTATCCTAACAAAGGATCTTTCCGCATACGACGGAGAGGCCAGAATGTCACAACAAGTGAACGCATTCTCTTATGCACAGTACTGTCACGTCTTCACAGTATGCGTTAAGTATGCATGTCTCATATCAACGCTCATACATCTCATTTATGATATGCAACACTTTAACCACACTTGAACATCAATATTCATTTCCAACGTACAAGTTAAGCGTGCATGTCTCATATCAACGCCCATACATCTCATTTATGATATGCAACACCTTACCTTGTTTCCATCATCACAACATTATAAAACATTTCTCAAAGGAAAATGTTGTGAAGGCAAAAACAACACTTTGATTTCTCGGTTAAAAACTGGCTTAATCACCACGTAGAAAATACTAATTTTGACATATAAGGTGTTGAAATCAGAAGGAAAGACATATGTTCAAGCTTTGAAAAACAACTTTTGGAAGAAATTTGGAAAATAATTGAATCAAAGTAGAAAAACACTTTGTAAACGAATCGAACTTTGACAATAGTACTTTTTCGAAAAGACAAGTTTTTTCTTCATCAAGAACACCAAGAACACTAGAAAGAATAGAACAATGCTAAGAACAGCAAGAGATGTTGAAGAAAAGAACTACACGAGATTCACAAATCATCTTGACAACTTTTGAATCGAAATCAAGGATAACTAAACTAAACTTTACCTCTAATGAAGTCGAATCTTCACTAAAAATTTTCCTCCTCTTTCTCCAACTTCCCTTCACCCTTTCTCTCAAGATTTAGCTCACAAAATTTCAGATCTGAATGGTGTAAGTTTTGAATGGCCGGCACCCTCCTATTTATAGCAAATCTTGATTCATCACAACGCGACACATGTCTAGGCTAGCTTCGGTTACTCAAAAGGCTACTTCCACCGTGTGATGACACGAAACAACCTTAAGCAGCTGCTCAGCACACCTATGGCAGGAATTCAGCCTATTGCTTAATGACTAAGTTTTGCTAATCGTTTCACTAATCGTCCGATAATCACAAATCAACCTAGTTGCTTCCATAAAACGTCCTACTTGCTTCCAAAAAATAAAAAGTCTCCAAATTTGAACCATAACCTCGTGGATGATCCCCCAACATATTAAAAGAATAAAAATCATATGGTTCGATTTTCAAGACAAAAACATCCTACCTGCTTAAAAATTTTTATTGATCCAATACGAGCTCCTCAACACTCTGAACAATATCCTAGTTGCACACGCACTCCAAATCTCACTTAATCATGTCCTAAACAAGGTTTCAAACTTAGTATCTCAAGTACTAAATAATCTCTTGTGGTCATTAAGTATCTCGTACTACTAATCATTATATAAAACCAAATGCATGTGATGTTTTAAATGCTCGGGGTATGACAGCAGCTCCTATTGCGTTGAAATCACACATTACAAGCCACGAGACGTTGTTTTCTTGCCCTACCAACAGCAATTCTCTCCGAAGCCTTAAGTTTATTTAAGGGACGGGAAATTGTTACATTTTATATCGAACAGTTACCAACTAAATATCTGAATTATGTAAATCAATGCGAGAACATCTGATTTTGATATGGGTTCGCACTTATAAAGTATAATCGAATACAACAGTATAGGATAGGTGATTCCACTACTGTGTATAAGTACTTCTTTTGGCCCCTGATATGGACAGAAAAAAAAACAAATGTTTTACAAATTTCAGAAGGGTTCTTAAAAATAGATGATTCCATTTTCGTCATCAGTTTAAAATTACTCTTTTATCTTTTGGAGTCCTCGTTCATTTCTAAAGGAAACAGAAAATACAGTGTATGATGTTAGGTTTCTTTTGTGTTGGCATTATTCCGTGTCAAAATATGTCGTGTTTTGAGTTGTAAGTATGGTTACATGTTCAAGAGTTAGTGGTCTGTTGTATATGTCATCCCGTGCAACCAGAGCTCGACCAGCGCTCGAGCGTCCTTGGAATATGCAGACAGACTCGCAGCACTCGACCAGCGCTTGACCAACGCTCGAGCGTCCTTTGAAGAACATTATACAGAGACGCCACGCTCGACAGCAGCTCGACAGCAGCTCGAGCGACACTATGAAAAATTCAGACAGAAGCCTTGCGTTCGACGAGCGCTCGACCGACGCTGGAGCGGTCTCCGGCGAATTTCAGAAAATGCTTAATTTATGGAGTTTCCTTTTGGGAAGAGATGTGAAACCCTAATATGTTCGAGTGTGGCCGTCCAAAAGGAGGTGAAGGAGTTTTTGAATATTTCGGCTGCCTCTTTTCTTAGGGAGAAGGGTTGTGAGTTTTTGGTGCTTCAAGGTAAAGAATATCTTCCGCAATCTTCAAACATATTGTGTTGATTCCTTCATGGTGGTGAAGGAGTGCTGAAGAACAAGACTGTTCGTGGAGATCTTTAAGAAGAACCTCAAGGCGTTGAGGTGAATGCCGCTTGGAGCGGGTCTGAGCGAGGTAGCTTAGATTATTACTTCAGGGGTGTGAGAGTCAAGCACTGGAATAGCCCGTGTCTGAATCAATGTTGTAAGTTATTCTTCTTATTGGATTTCGGGTGGCTGCTAGCCCGGAGTGGTTTTTCCTTTGAATGGTATTTCAAAGGTTTTCCACTTTGTCATCAAATCGCTTGTCTCCTTATGTTTGATTGATCTCGCTTTACAAGTTGATTTTCGGTTTTGATGATTGTGTTGAATTAATTGTTCGATCTAGGTTGTTCAGTATTAAAACTTGTTTTAATATTGTGTTTGTTTAAATTATTTTTATAATTCACCTATTCACCCCCCTCTTGGTGAAGTCAGGGTCTAAACTAGGTTTTTCAATTGGTATCGGAGGCTAATCTCGGTCCTTGACCCTTAGTCTAGATGGACAAAAGTCAGTCTTTGTCTGTGCCTCCATTTTTTGATGGAAGCAATTATGCTTATTGGAAAGTTCGCATGAGAGCTTTTCTGAAAGCTCTGGATGAACGTGTCTGGAGATCATGTATTAAAGGATGGTCTGCACCATTGTCTGAGGTTGAAGGTGTTAAAACACCAAAAGACGTTAATACCTGGTCTACGAATGAAATCAATTAGTGCAATTATAATAGCAAGGGTTTGCATGCTATTTTTATGGCTATGTCTGCTGACGAATTCAAACGTATCTCTATGTGTGAAACATCTAAGGCAGCTTGGGATATACTGGAAACAACTCACGAAGGAACCAAGACAGTAAAAAATTCAAAACTTCAAATGTTGACTACAAAGTTTGAAGAGATTCGAATGAAAGAAGATGAAACCTTCGATGAGTTCTATGTCAAACTGAATGACATAGTCAATTCTAGTTATAATCTAGGAGAAAAGATTCCAGAACATCGAGTAGTCAGGAAAGTTTTGAGATCTCTGCCTGAAAGATTCAGATCTAAAGTCACTGCTATTGAGGAAAGCAAGGATCTTGACTCTGTGAAAATTGAAGAGTTGGTAGGTTCTCTACAAACTTATGAAGTATCTCTGCCTCAGCCCAAGAAGAATAAATCCATTGCCTTGAGATCTATCAAAGAAGAGAGTTCAGCTGACTCAGATGAAGATGTTCTGAATGATGCTCAGTTTGCTATGTTTGTCAAACAATTCAAGAAATTCTTGAAACCCAGAAGTAGTCAGCGATCATTCAACAAGAACTCTGAAAAGAATCAGGGGAGTTCCAGTGGATTCAGAAAGGACAAAAAGGACAACACTTGTCTAATGACTCCAAGAGAAAAAAATTGAAGTGCTTTGAATGTCAAGGTTTTGGGCATGTCAGATCAGAATGTCCAACATATCTCAAGTCAAAAGGAAAAGCTATGAAACGCATCATTGAGTGATGATGAGTCAAAAAGTAGCAGTGATGATGATTCTTCGGAAGAAGAACAAGTAAATTTCATGGCTTTTGTAGCTAGTACTGATGGTTTTGTTTTGCAGGAAATTGATGATGATGTTGAAGATTCAGACGATGATGGCCACATTGAAGAGAGTCTCCAAGAAGCCTACAATAAATTGTTTGAGGAAAGTCTGAAGCTTCAAAAGACAAACAAATTTGTTCTCAAGAAAATGCACGAAGTTCAAAATGAAAAAGATGGTCTTATGAGTAAGCTTGCAGAAGTCAGTCCAATACACAACTTCAATAGTTTTCCAGTGGAACAGAGAAGCTTGATCACTTGTTAAGTCTTGGAATTCCATCTGGAGATAGGAAAGGGCTTGGCTACACTGAGTCTAAGGGTGCGTCAACTTCGAAGACGACATTTGTTCCAGCATCTGTATCTGGCAAAAATTCAGAAGAGAATAAACCAGTCTCACAGGTAAACAAAGGTAAAGAAATTGTTTCTAAACTTGTTGATTCTAGGTTACATAAGGAAAATGCTAGAAATCACACACCACACAAGTTTATTCCTACATGTCATTTCTGTGGTAAGGTCGGTCACATTAGACCAAGATGCTTCAAATTGAACAAACAAGAGAAACCTATGAATCAATCTTCGTTTAGTAACAGTCATGAAAATTTAGCTCATCAAATTAGAGTTTTAACTGAGCAAACCATGTTGTTAAACAAGAAATTTCAACATTTGTCTAATAAGTTAAATGTTCGAGAAAAGGTTTGGATCAAGAAAGATGAGGTAAATTGTTTCAATTCTGTTGTTGCCTTTAAATCTCGATGTCTTTCGTTGTGGTATTTGGATAGTGCTTGTTCCAGGCATATGTGTGGTGACAAAAGTCTGTTCACAACGCTTAAAGATCACAAGTGTCACGCCCCGAACGCCATCCCGCAGGGACCGTGACAGCCGCGAGCATTCCCCGGGAACACTCCAGCGCTTACACTAACTCTTACAGCGGAAATTTTTTTTTTTACACATAGGATGGCTCACTCAGGATCCACATGTTGGCTGAGATACAAGCTCAAAGATCATAACCTCTCAGTATACGCATAATAATTCAGAAAAGTCTATACATTACATCTTGTTTGCAAACTTATACAAAACGTACTAGGGCAACATACTGCCACTTAAACAAAATCAGCACTCACTAGTGCTACCTCGGAGTTCACCAACTCCGGCTCCAATTCTCAAACTTCCAGGATTTCTACGTGAGATACTCCTCTGCTCCCCAGTTATCTTGTGGATCTGGAATGATACGATTTAAAAGCTATGAGTCGAAAGACTCAGTAAGGATCAACAGTTGTAACATGAACATTAATAAAACATAGCTTTAAAAGCATACTTACTTCAATACACTGTAGCGATAAGAGAAGAAATGCAAAACTGTAAATCATGAGTTAGTGCATAAAAAGCCATGATGCATATGCATGCTCCGTGATGCACATGCCATGCACTAAAATCTTTTGCCACTCATGGCCTTTCAAATGCATTTCAAATCTCGGAATTGGCACCAGGCCCTTGAAAAATCTTTCTTTTTCGTACTTGCTTGTAAAATTGGCCCTCGGCCCTTGAAAATCATTTATTCATACTTTTGCCTCTCTTGGCCTTTTCATAACCATTTCGTATCTCTTACTTGGGAGCTCGCTCCCTTTGACCCCTGAAGTCAGGGTTGTGCGTTCCCTTCGGAACCGTCCCCGAATTCCCTTGGAGACCTTACATCTGGTCGAGCTAGCCCGTAGTTGCCCCAGGCCTGATGGCTAGACACGACCCTTGGAGGCGCCACACCTTCTCGAGCAACGTTCCTCGGTGTGGTTGCACATACCTCACGGACTAACCCACCCTTCACGAACAACGTCCCTCGGTATGAGCGTCCATTCATCCATCCTTCACGAACAACGTCCCTCGGCATGGATGTCGAACCTCACTTAACTTAGTACGTATTCAAGCAAAACCTTCGTGCTTAATCATAACATAAATTCTCTTTCATTTGCATAAAACAACTTTTCATGTTTTCTATGCAATGAACATGCCATGTCACTCTTGAAAACATCGTACTTTCATTTGCAACCAAAACGTCTCTCATGCGTTCTTGCAAATGATCATGTTATATGACATGTTCGAAACATCATGCGTACTTGAAACATTCTTCATGCAATACATTTCATATGTATTAAAAACATCTTGTCATGCACAATAAAATATGCAGTGTATCATTCCAGTTTTCCAAAAAGGGGTAAGATTCACTTACTTTCGCTTGCTTGAGTATCGAACGTCTCGTTACCTACAATGAATCGTACTATTGTTATTCATAGGTCTAAACGTATAGAGTAATCAATACATTACAATCATCCAAGGCATGACTTAAAATCTTTCCATGTTCTAGGCCTTCAATCTAGGATCCACTCAATATCAAAAGATAACTACAAATGCATCAAAACACACTCTCTATTCCAGCTCTGAAATCTGCTTATGTAATTACCAGAAATCACAATAATCTTTTTAGCCCTCCAATGTCCAACAACCAAAACTCAATCTCTACATGTCACAACCAACATCCAAGGCTAATTTAGCATCTCATAACAGCAACCATCATCTCACGTTCCTTATCAAAACTATGATTCCATACTCATCAAGATATACTATTGCATTTGCCCATTTCTTTTGGGCTTTTTATCAAACACGTAGGGTGTATCATTTGTTCTCTTGAACATCTTTCAGATCTGACCATGTGTCAAACACTAAGGGCTTGGTGGTTATCAACAAGGCTCATATACATACAACCTAATACATCAACCAATAGATTAGGCCATACATACTCAAAATAGATCTCAGCCCTCTTTAGGCTTTTCATCAAACACCTAGGGTGCAACAAACAATCTCTCTCTCTTGAACATATTTTCTCTTTCAGATCTGAACATAACTCTCCATAGTTCCATATAGTTCCATATACAACCCATATTACTCATTAAAGCTCACTATTCTTTAAAGCTTACTAGATCCACATTTTCTTCAAATAACACATACGAACACATCACATACAAGGAGAAAACCAAACAAACTTCACAACCAGCAACCATTAAAGGAAAGAAGAGAAAATGAGAGAAATGAGTGATGGCTTGGTCGGCCAAGAAGGGCTGAAATCCCTCACCTTCTTCTCTCTCTGTCTTTCTCTTCTTCTTCCTCTTCTTCTTTTCTCCTTTTCTTTTCTTCTTCTCCTTCTTCTTTCTTTCTCCTTCTTGTTCGGGTGAGCTAGGGCAAAATGATTTGTGGGAAAGGGGGGGGTTGCCTTATACGTAAAGGGCTTGGGGAAAAGACAAGGCTGCCCTCCCTTATTTCCCCCTTTTTCACATGAATTCCACCTCACGTATTTCAATCCGATAAAATTTCGGAATGTAGTTACATGTGTCGACACCATCACTCAAGGTGTCGACACTTACAACACTTTTAGTAAGATGTGTCGACACCATTACTCAAGGTGTCGACACTTCCAACACTTAGTCAAAGTGGGAAAAATGTAAACTCTCGGGTTTCAGTTGGATGTGTCTACACCATCACTCAAGGTGTCGACACTTCCAACACTTAGTCAAAATCCACTGGAGTTCTGGAAAAACGTAAACTTTCGGGTTTTAGTTGGATGTGTCGACACCATCACTCAAGGTGTCGACACTTCCAACACTTAGTCAAAATCCACTCTAGTTCCGGAAAAATATAAACATTCGGGTATCGGTCTAATGTGTCGACACTATGACCCAATGTGTCGACACTTACCTCAAAATCACAAATTTAATCATACCTATACACTGAGGAAAAATCATAGTAAAATCTCTCTCTTTTACAACGACATAAATAAATTCGGGATCTCACAACAAGGTTGGATCTGTGACTTATGGTGATGGTGGTAAGGCACCAATTCTTGGAAAAGGTACAGTTGAAGTTGAAAGTTTGCCCCCTTTTAAGAACGTTTTGTTTGTTGCTGGATTGAAGGCAAATTTACTGAGCATTAGTCAAATTTGTGACTCTGGATTTGAAGTTCGCTTTGGTAAGAATTTATGTTCTATATTTGATTCTGATGGTGAATGTCTTGTGCAAGGCACTCACACGTCTGATAATTGCTATGGTATTAGTCCACATACTGATTTGAAATGTAGAAGTGCCAAAATTGATGAAACTGAGTTGTGGCATCAAAGACTCGGACATGTGAATTACAGAGATTTATCTAAAATCTCTAAGAAAGAACTAGTTATAGGCTTGCCTAAACTAGAAAATGTTAAAGACCGTGTGTGTGGACCATGTCAGCTCGGTAAGCAAATAAAATCTGTCCATAAAAGAACTACTGATATTCTGACTAAGAGACCGTTGGAATTGTTACATATGGATCTCATGGGGCCAACTAGAACTGAAAGTCTAGGTGGAAAAAAATACATCATGGTGGTGGTGGATGACTTCTCAAGATTCACTTGGGTGGATCTTCTGAGAGAGAAGTCTGATGCTTTTGAACGAGCTGAGATCTTGTTTAAAAGACTGATGAATGAAAAGGATTCTTCCATTATCAGAATCAGAAGTGATCATGGTAAGGAATTTGAAAATAATAACTTCCTTGATTTTTGCTCCAATGCAGGTATTCATCAAGAGTTCTCTGCTCCAATCACACCTCAGCAGAATGGAGTTGTAGAACAAAAGAATCGTGTCCTTCAGGAAATGGCTCGGGCAATGATTCACAACAAGAAGGTAGCTCTTCATTTTTGGGGTGAAGCAATTAACACTGCCTGTCACATTGTGAACCGTGTCTATCTCAGACCAGGTATGGACAAGACTCCGTATGAATTATGGAAAGGTAAGAAACCTACTGTGAAGTACTTCAAGGTTTTTGGCAGTATTTGTTATATTCTTCGTGATCGAGAAAACACTGCTAAATTTGACACTAAAAGTGATAGAGGAATTTTCTTAGGTAACTCTTCAAACAGTAGAGCTCTTCGTGTATTCAATTCTCGTACTCTTAATGTTATGGAATCCATTAATGTTGTTGTGAATGATGCTTCAAGTGATTTCCAAAATACTGAGAATGAAGAAAATCTTTCTGTTGAAAATGCATGTGACACTGCAGGAGATGTTAATGTCTCTTCTGATTATGAAGTTATTCCTGGTAAGGAACCCTCGGCAAGGGTTAAATTGAATCACCCTAACGAAAACATAATTGGTGATCTTAATGAGGGGATGCGTTTAAGAAGAAAAGTGTTGAGTCATTTAACTTGCACTAGTTATGTGTCTAAAATTGAACCTAAGAAGGTAGAAGACGCTCTTCAAGATGACTTCTGGATAAATGTCATGCATGAGAAATTAAATCAATTTGTTCGAAATGATGTGTGGTATTTAGTGCCTAGACCTGCAGATACAAATGACATCGGTACCAAGTGGATTTTCAAGAACAAGACAGATGAAAATGGGGAAATCACTCGCAATAAGGCAAGGTTAGTTTCTCAAGGATATACACAAGTAGAAGGTATTGACTTCGATGAAACTTTTGCTCCAGTTGCACATTTAGAGTCAATACGTATTTTACTTGCAGTCTCTTGTTTTATGAATTTTAAGTTGTATCAGATGGATGTCAATAGTGCATTCTTAAATGGTATCCTTCAAGAAGAAGCGTATGTTGAACAACCTAAAGGATTTGTAGATCCTCACTATCCCAATCATGTCTATCGCTTGAAGAAAGCTCTTTATGGGCTGAAACAAGCTCCTCGGCCCTGGTATGATCGTTTGACTGCTTATCTCTTAGATCATGGATTCTCGAGAGGAGGAGTTGACCGAACTCTTTTTGTCAAGAATGATAAGACAAATATCATTGTAGCTCAAATTTATGTTGATGACATAGTCTTTGGTGCTACTGTTGATAAACTAGCTCATTCCTTTGCTGAAGCTATGCAAAGTGAATTTGAAATGAGTATGGTCTGTGAACTAAATTATTTTCTTGGTTTGCAGGTTAAACAACTTAAAGATGGGTTATTTATTTCCCAATCAAAGTATGCCAAGAATCTTGTCAAACACTTTGGATTGGACAGCAAGAAACATACTAGGACTCCCATGAGCACAAGTGTGACGAGATCCTTAGGTTCTTCTGAGAAGAGTGTTGATCAAACTCTCTACCGAAGCATGATAGGTAGTCTTCTCTATTTAACTGCAAGTCGTCCTGATATTTCTTTTAGTATGGGAGTTTGTGCTAGATTTCAGGCTAATCCTAAAGAATCTCACTTGAGTGCTGTCAAACGCATTATTCGATGTGTTAATGGCACTGTAGATTATGGTATTTGGTACTCCAGGGATACAAATATAGATCTAGCTGGTTACTCTGATGCTGACTGGGCTGGTAATGCCTCTGATAGAAAAAGCACTTCTGGTAGGTGTTTTTATATAGGAACCAGTTTAGTAGCTTGGCTAAGTAAGAAACAAAATTCTATTTCCTTATCTACTGTCGAAGCTGAATATATTGCTGCAGGAAGTTGTTGTACTCAGTTAATTTGGATGAAACAGATGCTTAAGGACTATGGCATCGAACAAGCTTGTATAACTGTGTTCTGCAACAATACCAGTGCAATAAATATATCGAAGAATCCTATTCAGCACTCTCGGACCAAGCACATTGATATTCGACACCATTTCATTCGTGATCTTGTGGAGTCTCACACAATTTCCTTGGAGCACATATCCACTGAGAATCAATTGGTCGATATTTTCACCAAACCATTGGATGGTCTCAGGTTTGAGTTTCTCAGGAAAGCCATTGGTGTTTGTGCTGTCCCTTGAACTGCATCATTTTGCATTCTCAGTTTTTGTTATGTTTGTGTTTTGGTTTCTTTTTCTTTCGTGTTTCCTAGTTGTGTGTCTTCTTTGTTTTTATATAAAAAAAAGGCGGTTCTGTCTATTGTTGCCCGGATTAACTGATTAATGCTATCTTCTTTACTTATTGGACATATAGTCATTTTTCGTGCATGAGATTTTCAATACTCTTTCAACTTGTGTCTGATCAATAATGTATTTTGTTAGTTGTGCTTATAGTCTCTGGTTGTGTCAACGAGTATGATTTTTAAAATATTTACTTGACTATACCCATCACCTTGCATACTGAACTTATTAGATGAGACTTGACCGCATGTGTAAGTCTGTGTGTTGGCAATCACAAGTGAAGGGAACCATGTACATCTGGTCGAATTGACCTTTGACTAGTTGAACCTCATTGTGCCCCAAACTACAACAAAAAAGGCAAAAGAAAAGAAAAGAATAAAAGCCACGAAATGTATACGATTCTCTTGTCAAGAAAAACAATGAGAAAGTCTGAAAGCTTATGTATTGATGCTTCATATTCAGGGGGAGTAAAAACATTGCAACAAAGTTGTTATTTCAGGTCCTAGTGGCATTGGGTTTGACCTTCACTTGATGTGTCTTGGTTCTTCTTCATCAGTGGTTTCTAATTGATATGCCGTGACCACCTCACAAATCTAAGGTCTTAAGTATCTCTTATTTTGTTGCAGTCTTTCACACACGTGTCGTTTCTATTTTCTAAGTCATTGAAGTTTTCCTGATCAGAGACTTGTAGCAAGCTGATTTTTTGTATTATTTTTCATGATCATGAGGTGGTTTAGTATTTCTGTTTCATGATCTCTGAGAAATTTCTAAGTCTTTTAAGTTTTCAAGTGTGTTATCCTGTTTTTCTTGGCACCGTTTGACTATCGCTCGACCGGCGCTTGAGCGCTAGTTCTATTTCTCCTCCAGAGTGTTGTCGCTTGACCGTCGCTCAACAAGCGGTCGAGCGGTCTGGTATTTGTCCTTACCGAGTGTTATCGCTTGACAAGCGTGTGTCCCGCGGTCGAGCGTTGCTGTTATTGCTTGTACCGAATGCTCCCGCTCATCCCCCGCTCAACGAGTGCTCGAGCGGAACTTCTTAAATTACCCTCACGTGTTTTTTTCTTTCCCTTTCCCCCCCCCCCCGTGCTCCCCGTCTTTCCTTCCTCTCCTTTTTTTTTTCCTTCGACTGCTCCCGCCTCTTCTGAATTTCCATTTCCTCTTGAGTGTCTTCCCCCTTTTCCTTTCAGTTGTGGTCGTGCTTCCTTCTCCATCCCATCTAATTCTCTTCCATTGTCAAGGTATTTTTTCTTTCTTTGTTTTCTTGGTTGTTGTCTTTGTGTTTGGGGGTTTCTGGTTTGTCCGGTTCTTGGTTGGTTTGTGTTTCGATTCTCGGTAATTGGAAATTGGTTGGTTTGTGTTTTGTTTGGGTGACCTTTGTTGGTTCTTCTCTTGGCTTTGTGCTTTGTTTTATGTCTGGCATGTCTTCCTTCTCTTGGTTGTGTTTTTGTGTTAGCGTCTTGCCTACCAGGTGTTTGCTCCAATGTCTATGGTTCGGGCTCTGTTTTGTTTTGTGGTTTCGTCATTGCTTTGTGTTGTTTTTCCATCCCTAGTATTTGCTAACTTGCCTTCTTCCCTTCTCTTGGTTTCGTTGTGTTCTTTCTTTGTTGGGCTTGTGTCCTGACTGCCATACGGTTGCTACACTGTCTTTGCATGCCATTGTCATGTGTTCAAGGGCGGTATATCTCACTTTTGGTTTTCTTGCTGAAACTTGCATTTGACCTTCTCTTGTCTTTTGGTTTTCCAGATGGTGAAGCGTAAGCAACCCGGTGGTCGGTCTTCTAAGCCTTCCAAAGTTCCTCGCAAAGCAAAACCTCGCCCGTTTGATGCTTTGCGCTTTGTCAATTCTCGGGCTTCCGAACTTTTCCATTCCTCCTTTCACAACCGCCATGTCATTGTAGAACGTGAAGTACTCCTTGCTGATCTCCCAGTTGCTACGGTATCTTCTTACTTCACTTCTCCTCATTGGGAACCTTTCCTTCAGGATCTCTCCCATCTTGTTCCTCCTGAACTACTTGTGCGAGAATTTTACTCCAACTTCTTTGACATTGATGAGGATTCGTTTAGTTTCTCTGTCTTCATTCGTGGTCAAAGTCTTCGGGTTTCTCCCGATGTTATTGCCACCTTATTTGGTGTTGCCAGGGTTCCTGACCCTGTCTACCCTTATGTTGAGTCACGTCATACGCCTCCGTCCTTTGAAGCCATGTCGCTTCTTCTTTTTGGGCGTCCACATGACTATTCTGGTGGTTCCCTCTGTACTTTCGAGTTCTCTGTGGAAACTCGGGTGGTCAGTCGTATTGCAATGACCAACCTCTTCCCTGTCACCCATCTTTCCTCTATTTCTCTCTCTCGAGTTCGGTTTTTGTATGCTGTGATGATTGGTGACTCGATTGATATATGCTCTGTTATCTGCTCGCATATGATCGAGGTTTATCAATCCACTGTGCGCACTGTAGGACTCTCCTATGCGTGTCTGATTCAGCGCTTATATCGGGCTCATGACATTAGTTTTCCGCTTGATGATCCATTTCCTCAAACGCATTCTGCTATTGGTTCAACGACTATCTCTTTGAGTCGTTCCCATCAGAGACAACCTCCAGTGCTTGCTTCCGACACTGTTGTTCCTTCCTCTGGTTTTCCCCTTCCTCCTTCGTCGTCTTTTCCTTCTACTTCCGTTCCGTCCTCTTCTGCTGGTCCCTCTCGTTCCTCGATTCCGACTCCATTGGATCCTTCCTTCTCTGCATTCTTCTCTGTGGTGCTGGACCGGCTTGACTCCCTTTCCACACACACTGAGAACCTCATTAATATTGTTTTGTGTCATCAACGTCAGCTCAAGCGCCATACTCTTACGCTTGCGCATCATGCTAGGGTGACTGAGTGTCATACTCGGGCGATTTCCCGCCTTCATCGTGTGATTCGCCCTCTTGTTGCTGATGCTGATCTGCCCACGGATCTTTCCTCTCCCTCTGAGATTTCTGCGTCTTCGGGTGAGTCTGCTCCTTCGTCTGAGGTACCTGCTGCTGATCCTCCACCCTCTGTTGATCCTCCGCCCGGTGTTGCTCCACTGCCGTCTTCATCGGTTCCTGGTGCTGTGGGTTCTGCTCCTTCATCGCCGACTGGTACGGTGGTGTTGTCTAGCCCATCTACTTCTGGTGAGGGCGAGTCTGCTGCTCCGGGTGCTTCGACCCCGCCTTTGGATGACTGACCCTTTGTCCATTCGTGACAAAAAGGGGGAGTAGTGTGATCTGCTGTGTAGCTAGATGTTTTTTGTTGACGGGGAGATTATTAGTTGAGGGGGAGATTTCTTTTTGTCTAGGCTGGTTTGTAATTCATTTCACATCATGTACAACCTTCTCAGTTTTTTTGTAGTACTGTTATTTTTCATATTATTGCTTTTGTGGACTTTCTTATTGATATATGGAAAATGCGATTTGTCTCATATCTGTTTGTTTATGACTTGATAAATTATTTGTGCTATCTCACATGGTTGTTAAGATTGTGATATCAGGTCTCCAATTTTCGACTCTTGAACATGTGTCTAGGTCATAGGTGGGTTCAAATTGTAAACAGATTTTTGTCTTGGTGATTGACAAATTTCTATATCTTGTTTTCGGATATATTGTCGGTTTTGTCACGGAATTGCCAAAGGGGGAGTTTGTTAGGTTTCTTTTGTGTTGGCATTATTCCGTGTCAAAATATGTCGTGTTTTGAGTTGTAAGTATGGTTACATGTTCAAGAGTTAGTGGTCTTTTGTATATGTCATCCCGTGCAACCAGCGCTCGACCAGCGCTCGAGCGTCCTTTGAAGAACATTATACAGAGACGCCACGCTCGACAGTAGCTCGACAGCAGCTCGAGCGACACTATGAAAAATTCAGACAGAAGTCTTGCGTTCGACGAGCGCTCGACCGACGCTCAAGCGGTCTCCGGCGAATTTCAGAAAATGCTGAATTTATGGAGTTTCCTTTTGGGAAGAGATGTGAAACCCTAATATGTTCGAGTGTGGCCATCCAAAAGGAGGTGAAGGAGTTTTTGAATATTTCGGCTGCCTCTTTTCTTAGGGAGAAGGGTTGTGAGTTTTTGGTGCTTCAAGGTAGAGAATATCTTCCTCAATCTTCAAACATATTGTGTTGATTCCTTCATGGTGGTGAAGGAGTGCTAAAGAATAAGATTGTTCGTGGAGATCTTTAAGAAGAACCTCAAGGCGTTGAGGTGAATGCCGCTTGGAGCAGGTCTGAGCGAGGTAGCTTAGATTATTACTTCAGGGGTGTCAGAGTCAAGCAACTGGGTTGCCCGTGTCTGAATCACTGTTGTAAGTTATTCTTCTTAGTGGATTTCAGGTGGCTGCTAGCCCGGAGTGGTTTTTCCTTTGAATGGTATTTCAAAGGTTTTCCACTTCGTCATCAAATCGCTTGTCTCCTTATGTTTGATTGATCTCGCTTTACAAGTTGATTTTCGGTTTTGATGATTGTGTTGAATTAATTGTTCGATCTAGGTTGTTCAGTATTAAAACTTGTTTTAATATTGTGTTTGTTTAAATTATTTTTATAATTCACCTATTCACCTCCCTCTAGGTGAAGTCAGGGTCTAAACTAGGTTTTTCATATGAGACTAAAATAACATATAAAATCATATTTGAGGCATATAGACATGCATATTCCATGTATTAAAATATAGTGATGTAAAGTATAATATGATTCGATTAATAATTATTATCATAAAATCTTCTGAAATTCCGCCGGCTTGAAATCGAATGTCAAAGCAGGCCAATTTTAGTGTATGGCATGCAATAACCTATTACGTACCCAATCACTAGGAAATTGCCACGTGCACCGTTTAGATACTCCCTCCAATATTTGCCAATAAATAGAACCCTGCAATATTGTTCGCCGACCAAAGTTCCAAACCACCTAGCAAGAGCCTCAAATCACCAAAATATAATAATTCTTTCCAAGTCTGCTGTTTGTTACCCGTGATTGCGAGCGCGGAATTGACGTAAATAGAAAAAACTAAAGCGTGATCGACGGTTGAGATAGGAAGACATGTCCGCTACTTCATCTAAAGATTACTCCCCTCCCGAGTACTGTCCATGTTAAGGTTCACGATAGCACGACGTGGGGAGCTCAACCTTGTCATGGCCTTCTTTGTCTAATGTTCGCCTAGCACAACGTGAGGGCTACTAACACGCGCACGCACGCACAAAAAAGTCGTTATCCAATTCGGAGCACCAAATTGTTGCTATCCTTGATCTTCTTTCTTATTTAAGACGTGCGACCATGCTAACGCGTTGACAAGCATAGGCATTAGGCGATTGACCGAAACTAGTCTCCCACGTGTACGGTGTCATGGGGAAGCTGAAGTCTGCGCAATGCGTCTTCCTGGCGTTGCTGGTTGGCATGTTCCACTTTGCCCCAACCACCGCCGACTACGGTGTGGCACTTGACCTGAGCTTGAAGTTTTTTGAGGCACAAAGATCAGGCAAACTTCCGTCCACTCAGCGAGTAAAGTGGAGAGGGGACTCGGCCCTCAACGATGGTTATTCCCAAGGGGTAAGAGTCTCGTTTTACTGCCAAAACACACTAAAATACTTCGTTTTTCATGCGCGCAAGCAATGGTCGAATATATTGTAAGTGGAATTGACATGGGAAGCGTTTTCGTGTACTGTTGGGCGCAGGTGGACTTGGTTGGAGGGTATTATGATGCAGGAGATCATGTGAAGTTTGGGCTCCCAATGGCCTTCAGCGTCACACTGCTCTCATGGACAGCTGTCGACTTCAGGAAAGAAATTACAGAGTTAAACCAACTGGCCAATACATTATGGGCCATTAGATGGGGTACAGATTACCTCCTGAAAGCACATCCACAGCCTAATGTTCTATGGGGACAGGTAAGACTAATGCTCAAAAACAGAGTTTAATTGGTATCCAATTTCACATGCCATAAGCCCACTCTGGATGCATCATACTAGCTAGTAAAGCAACCTTGAATTGTACAACAAATTTTTGGACTACGGATAAGAATTATGGGTTTTGTTCAAGATTCTTTGAAGTCATAAAAAGGCAAGTCACTAGATTTTAAATAGAACTCATCCGCAGGCACTTTCACATATTTTTTCTGTGATGGTCATGAAATTGACCAACAGTTTGAACAGGAAAAATGGTTCACTTTTGAAATTAATTCGATGCACATCCTTGCACGCAATCACGATGTGGACATTACAAATTCATCAAAAAAATTACATGATCAGAGAAGGAATTTCTTATAGTTTGGTGTGCAACATTCAGGTGGGAGATGGGGCATCTGATCACTATTGTTGGATGCGGCCTGAAGACATGACAACTTCCAGATATGCTTACAAGCTTGATGTAAATCATCCTGGTTCGGACCTTGCCGGTGAAACTGCTGCTGCCTTGGCTGCAGCTGCCATGGCTTTCAAGCCTTATAACTCCTCCTACGCCAATCTCCTTCTAGTTCACGCCAAGCAGGTGAGTGTACATGATTTATGGAACCACATGATTGGTATTTCGTCACTCTGGGAACTTAGGAAGATCAAAATTTGGAAAGAAACTTAAAGAAACAATCACTTCTAGCAGTTTTCAGATATATTGGTTGCTAGCACTTCATTTCAGCTATTCATAACCTTTCAAATTGAAAGCAAATTCATATGGAATGTGTATTCATAATTCATGTAGTACTCTTTCCATCCCGGGCATTGCCGGGCCCTTTTGTTTTTTTTGTTTCCGTTCCCCTCTCAATTTTAATGACAATTTCCAAATTCATCTGCACGTACGTATAAGGGATGACATCCAATTGAGATTTTCTTTTGGGTAACCCATGTAAACATTCTCAGAGTATAATAACAGGCAACTTTTCCATAGAATTGTTTGGTGTAACCTTGAACAGAAGTTTTTGGAAGGAAACTTGCCAGATCGATACTCTTTTAACAGATATTATGATCTCAAATTCGAGCAGCTTTTCTCGTTCGCGGACACATTCAGAGGCGTGTATACCAATTCTATTCCGTCTGCTCAGCCATTTTACGCATCATCTGGTTACTCGGTTAGTAAAATAACTCCTTGGCAACATTAATGCTTTGTTTCATCCCCATTTCTTGTCCTTCTTGGTTTGTCTATATTCTGAATCAACGTACGTCTCTCTATCTTTTAATGAAGGATGAGTTATTGTGGGCTGCTGCCTGGCTGTATCTAGCAACCAATGATCAGTACTACTTGAAGTATCTAGTGGACAACGCTGTGTCCTTGGGTGGAACTGGATGGGCAGTCACGGAATTCTCTTGGGATAACAAATACGCTGGTTTACAAGTCCTTCTTACGAAGGTAAATATACAATCCAAGAACTCCATCTTAGAGATAAAAATTATATGCTCTTTATGACCAAACAGAACCCGCGGATCCATGGGTTCAATTTGGGATAAGTTAATTGGTGCATGTTAAACTCAAACGCATCGACGATTAAAAGATTTAGACCAAAACATCCGGTCCAAAGCTGTTAAAAAGAGCTGTATAGATTTGTTTTTCTAGCGGACAAAAATGCACCACCTCATTTAATGAACTAGAGTTGGATGAGTGTTTCTGTCCCTTAGATTTGAAAAAGCAAATGTAAGTGGATAGAAATGCGCCACTTCATTTTATGAAGGAGAGCTTGCTGAGTGTTTATGTCCCTTGGATTTGGAAAAGCAAATCTAGGTTGCCCATCGTAATGGTTCTGGACCGGACGCTTTGGCCTGAATCATTTCTCCATAGAAAATCAATTCTAGTATTGCTTATAGGAGGGTCTTTTTATGGTGGATGTCCTTTAATATACATAACTTTTTTTTTGGTGTAACCCTCTGACCACTAATTTACTGCAACTTTCATGGGAATTACCTTTCATAATTGTTTAAAACTAATTCGATACTCCAAAATAATTAAGATTGTAATTGAGAAAAGGTGACTCAACTTTGGAAGTCATTTGCAGATACTGCTGGAGGGAAAAGGAGCTGCATACACAAGCACGCTAAAGCAATATCAAGCCAAGGCAGATTACTTCGCCTGTGCTTGTCTCCAAAAGAATGATGGCTACAATGTCTACCGCACTCCTGGTTTGTAATCGAAACTTGGGTTTCACTGTGAAGTACCCCTTTCTAGATTACGCACTACTGATTAATCAATATGAGTCTCAACTACTTTTATGTGCTGTTTGATGATCATCAGGGGGCTTATTATACATACATCAATGGAACAACATGCAATACGTCTCATCTGCGGCATTTCTTCTTGCTGTGTACTCCGATTACCTCTCTGCAGCAAACGCCGAACTCAACTGTCCAAATGGAATAGTTCAGCCTCAGGAGCTCCTCAATTTCGCTGGGTTACAGGTACAAGAAAGCTTTACATATCCCCAAGTTATCAGAAACATCTTTACGTGGACCTTTCACGTCTTTTCAATGATCGCTTTTTGCTGATTTATTGACCGATGTCGGGTTGGTTGTGTAGGCTGACTACATTCTCGGTAAAAATCCCAAGGCCATCAGTTACTTGGTTGGTTACGGACAGAACTACCCGACTCATGCTCACCACAGAGGTGCTTCTATTCCGTCCATTAAAGTTCTCCCTTCTGCGGTGGGATGTGTTCAAGGTTTCGAACTATGGTACTACCGAGCTGCTGGAAATCCTAATGTCTTGGATGGAGCTCTGGTGGGTGGTCCTGATGTGAACGATGACTACTCTGATGACCGGACCAACTATGAAGAAGCCGAGCCTACACTAACTGGCTGTGCCCCACTTATCGGCCTCTTCTCTAAGCTCCAGGGTGCAAAGGGTATTCCAGGTGAGAACTGATCATTTAAGGACCTTCGGATTATTGTAAATGCGTAAACAGATCAACATAAAGGATTAACAAAGTTTTATGCATGTCCTTTAAGGATTAATGGGTTTAGGAGTCTGATGGTTTATAGTTAAATACGCTCTTTGCATGCATTTGATTACATCTGATTGGGTCGTGTGGATATACAACAGGCTCCTATCCCACAAAGCCACCGGTGTCCCACGAAACATCACCAAGTGAGTAGTGCAATTCAAACTCTGCCCTTTGATCCTTGAGTTAAAAGAAAACCATTGATTTGGTCAAAATTTATATACCTTAATCCACTCTCCTCTGAACTCTCAGGTACCCCTCAGAACAAACCACCAGTGCCCTACACGAAACTATCAGGTGAGCACTAGGGACATGACTTTAACTCAGGTTTACATATACGAGTTGCTTTTATTTGACAAACAACTTACTGCTTGCAACGCTGGCGGCTGGCCCCATACCTTGTGCTTTTTATTATATGACCTGAAGGATTAGACATCATAAATTAGGACTCATAAAAAATATTCTATAACTAAGAAACTACAAGCTGTAGGCCTTATAGCATAATGCATTCATTGCAGCTGCCCCTGTCGAATTCCTTCACTCCATAGGCAACTCATGGACCTTTGCGGGAACCACATATTACCGCCACGCGGTGATAATAAAAAATACATCTCAGAAGCCAATAACAGATCTTAAGCTGGCGATCGAAAAGCTGTCAGGCCCTCTATGGGGTCTTTCTCCAACTCATGAGAAGAACATCTACGAGTTCCCTCAATGGCTGAAGGTCTTAAACCCTGGCTCGCAGTGCAGTTTTGTTTACATTCAAGGCGGTCCTCAAGCTAAGGTTTCAGTTGTGAGCTACCATTAACCCTTCCAATTAGGTAAGAGCATTTCCAAGTCTTGGATAAGGATTAAGGATTAAGGAGGGAGGGGAAAAGGGACAAAACATGGTCAGCTTCGGACACATGCATGGAGTGGGACCGGTTCTTTCTTTTTTCTATATTTGGTTTTGTTGGTTTTCGCTTTTTAATTGGTTAGATTTGTTATGTTGATCTATGTTAGGTTTGTTTTGCACCTGGAGAGTGAAAGATCATTGTACACGGAGTTTTACAGAATCATAAGCATGCGCATAGTTCCCTTTACTGTTGCTACACTTCCAGTAGCGACACATTATTTTTCGTCTTCTGAGTAAAGTAGGAATCATATTGATGAACAAAATGTATAGCGTACAAGAAGTAACAAAAGCTACTCCACAACAAGAAGTTAGAGAAGAAAAGCACAAAAGGTAACAAAAGGTACTACTATACACGAAATACTCCTTTCAACTCTCCCGTGATTAATCCCCTCGAGACTCATCATATGGCCTTTCATCTTGATAAAAGGTTCGTGGGTTTGACTTGACTCGGTAGGCGTTCTTATTGGCTACTTTTAACAAGTGTTGAATCCCCTTAAACCGTGATTTAATGGATTTTGCCTGGTACAGAGCACAATTAATAGTAATGGCTTAAGTTGTGGTTTCTTTACAAGGTTGGAGTTTCAAAGGAGATGAGTTCAAGAAAATTTTGATTTTTCCTTTTTTTTTTATAAACTTCCTTGATAGCGTTTTTCATGGAAGTTGACACAAAAACTAGTTTTTGACCACTAACTAACTACTTAGTTTCAATAACTGATTGAAAAAAAAAAAGACAATTCTCAAATGTCACGTCTATCTTGTCTACAAGAGAAACTCCCAAAAACAAAAATTTATTGAAGAGTTGTTTTAGACATCCATAGAATTGCACTCACAAGAGAATTTTAGTAAATTAATAAATTATACTTTTGAGTGGAACTCCGGCTTCTACCAATATTCCGTCCCTATACAAGTGGTATTGGACAATTATCGATAGCGTGGCCGACAAACTTTTTGCCATGGCCAGCAGAGAATCGGCTAAGCCACTAATTATCGATTCAGTCATTGCTCGTAATCGAAGTCATTCGAGACCCAAGAATCATTACTGACTGGGCATATAAAGAAAAGAATACAAGCATGAAACTAAAAAATGACGCCTTTAATAATACTAATAGTAATAACAATAACAATAAAAGACAATCACCAAATAAAGGATGAAACTCAATGCACGACTCATTGCATTACAATATCCAAAAGGGTTATAACAATCAACATTCTAGTCAAAACCATAAGACAATTTTATATAAACCTGAACGAGTAGAGATAGACAAATTACTTTCATTTAACAAAACTTGGGTCCAAACAAAAGGAAAACTTCAGAGTATGTCTTTAGTCATCAGCATCATCAAACTTGGTCTTCTTTCCTGTAATACACAATAGTTTCGGTTAATTGCGAAACACAGCTATCTTTCCCTATTTTAATTCATGGACCACCAGAACACAGCAAAACATTTTCAGCGGTTAAAATGGAATTTGTCAAAGATGGCTCACACAAACTATTGGTAACAGCCACAATGAGTTAACGAAATGAAGATTGGAGGCAGATATATAATCCAAATATTAGAAATAACTCTGGCTAAAGAAAGAAGATAATGAACACATACCAGATGCACCAAAGCTTGCCCTATTAGGCATTCCACGCCCTCTCCCACCACCACCAAAATGGCCACCTCCGCCTCTGCCACGGCTACCTCCACGTCTTCCACCAAATCGCCCACCGGAATCTCTACCACCACTCCTCCCACCGCCACTCCTTCCCCCGCCACCTCTACCACTGCCTGCACCATCCCGTGGTTTTGCCTCTTCCACCATCAAGGAATAACCTCCAAGATCAGATCCATTAAGTTCTATAGCATTGCTCAAACTATCACTGTTGCTGAAGTCTATGTAAGCAAACCTGCAATCATTTTTCAATCTTTAGATGCCAGACAAGGAAACCAAATTCCACAGTTCTCAAGCAACACAATCCACTAGTATTTCCAAAGTTTAAGTTACCAGGCTTCTGTAAATACCAACCAACATCCAAAACTTTTTATTAAAGGACTTTCTAGGTACAAAAAAATCCAGGACACATCTATTTGCACAAGAATTCATAAGACAGCTGAGGTGAGTATTCGAACAGCCAGATAACTTATTCCTTCATAAGAGCAAGCAACTTTTAGTGGGAAAGAAAAAAACTAAATGACAAGGTCATAGCTTCATACAGCAACATGGCAAGCAAGCAAAATCTACAAGATCACAAACGAATCATGAGAAATTCCAGAGAAGAAATGTACCATATGAAAAGAAAAATTAAATGACCAAAATAGTCTATATAATTTCAAAAGAATGGATTAGGGTAATTTGATGATTCACAGAGAGGTCCAGATGATATCTTTTCCCCAAAAGAATGGCGTCGTGGTTGAAATTTTAGCAACAAAAAGAATACACCCAATTATGGGGAAACTAAACTTATTTGGATGGTGTTAATGTATCAGTAAAAAATTGCAACTTGACGAGGGAAACCAGTTTAGCAACTAAATTCAAAAAAGCAAAAAACTAACCATTTACTAATGCTTAAGCATTATACAGCACACTTTGACATAATGCTAAGTGATATGGCTCACCTTTCTGATATCTTTTCCCCAAAAGAATGGCGTCGTGGTTGAAATTTTAGCAACAAAAAGAATACACCCAATTATGGGGAAACTAAACTTATTTGGATGGTGTTAATGTATCAGTAAAAAATTGCAACTTGACGAGGGAAACCAGTTTAGCAACTAAATTCAAAAAAGCAAAAAACTAACCATTTACTAATGCTTAAGCATTATACAGCACACTTTGACATAATGCTAAGTGATATGGCTCACCTTTCTGGTAACATTACTACACCTTGACATACAGATACAGTCACTTCTAAATTACGGACAACAAACATATGTGTTAAGTTGTATTCATTTGACTACAAAACCTTTGTGCCAAAGCAACCTAAGCCAAACAAATAATCATTTTAAATAAACACATCTTTCTAGAAAGATTGGTTATACTACCCAAGCTAATAATGACATGTCATAAATCCAAAATCTGTATGGGTCATAAATTATAAATATGTCCAAGAAAGTTATAATGATATGTGCTCCTAACAACCTTGAAGGCTTAGATATTACATCTGCAATTTAGAAAGGATGCAACGAAGCAAAAAGCACGCTTACCGAGCCTAAGTTCACTGCAAAAAGACAAGTCATCAACAAGCACATACTAGGCACAAATGACATGAAAATGATGTGCATGCAACAAGAGAGTTAAATCCAAAAGTGAGGATATACTTTAGGCATGATTCAAACAACCACTCGAGCAAATTGAACAATGGACAAAAAAAATTAGTGTACAAGAACAAACCCCTTAACATCACCAGTCTCATAATCTTTTGGTACAGATACCCTTGTCATCTCTCCACAAGAACCAAAATGGTTCTCCAAGGCACCCTTAATCTGTAAAATGTGGATGTGTAACATTTTTCATGAATTCATAATAATACACTTTTCTTCAAGTATGTGTGTATAAAGTACAATATAAAACTACAGTTGTTGTGACAATGCAACTATACCTCATCTATCCCAAGGTATTTATCGAAACCTCGCACATAAGCTGTATGAGTCTGGCCTCCCCTTTGGAATGAGTTGCTACTTTCTTTGCTGAAATTGTTCAACAGCAGGAGAAAAGACTGAATAAGTTCATTAAATAACTGGACGAGCAATTTACATACGGAAGAACAAGACAATGAATACCCGTTCTGCGGAGTATAGGCGCCCCTTTCGCGAGCAAAATCGAGTTTCACAGCACGGCCAAGCAAATCTTCACCATTCAATTCCATAGCCTATGATACATAAAGAACGTAGGTGTAACTTATGAAGTTGACATAAAAACACCTTGTCAATGAATCACCAACATGCTAAGTATTGTAACAGACCAGATTTAACATCCATTTGTGCAAAAATCGAGTAATTCATTTTCTTCACAATCTAAACCAAGGGCTAGGCTTGCTTTGAAAACAGCCAGTTTACAGCAAATGTATACTACTAACAAAGACAAGACAGTTACAACCATATAATCCAGGGCTTGTTCACTACACAAGATGAAACAGTTGTGGAGTAATTTGTATCAGTTAATCTTTATTACTAAGGCACCCACAGAGGTCATTTCTTTGGCTTATAAAACAAAACTAGAAATTACTATTTTGAAGGTGTTGACCTTAGCAACCCCCCCCCCCCCCCTCACCCCAGAAAAGGGAGAACAAACATATAGATTATATATTCCATTCGAAATATGGGATTTGTCAAATGCTATGAAAATGTGAACAACAAAATGATAAAGCCGATTATTCATGTGTTCGGACAGTGCTCATTTTATAAATATCCCAATAAGCAACAAAAAAAAGATGTAGCCTACAAAAAGAAACACACAAAATAGATGTAATAATAATATGATCTTAAAGAGTTGATTGGCCAGCCAATGGGCTCCACAAAATGAAGGAACCAAAGAATTTCATAGTAATCAAAGAATTTTTGGTATTACAGTTCCAATAATTTGAAGCTTCTGGCAAGCCTTTCACAAGCCTAACATTAACGAGACCATAACACCTTGACAAGACAAAGCTTACCTTCTGTGCTGCTTCTGCTGTGGCAAATTCAACATGTCCAAAACCCTTGAACCTCCCATCAGGATCAGAAGCAAAACGGACATCAGCAACTTCGCCAGCATCTTTAAAGAAATTTTCTCTGCATAAACACCTTAATCAGAACAACATCCAAACAATCAATCATATAACCAATAGAATGTACATACACGTCTGCTCGCTCAACATTGTAAGAGAGGTTGCCAACAAACAGGGTCTTGGATGTAGTTTGACCTTGTTGAGTAGCAGGGGTTTGTGGCTGCACATAATTACAAGATGATCACCACAAACTGTGGGTAAAAAATAGAAAATACAATTCGCAAAAAGAAGAAAGGCACAAGGGTCAATTACAGTTTGCTTGGCAGATTTTGAATCAGTTCTCATTTTTGGTGAGACAGCATCCAACATTTCTACGTCAGTGCCCTGTTCCAAGAAGTTACGGAGCTTGAGAATTTAGGAAAGACCAAAGCTAAAGGTTTACCATGGAAATTGTATTATAGTGCTGGAGAAATCGTAAAGACCACCTTAACCTACACACATCCCTTATTATCCTAGCCATTTGATTTCCAGATTTGAACAGTGATCCAAACCAATTGATTGATCATAAAATAAAGGTAAGCAGCCCTTATCCTCCAATTGAAACTAGAGAAATATTTGACCAAGGTTCACGGAGTTTGTCATCAATTTGGTAACTGACCAGACACCTGCCCAAAAAACCTCAAGCTGTCTTCTAAAGAACAAGACTAAACGTCTAAACCTTCAGCCAAAATAGTAAGACAGAGAAGCACAAATCTGGGGATTTGATTAACTTTACATTTTTCTTTGGAGTCCTGGAAGGCTCTTCCTCACTTTCTTCATCTGATGCATCAGAATCCTCCTCAGATTCCTCCTCTAGATTGCTACCTTTATTTGTTTCTTGAGCAGGCTGTAGTAATTCAACAATGAAAGTCGCTGATTGTCCCAATGCTAAGAAATAATTCTTATCAAATGGAAATTAGTAACCCAATCCTAGAAATAGCCAAACACCTCACCTTCTTTGCCATTTGTTTCCCTGAGGGCTTGTTATCATCTCCATCCTCACTCTCTTCATCATCAGAGCTATCGCCATCGCTTTCCTCTTGCACTGTTTTCTCACTCGGTTTTCCCCCGATGGAAGAAACATTGGGCTGCAGGATAAAAATTGAAGAATCAAATCATGACAGACACTAGAAACGTTTGACAAAGACCCATAGAGTATGTAGCCTGAATTTGGTAACCGCAGGCAGGACACAAGCCCAAAGCCTGTATTCTCTCATATTGGATTCAACTTAAGATTCTTATACCAAACATAGCACATCAAAGCAAAGAACTAAGGAGTTGATAACTTCACCTTTTTGTTCAAAGTCCCAGAGGGTTCTTCCTCGCTTTCTTCATCAGATTCATCAGTATCTTCATCGTCAGATTCCTCCTCTGGCTTGCTATTTTTCTTCATATCTTGAGCAGGCTGTAGGGATACAAATAAGCAATCTCATTAAATGTCCTAATACTGAGAACTAAAAAATATCAAATAGCAATTAGCAACCCTATCATTGCATGATCCAAACATCTCACCGTCCTCACCACCTGTTTCCCTGAGGGCTTGTTATCATCTTCAGCCTCACTGTCCTCATCATCAGAACTATCACTGTCGCTTTCCACTTGCACAGTTTTTGCACTCGGTTTTACACCAATTGAAGCATCCTTGAGCTGCAGCATTAAAATTACAAATGGAGATTATCAGAGACCCTATAAAGATTTGCCAAGATTCATGGAGTATGTAGCTTCAATTTGGTAACTGGAGGTAGGACACCAGCCCAAATAACTTGAGTTGTGACCAATCTGATTCAACATTCTTACCCAAAAAAATCACCATTCAACTTCAGTCAAGAACTTCAACGAAAACATTATACATAGAAGCAGAGACTAGGGAGTTGAGAACTTTACACTTTTGCTTGCAGTCTTGGAGGGTTCTTCCTCACTTTCCTCATCAGATTCATCAGAATCTTCCTCAGATTCCTCCTCTATACGGCCAACTTTCTTTGTACCTTGCACAGGCTGTATGTATAGAAATAAACAGTGTCATAGTATGAAGATCATCACAGCTACTGAAATGGCAAACAATGAAGATCATGTAAATAAAATTATGCAAGTCAGAATATATACAGAAACTTTCATCTTTTTCTACAAAAAAGATCACTTCCACACATTTGTAAAAACGTAATATATTTTCAAAGAATCAACAGTTTACCAGGAGTAGCACCATCCCAAAAACGTAAAGCCTTTAAATAGAAGAGAAAAGAGGAACAAATACACACTTTTTTGTAAAGCATATTACAGAAGCTACAGTATTGTAAGTAACTCAGGCATTAGAATAATTTTCATATTTGTATATTCTAAAGCAGAAAACGTTCCATTCAAGAGTCATGGACATGTAACATACGAAGTGCATAACAAGAGTTTCTCTAATTAATGTACAAAATTAATGTAACATACAAACCCCGTTATTTCATACTTTCCCCGGATAGATATAGTCACTGTCAACCACAATTAATGTACACCTGCTACCACTAATTTAGGAATACACTTGCTACCTCTAATTTATGTACAAAAAAAAAATGGATGAACACCAAGAAATCTCCAAGCAGAAGTTTTGGGGGAGATGGCAGTCAATAAGAAACCTGTTTTGATACCTTTGTTTCAGCTGTTAGAGGCCTTTTCGAACCAACAGCACCCTTTGTTGCAGGGACCTGCAGCTTCGTTTAATATAAAAAGACAATAAAGTGAGAAGGGTTCAATGTATCCAGTTAGTCTCGAATCCAAAAGGCCAAACCAAATACGTAACTGAAACCTTTGTTGGAATAATATTATATTATATACTAACTTTTAACAGTAACCACAGTAATTGAAAACTCAAAATAGGTGCAATAAAAGACACGAGGCATTGAAAAGATAAGAGAACATTAAATGCCTCATAAGTTGATAACCATATGGCAATCATGACATATGGGGGGCAACTCAAAGACAAAAACGATGAATCCCCACTTTAGTTCATTTATACTTGTACCCTTCTCATCTAATCGCTTGACCGCTTGTACAGGCCTCAATCAAAGTACTACCCTTGCTCTGAGACTTCATAAATGTTCTTGCAAAAGAAGATGATAAGAATTCCTTATACACTATTTAGGATCTATGTGGAATTTTTGCTTTGGTTATGGTCATTGTCCTTCAGTACTTTTCTGGTTGATCGAAACAGTATATCAATGTCCTTCCATGACTGATATATTACATGTGGGGTCTGCAATTTATATAGTGACAGAAAGTTGCCAAAGTTCCTGATGCTGGTACACTATTCAGAAACTACCGAGAACAGCAGACAGGCTATGCTAAAATGAAGTGAGTTCAAACAACTTTCAGTTACTGTTGTGAGAATAGAATTAAGAAAGCAAGATAACATCTATTACCAACAATGCAATTGAGGAATTCTTCAGAATTTTACCAAAAACAAACAAACAAACAAGCAGACGAAAATTGAGGATCACAATTCCTATAAATCAGAGTCACTCTTTCATAAAAGAGCCAATTTTCACTTTCTTGGGTGGCTTCCACACAACTACCATTGAGGAAGGCCAAGCACTTTTTATCTGATGCACTTTCTTATATTGAAACTTCAGCAAAGTTGCCCATCAGAATACTATGTCTACATATACAACAAACCTTTGCTGGAGTTCTCTCAACATATCAAGCATGAAATCTGAGGTGATATCATCACATCCTAGAACAAGAGAATAAAATCCAGAAAGTTTGTATCCGATACTCACATCTTCCTCATCTGACTCGGTATCTGAATCTGAACTATCACTCGAGTCATTTTCCTTTTTTGGGTGAGACAGTGCACCATTCTTCGCAGCAGCTGCAGGCATCTTTTTTGATAATGCAGTTACCTTAGTCTTTGGAACCTTAAACAGAGAAAAAAGTCAATAGTTCACACCCACTCAGATATTTTAGACCAATATCTAGATACCCACAATGTTCAGAAGGTGCGCACAGTCATCAGAAAGTGCATATGGCTGCACCCACAAAAGTAATTAGAGTACTCACTTTATCATCTGAAGAATCTGAATCTGAAGAATCTGAACTGCTAGGCTCCTTGCCCTTCTTAACAGAGTAGCCAACAGTACCATTTTTAGCAGGAACTGCCAATTTTTTTGCTGCAGGCTTCTGAGACAAAGAATGACACGATAATTCTTTTTTTTCTAAGTAATGACACGATAATTCAGCATAAGGCAATTTCAGCCTTTCTCCAGATTCATATAATTCCTATGGACAACAGCACATAGTTGAAGATTTGTTTAACGAACAGCTCGCATGATAATTTGGTCATCAGAATTATGTGAATCTGAAAAAAGGGCAGAACCAAAAGTATGATGCCCCAGAACCAAAATGCTACCCAGAAAAAGCCTTGTTTTCCAGAAAATATTTTTAACATAAAACAAACATAAAACGATATGAACCCAACTTTCACATAAAATAAGCTAAAAAGGTGATTTTTCCTTGTCATTTGTCCAACCTCTTCTTTTTCAGAGTCTGATGAAGATGAATCATCTGAACTACTAGTTTCCTCTTTCTTCTTCTTCTGTGTCTTCACTTCAATCTTCTGCTTCGTAACAGTCTTCTGTACAGCCTCGTCTTTTTTCTGCCTCTTCGCACTCACTTGCTTCTCTAGCTCATCCAGAGCTTCCCGCTTGCCTTGCATAAGACCAGAAACCCAGAATGTCAAAATATAATTAAGGGAAAAGAAAAACAGAAAACACACAAAACATGTACAAAATCTTCAAAAATAATACAACTTGAGCATCCCTAAATAATCGAGTAGTTTAATTCTGCCACAAAAAAATCTATAAAAAAGATAATATAATTAGCTCACAGTTCAACATCAAACATTGGTATCAGATTGAAAGCTCAATACTACTGAAAAACTATGTTTTCACCTCAAACAGATTAACAGACAAAAATTTATGTAAATTACCACCAAGAGAACATGAACTCCTTAAACTTTTACAGATTAAATAAAAGTACAAACTCAACCAAAAAAGCACATAAGGTTCTCAAAATCAAACACCCAAGAACCACGAATCATAACTATAATCCACCGAACGAAATCACGACACAAAATAGGTGAAGCATTATCAAAAAATTGGTACCTTTTTTGACAGACTTCGACGGTGGGAGGACAGCAGGAGCTGCATCCACCTGCAAAAGGAAATTAAAAAAAAATACAAATACAATACAACGAACACAACTGAAGATCGCAGAAACCGATAAACAAAGGCAGAGTACGCACTTTGGTGGTCGATTTCTTGTTTGACTTGCCCATTAGATGGACGAGTATGGCAAAAAATAAAGGTGTTGAGGAAAGAACGACGGAGAAGAAGAGATAAACTAAACTAGGGATTCGGCAAAACCCTAATTGTGTGAATGTTAGGGTTTACGGGGCAACGGTAGGAGTCAGCGAATAAGCGATTGACGATAGTATCGCAGCTGTATTTATATGTAGCTATTCGGTTGTTTGACGGGGTTTTAGGGTTTTGCATGACCGCGCCCGCTTCGAGTACTTTGAGACCGTCCACTGCGTACTGATTCTAGGGTTAGGATATTTTGTTGAATTGTAGGACCCACTTTTATATTTTCTGTTTTTTATTTTTCCTGACAGAAAAAAAGCCGATGGGCCTAGCTGTACAGGGGCTTAGTCAGGCCGACACTATGAACAGGTTTGGTTTGAAGTAACGTCCATTTAGAAGAAATTTGTAAGATTTTGATAAAATTTTGAATATTAAAAAATTTGTAAGATTTTAATAAAATTTTGAATATTAAAGTGATGTTAAAGTTGTATTGATATATGTGCATAAATTGTTAAAAGCGATATTTATAAAAAAAATAATAAAATGTTGTATTGGAATACGTGTGTTTTGTGATGTTAAGACATCTAAGGTTGTGTTTGTGTTGTAATATTTTTGGTATGAGAATATGTGTTGGTATTGGGTTTAGTGAAAAGGTGAAGAGAGAGGTAATTTTTTTATATTTTTTATATTTTTTATATTTTTTTATGGGAGAGAGAGAGAGATTATATTGGAGTATTTTATTAGGAGAGAGATAAAATTTTGGGGAAAATTT